>CM055280.1:43150485-43746146 GCA_029237695.1 Conchocele bisecta | reverse complement strand
AAAATAGCCAAAATTGACTGCTTTTCTGAGGGCGGCGGGTGACTTATAAAAATCACCGCCTCTCACAATCAGTTAAGGAGGCTCTTGCGACAAGTATTGACAAATACTCGCAAATGAAGTACAAATAGCACGCCACAACCGCATCAGATGTGTTCAATTAATTTTTTACAAAGTTACCCCACCCACCTATTTTTGGCCAAAAGTTTCCACACGACTGAATTTATCGGAATTGTTTTCATGAAAATATGAGGCACAGATACTTTGTTATGTCTTGTTCTATCACTTGTAACACCACACCATTTTCTGAAAATGATTTCAAAGCGGGGTCATAACCAGCTAAAATTTTCGCTACAAATGCCCGAAAAATACCTTAAATTCTGACGCGAAACTGTACCGGCGAGACAGCATAGCAGGCGACATTTTCCAAGATGTCAAAATCAACTGGAGCTAACATTCAGTTTCGTAGAATTATGAAATACTCTAAAAATACACCTTGTCAAGCCTCCCAAAGTCAAGAAATATTCATAAACCTATTTTTCTAGACACACTGGTGTAACTTACAGGGTCGGTAGTGAAGTATTTAGAAAATCGTCCACCCCCTTTTTAAAGCTAGCAGCCCACTGTCCCATGAGACCTTAAGGGGAAATATTTTTTCCCCGAAACGGCTCGTCTCGCTCTATATTGCTAATTTCATCAATCTTACGTAAAACGCAAACAAAGAAAAATGTACAAAATGAAAGCTGATGTCGAAATGGGGCGCGGATATCGCCCACCCCCAAAATGGCGAAACGCGAAGTTTCATTTCGGTGTATCGACAGCAAAATACCATGCTTACCTCCAGCCCTGCTGAACCCTGCATATTTGAGTGCAGTAAACTAAAACTGCTGGATGTTATCTTGGGACATGTTCTTCTGTCAAACAATACTGGTTAGAGGTGAAATATGACACCTTGAAATATCAGACTTTTCCCTTAAGGCATCACGGGACGGTTAAAAATAGCCAAAATTGACTGCTTTTCTGAGGGCGGCGGGTGACTTATAAAAATCACCGCCTCTCACAATCAGTTAAGGAGGCTCTTGCGACAAGTATTGACAAATACTCGCAAATGAAGTACAAATAGCACGCCACAATAAAAATTCAGTGACCGCATGAGATGTGTTCAATTAATTTTTTACAAAGTTACCCCACCCACCTATTTTTGGCCAAAAGTTTCCACACGACTGAATTTATCGGAATTGTTTTCATGAAAATATGAGGCACAGATACTTTGTTATGTCTTGTTCTATCACTTGTAATACCACACCATTTTCTGAAAATGATTTCAAAGCGGGGTCATAACCAGCTCAAATTTTCGCTACAAATGCCCGAAAAATACCTTAAATTCTGACGCGAAACTGTACCGGCGAGACAGCATAGCAGGCGACATTTTCCAAGATGTCAAAATCAACTGGAGCTAACATTCAGTTTCGTAGAATTATGAAATACTCTAAAAATACACCTTGTCAAGCCTCCCAAAGTCAAGAAATATTCATAAACCTATTTTTCTAGACACACTGGTGTAACTTACAGGGTCGGTAGTGAAGTATTTAGAAAATCGTCCACCCCCTTTTTAAAGCTAGCAGCCCACTGTCCCATGAGACCTTAAGGGGAAATATTTTTTCCCCGAAACGGCTCGTCTCGCTCTATATTGCTAATTTCATCAATCTTACGTAAAACGCAAACAAAGAAAAATGTACAAAATGAAAGCTGATGTCGAAATGGGGCGCGGATATCGCCCACCCCCTCCCCCAAAAATGGCGAAACGCGAAGTTTCATTTCGGTGTATCGACAGCAAAATACCATGCTTACCTCCAGCCCTGCTGAACCCTGCATATTTGAGTGCAGTAAACTAAAACTGCTGGATGTTATCTTGGGACATGTTCTTCTGTCAAACAATACTGGTTAGAGGTGAAATATGACACCTTGAAATATCAGACTTTTCCCTTAAGGCATCACGGGACGGTTGAAAATAGCCAAAATTGACTGCTTTTCTGAGGGCGGTGGGTGACTTATAAAAATCACCGCCTCTCACAGTCAGTTAAGGAGGCTCTTGCGACAAGTATTGAAATACTCGCAAATGAAGTACAAATAGTACGCCACAATAAAAATTCAGTAACCGCATCAGATGTGTTCAATTAATTTTTTACAAAGTTACCCCACCCACCTATTTTTGGCCAAAAGTTTCCACACGACTGAATTTATCGGAATTGTTTTCATGAAAATATGAGGCACAGATACTTTGTTATGTCTTGTTCTATCGCTTGCACCATTTTCTGAAAATGATTTCAAAGCGGGGTCATAACCAGCTCAAATTTTCGCTACAAATGCCCGAAAAATACCTTAAATTCTGACGCGAAACTGTACCGGCGAGACAGCACAGCAGGCGACATTTTCCAAGATGTCAAAATCAACTGGAGCTAACATTCAGTTTCGTAGAATTATGAAATACTCTAAAAAATACACCTTGTCAAGCCTCCCAAAGTCAAGAAATATTCATAAACCTATTTTTCTAGACATACTGGTGTAACTTACAGGGTCGGAAGTGAAGTATTTAGAAAATCGTCCACCCCCTTTTTAAAGCTAGCAGCCTTGATGAGACAATAACTAGCGAGTACAAGTGACGGACATTGCCACCGTGGTACCTTGTCCTTGAGGAGACAATAACTAGCGGGTACAAGTGACGGACATTGGCCACTGTGGTACCTCATCCCTTGACTAGACAATAACTAGCGAGTACAAGTGACGGACATTGGCCACCGTGGTACCTCGTCCTTGAGGAGACAATAACTAGCGGGTACAAGTGACGGACATTGGCCACTGTGGTAACTCATCCCTTGACTAGACAATAACTAGCGAGTACAAGTGACGGACATTGGCCACCGTGGTACCTCGTCCTTGATGAGACAATAACTAGCGAGTACAAGTGACGGACATTGGCCACCGTGGTACCTCGTCCTTGAGAAGACAATAACTAGCGGGTATAAGTGACGGACATTGGCCACCGTGGTACCTAGTCCTTGACGAGACAATAACTAGCGGGTACAAGTGACGGACATTGGCCACTGTGGTACCTCATCCCTTGACAAGACAATAACTAGCGAGTACAAGTGACGGACATTGGCCACCGTGGTACCTCGTCCTTGATGAGACAATAACTAGCGAGTACAAGTGATGGACATTGGCCACCGTGGTACCTCGTCTTTGAGGAGACAATAACTAGCGGGTACAAGTGACGGACATTGGCCACCGTGGTACCTAGTCCTTGACGAGACAATAACTAGCGGGTACAAGTGACGGACATTGGCCACTATGGTACCTCATCCCTTGACTACACAATAACTGGCGAGTACAAGTGACGGACATTGCCACCGTGGTACCTGGTCCTTGAAGAGACAATAACTAGCAGGTACAAGTGACGGACATTGGCGACCGTGGTACCTAGTCCTTGACGAGACAATAACTGGCGGGTACAAGTGACGGACATTGGCCACCGTGGTACCTTGTCCTTGAGGAGACAATAACTAGCGGGAACAAGTGACGGACATTGCCACCGTGGTACCTGGTCCTTGAAGAGACAATAACTAGCAGGTACAAGTGACGGACATTGGCCACCGTGGTACCTAGTCCTTGACGAGACAATAACTGGCGGGTACAAGTGACGGACATTGGCCACCGTGGTACCTTGTCCTTGAGGAGACAATAACTAGCGGGAACAAGTGACGGACATTGCCACCGTGGTACCTGGTCCTTGAGGAGACAATAACTAGCGGGTAAAAGTGACGGACATTGCCACCGTGGTACCTTGTCCTTGATGAGACAATAACTGGCGGGTACAAGTGACGGACATTGGCCACCGTGGTACCTTGTCCTTGACTAGGCAATAACTGGCGGGTACAAGTGACGGACATTGGTCACCGTGGTACCTCCTGCTTGATGAGACAATAACTGGCAGGTGCAAGTGACAGACATTGGCCACCGTGGTACCTTGTCCTTGACGAGACAATAACTAGCGGGTACAAGTGACGGACATTGGCCACTGTGGTACCTCATCCCTTGACTAGACAATAACTGGCGAGTACAAGTGACGGACATTGCCATCGTGGTACCTCGTCCTTGATGAGACAATAACTAGCAGGTACAAGTGACGGACATTGGCCACCGTGGTACCTAGTCCTTGACGAGACAATAACTAGCGGGTACAAGTGACGGACATTGGCCACCGTGGTACCTTGTCCTTGAGGAGACAATAACTGGCGGGTACAAGTGACGGACATTGCCACCGTGGTACCTGGTCCTTGAGGAGACAATAACTAGCGAGTACAAGTGACGGACATTGGCCACCGTGGTACCTAGTCCTTGACGAGACAATAACTAGCGGGTACAAGTGACGGACATTGGCCACCGTGGTACCTTGTCCTTGAGGAGACAATAACTAGCGGGAACAAGTGACGGACATTGCCACCGTGGTACCTGGTCCTTGAGGAGACAATAACTAGCAGGTACAAGTGACGGACATTGGCCACCGTGGTACCTAGTCCTTGACGAGACAATAACTAGCGGGAACAAGTGACGGACATTGCCACCGTGGTACCTGGTCCTTGAGGAGACAATAACTAGCGGGTACAAGTGACGGACATTGCCACCGTGGTACCTTGTCCTTGACGAGACAATAACTGGCGGGTACAAGTGACGGACATTGGCCACCGTGGTACCTAGTCCTTGACGAGACAATAACTGGCGGGTACAAGTGACAGACATTGTCCACCTTGGTACCTTGTCCTTGACTAGACAATAACTGGTGGGTACAAGTGACGGACATTGGCCACCGTGGTACCTCCTGCTTGATGAGACAATAACTGGCAGGTGCAAGTGACAGACATTGGCCACCGTGGTACCTTGTCCTTGACGAGACAATAACTAGCGGGTATAAGTGACGGACATTGGCCACCGTGGTACCTCCTCCTTGATGAGACAATAACTAGCGGGTACAAGTGACGGACATTGGCCACTGTGGTACCTCATCCCTTGACTAGACAATAACTAGCGAGTACAAGTGATGGACATTGGCCACCGTGGTACCTCGTCCTTGAGTAGACAATAACTAGCGGGTACAAGTGACGGACATCGGCCACTGTGGTACCTCATCCCTTGACTAGACAATAACTGGCGAGTACAAGTGACGGACATTGCCACCGTGGTACCTCGTCCTTGATGAGACAATAACTAGCGGGTACAAGTGACGGACATTGGCCACCGTGTACCTTTGTCCTTGACGAGACAATAACTGGCGGGTACAAGTGACGGACATTGGCCACCGTGGTACCTTGTCCTTGAGGAGACAATAACTAGCGGGTACAAGTGACGGACATTGCCACCGTGGTACCTCGTCCTTGATGAGACAATAACTAGCGGGTACAAGTGACGGACATTGGCCACCGTGGTACCTTGTCCTTGACGAGACAATAACTGGCGGGTACAAGTGACGGACATTGGCCACCGTGGTACCTTGTCCTTGAGGAGACAATAACTAGCGGGTACAAGTGACGGACATTGCCACCGTGGTACCTGGTCCTTGAGGAGACAATAACTAGCAGGTACAAGTCACGGACATTGGCCACCGTGGTACCTCGTCCTTGAGGAGACAATAACTAGCGGGTACAAGTGACGGACATTGGCCACTGTGGTACCTCATCCCTTGACTAGACAATAACTGGCGAGTACAAGTGACGGACATTGCCACCGTGGTAACTCGTCCTTGATGAGACAATAACTAGCGGGTACAAGTGACGGACATTGGCCACCGTGGTACCTAGTCCTTGACGAGACAATAACTGGCGGGTACAAGTGACAGACATTGGCCACCGTGGTACCTTGTCCTTGAGGAGACAATGACTAGCGGGTACAAGTGACGGACATTGCCACCGTGGTACCTGGTCCTTGAGGAGACAATAACTAGCAAGTACAAGTGACGGACATTGGCCACCGTGGTACCTAGTCCTTGACGAGACAATAACTGGCGGGTACAAGTGACGGACATTGGCCACCGTGGTACCTTGTCCTTGAGGAGACAATAACTAGTGGGAACAAGTGACGGACATTGCCACCGTGGTACCTGGTCCTTGAGGAGACAATAACTAGCGGGTACAAGTGACGGACATTGGCCACCATGATACCTAGTCCTTGACGAGACAATAACTGGCGGGTACAAGTGACGGACATTGGCCACCGTGGTACCTTGTCCTTGAGGAGACAATAACTAGCGGGTACAAGTGACGGACATTGGCCACCGTGGTACCTTGTCCTTGAGGAGACAATAACTAGCGGGTACAAGTGACGGACATTGGCCACCGTGGTACCTTGTCCTTGAGGAGACAATAACTGGCGGGTACAAGTGACGGACCATTGGCCACCGTGGTACCTTGTCCTTGAGGAGACAATAAACTAGCGGGTACAAGTGACGGACATTGCCATCCGTGGTACCTGGTCCTTGAGGAGACAATAACTAGCAGGTACAAGTCACGGACATTGGCCACCGTGGTACCTCGTCCTTGAGGAGACAATAACTAGCGGGTACAAGTGACGGACATTGGCCACTGTGGTACCTCATCCCTTGACTAGACAATAACTGGCGAGTACAAGTGACGGACATTGCCACCGTGGTAACTCGTCCTTGATGAGACAATAACTAGCGGGTACAAGTGACGGACATTGGCCACCGTGGTACCTAGTCCTTGACGAGACAATAACTGGCGGGTACAAGTGACAGACATTGGCCACCGTGGTACCTTGTCCTTGAGGAGACAATGACTAGCGGGTACAAGTGACGGACATTGCCACCGTGGTACCTGGTCCTTGAGGAGACAATAACTAGCAAGTACAAGTGACGGACATTGGCCACCGTGGTACCTAGTCCTTGACGAGACAATAACTGGTGGGTACAAGTGACGGACATTGGCCACCGTGGTACCTTGTCCTTGAGGAGACAATAACTAGCGGGAACAAGTGACGGACATTGCCACCGTGGTACCTGGTCCTTGAGGAGACAATAACTAGCGGGTACAAGTGACGGACATTGGCCACCATGATACCTAGTCCTTGACGAGACAATAACTGGCGGGTACAAGTGACGGACATTGGCCACCGTGGTACCTTGTCCTTGAGGAGACAATAACTAGCGGGTACAAGTGACGGACATTGGCCACCGTGGTACCTTGTCCTTGAGGAGACAATAACTACGTACAAGTGACGGACAGGGGCCACCGTGGTACCTTGTCCTTGAGGAGACAATAACTAGCGGGTACAAGTGACGGACATTGCCACCGTGGTACCTTGTCCTTGAGGAGACAATAACTAGCGGGTACAAGTGACGGACATTGGCCACCGTGGTACCTAGTCCTTGACGAGACAATAACTGGCGGGTACAAGTGACAGACATTGTCCACCGTGGTACCTTGTCCTTGACTAGACAATAACTGGCGGGTACAAGTGACGGACATTGGCCACCGTGATACCTCCTGCTTGATGAGACAATAACTGGTAGGTACAAGTGACAGACATTGGCCACCGTGGTACCTTGTCCTTGATGAGACAATAACTAGCGGGTATAAGTGACGGACATTGGCCACCGTGGTACCTCCTCCTTGATGAGACAATAACTAGCGGGTACAAGTGACAGACATTGGCCACCGTGGTACCTTGTCCTTGACTAGACAATAACTGGCGGGTACATTTGACGGACAGTGGCCACCTTGGTACCTTGTCCTTGACTAGACAATAACTAGCGGGTACAAGTGACAGACATTGGCCACCGTGGTACCTAGTCCTTGACGAGACAATAACTAGCGGGTACATTTGACGGACAGTGGCCACCGTGGTACCTCGTCCTTGACTAGACAATAACTAGCGGGTACAAGTGACGGACATTGGCCACCGTGGTACTTTGTCCTTGACGAGACAATAACTAGCGGGTACAAGTGACAGACATTGGCCACCGTGGTACCTTGTCCTTAACTAGACAATAACTGGCGGGTACAAGTGACGGACATTGGCCACCGTGGTAGCTTGTCCTTGACGAGACAATAACTAGCGGGTACAAGTGACAGACATTGGCCACCGTGTTAGCCTTGTCATTAACTAGACAATAACTAGCGGGTACAAATGACAGACATTGGCCACCGTGGTACCTAGTCCTTGACGAGACAATAACTAGCGAGTACAAGTGACGGACATTGGCCACCGTTGTACCTAGTCCTTGACTAGACAATAACTAGCGGGTACAAGTGACGGACATTGGCCACCGTGGTACTTTGTCCTTGACGAGACAATAACTAGCGGGTACAAGTGACGGACATTGGCCACCGTGGTACCTCCTTGATGAGACAATAACTAGCGGGTACATTTGACGGACAGTGGCCACCGTGGTACCTTGTCCTTGACTAGACAATAACTAGCGGGTACAAGTGACAGACATTGGCCACCGTGGTACCTAGTCCTTGACACGACAATAACTAGCGGGTACAAGTGACAGACATTGGCCACCGTGGGGTACCTTGTCCTTGACGAGACAATAACTAGCGGGTACAAGTAACAGACATTGGCCACTGTGGTACCTTGTACTTGACTAAATTGCCGAGTTTCTGGAGTTCCTCGACAGGATCGTGCAGGTTCTCCTTCTCCAGCACGTGCATCATCGTATCGCGGAAGTGCATGATGGCGCGCAGCATTCGGATAATGTCCTTCTGTATGGCCACTAGGTGGTCCTTCTGGGTCATCTCGAGCTTCCGAATGGTCGCCTCACTCCTATGGTGGTAATCACCGTGGTTACAGGGAATGTTTGTTTGTTTTTGTTATTGTTTAATGGCCTACTGTTGAATTCCGATATAGTGGCAAGGGCAAAGGTCACAGGACATTCCATATTGAACCATACTAGGTAAAGTAGGTGTGTTAGAAATCGAAAACTGATATTAGCATGACGATGTAACATGCATGTCACCAATGTTGGCCCGAAATGTATTCAAATAACGTTCAGGCATATTTTGAATAAACTTGTCACTTTTGTTGTTACGTATTTTCTGAAAAAGAAAATAGTGAGCACAGGCACTGGAATCGTATATTTATCACACCTACGTACGTCAAGTGCTCATTGGAAATGCATGCAAGAGCAAGTAAAAATTAATCGATAACGATGCACCTGTGTTTCATTATCTAAGTTTAGAACATACAAGCAGTGTTATACATATACGTGCACCTATAGCAACCTGTGACCAATACATACAATTCGTATCTGATGCATATAGGTAGTGGTAACAGTTATGTTTTTGATTAATCAATCAACGTTGAGGGTTGTGGGTTCGAAACCATCACTGTGCTATATTTTTTTATTGAATTGTGTCCCTCACTTTATACTCTCAGCTAGATATCTGCCGTCGTTTATACGTTTATTTTATTAACATTATTTAATGTAACTTACAGAAACATATTTATTATATTGGTTCAAAAACTGATATTAAGACGTATATTGCATAATGTCATCTGAATCGTCTTAGTTACATCCTTATGTCTGTCTGGATAAAATGTATAAGCGCGCAACCAATGTTTTCCCCGCTCTGGGGCGGCGGACATACAATGTGTGGGGTGTAGTTACAGTCAAACATTTCCAGGGGCCGGGAATTAGGAGGCCGAGTTTCTATGAAATACCTGCAGGGGACAATTTTAGAATGTGTCTACATACCCGTAGTTTGTTTCACGTTGTTTGATAGTGAAATATTTATTCAGCAAGTGAACTTGTGAACACCGTATGCCCGGACCTGACTGAGTGATGTGCATCCTGACGCTGTAAACCCAGTGCACACGTCACAAGTACCCTTTTGTCAAACTCTATCTCAGACATTTTCGTAAAAGTGAGAAAAGGTTGAATGTGTTATATGAATAAAAAAAAAAAGGAAAGCAGGTCGAATGCATTTTCCGAGCGCTCTACCACCTCAGCTGTGCGGACAATAATGCTAACGCTTGCAGACGGTTGGGCAATCAAAATGAATCAACTATCGAAACTTTTACGTTTACACATATGGCTTTTATTGTGATTTTCAATCGCCTGTTTCACCAGTCAACCAGTTGGTAATTTAAATGATCTCCTAAGCTATCGGGAGCATCCATTTTCAAGCTCTAAATTGCTCTAGATAAGGTGTCGATTCGGCCACCTAAAATGGCTGCAAACGGCTACATCCCTAGAAAGCTATAATGGACATAGCCCGCTGACCCCGTGACGTCACATGCCCTTGCCAGTTTATCGGAAACCAACAGTAATGGTTTTGTTTTTTTACTGTTTAATGGCCTAATGGTTTTGTTTATGTTTATTTACAGTTTATTGGCCTAATGGTTTTTTTTTTACTGTTTAATGGCCTAATGGTTTTGTTTTTTTACTGTTTAATGGCCTAATGGTTTTGTTTATGTTTATTTACAGTTTATTGGCCTAATGGTTTTTTTTTTACTGTTTAATGGCCTAATGGTTTTGTTTATTTACTGTTTAATGGCTTACTGGTTGTTGTTTTTTTTACTATTTAATGGCCTAATGGTTATATTTATTTACTGTTTAACGGCCTATTGGTTTGGTTTATTTACTGTTTAATGGCCTAATGGTTTTGTTTATTTACTGTTTAATGGCTTACTGGTTGTTTTTTTTTTACTATTTAATGGCTTAATGGTTCTATTTATTTACTGTTTAATGGCCTAATGGTTTTGTTGTTTTTTATCGTTTAACGGCCTAACGGTTTTGTTTTTTAATGTTTTTTAATGTTTAATGGCCTGGACCCGGTTGTACGAACGTTCCATTAGTTAATGTATCATTAGCCTAATGACACATTAACTTTCCATTAGTTAATTAGTCATTAAAAACTGGTTGTACGAAACGTCATTAAGTCCTCATTAACTAATGACGTTTTAATGGCATATTAACTAATGACGTGCTGTCATTAACCTGTAAATAGACAAGTAAACCAGTCAAATTCCAGTTTTTTGGTTCCGGTTTCCGTAATATGACAATATGACAGGCGCGCTTTTCCTGCTGCAACTGAACGATTCAACAGAAACTCACACAGGCATGATGCCTTTAACTATATTGTAGCAACGTCATGTCTACGTCATGTCAGTAGGATAAAATTTAGAAATCACCGTGTCAATCTAACAATCTACGCGCAACGTACATGTACTGCGTTGAGGAATCTATGGTATTTTCGTATGACCGACCGCAGCCCGTACGCTATAGGGGGGGGGGGGGGTGACGGGTCGTATGCATGTGGGGGGTGGAAGGCATTTTTTTGTTTACCCACCACCCATGCAAAAATATAATTTTCATACTTCACCCCATCACCCATGCTTTTGCATTATTGCTTCACCCCAACGCCCACACAATTGAATTATTTTTGTTTACCACAATCCCCATAATTATTCATTTTCCCTTGCCACACCACCCATATGTATTAATTATTGTATTGCGCCCCACCACCCATACAATTGAGTTATTTCTTTGACCCCCAACCCCCATAATTATTTATTACCAAAATTGTTTTAAATATATTGCCAATATATTGGCAAATGGAAAGTGCGATTATTATTAGAGCTAATTAGAAATCGTATCGGTCCCGTATTCGTTGATTATATGACAAACCTCCGTTTCACCCTTCGACCAACTCGTCCGTCAGACAACTCAAAATAATACACAATAGCGACATGTTCAATGCTCATCAGATGAGAGTCAACGTGGTACGGCAGGTCCGTATGTAGCGGGGGGGGGGGGGGGGGGGGGGGGGGGGGGGGGGGGGGGTGGAGTGCGTATATATATATATTTATTTTTTCTCAACAACAAAACATGAGATTCGTCTCGAGTTTTCGCGATCTTGCCTTCCGCTTTTGAAAATAAGTTTGGCTCCAACCCTATTGTTCTGTCTGTAACTTAGGGCGACTATCTCGGCGTTACAGACAGAAAACTCGGGTTTGTTTTGCTCATACATGTGTCGAAAGCATGTCGCGTTTTCGCGATCTCAACCTATGCGAAAAATCGCGAAAAAGCGAGGTTGTCACATTTCATGAACAGGACACGTACCTATTGTTTTAGGAGACGTTTATCGTGTGCTGCCAAAACGTGTTTTTATTAAGAAATAGAGCAAATGTGGACAATCTTCAGTATTTCTTGAGACTTGAAAACTAAAACATAATTTGACAAAATATGATAATCGTCTCATGTACTGCCATGCCAATACATGTTTATTGAAGAAAAAAAAACATATATGATACATATGACAGGGCTTTAGTTAGCCAATTTTAATCTGCAGGCCCGGTTGACGACTTCGAGCACCTTTGGTGCGAGTATGCTAGGGGGGGGGGGGGTTGGGGGGATGCCCCCACCCCCACCCCACCCCGAAAAAAAATCGAAACTAGAAGGTAAATGATGCACTCTGGCACATTATTTTTTCCATTTTCTCGAAAATTCTGCAGTGCCTTAATGCAGCTGCGCGCCTGTATGATATATGGTTACTGGCAGTCTGCATCGCATCGTCGACCTATACACAAGATGGCGAAAACGGGAGACCAAATCGCCAGACTGCGAAATCATCTGTCGGTAATCCAGTTTCACGTGCAAAGTGTGACTGTAGAATTTGGCGTGGGGGGGGGACAAACGTATGTAAACCACACTATGTAGTCGCTCACGTCATCGCATCGCCAATAAATTGATATTTTCATAATTATGTGTTTGATCTCTTGATATTAAAGCAAGATTTGGCAGCACACGAGACCAATGTATTTATGTTTTCTTTTCACATTTGTTGATTTCTTAATAAAATAGGTTTGAAAACACATGCGAATCGTCTCCTTAGATGATTCTAATGTTTTATAAACAAGACATATTGATGCTTTTTGACACAAATGTTTGACACATTCAGAAAAAAACGATTTAATTTGTGTTTCTCGAGTCGGGTGGAGAGGAAATACGATCGATTACACACCGTGAAAATCTTGTTGGAACGTAAATGGACGTTTTCGAATGGTAAGTTTCGTTGACTATGTTTATGCTGTTAAGCACATTGTTTATTCGACTGACCAATTTTTTTTTTTTATGTAGAGCATATTCAGTGTTCCTACTCAACGGAAAAATCTCGCCGTTAAATTAGTCACGTGATCAAACAAGATGTACTGGGGATGTAGCGTTCGTTCTTGAGACTGTGACTGGAGAAATGAGGCTTATGGGATTTATGAGCAGTGCCGCTCCTGATCAACATTCAAATATAGCCTGATAACGATCTATATTCTTTGTTAGAAGCATGAAAAAGAAGGTTTCATTGGTGAAATGGCGAACAGTGCAGATCCTGATCAGACTTGCGGATGCACAGGCTGATCTGGATCTACACTGGTTGCAGAACGCATAAACCCCATTTATCCAGTCGCAGCCACATGTTATGTATGTACGATCGACATATGTATCATATCGTCCCAATGGGTGGTTGGTTGGGAGCATGCGAATGGTAAAATGAACGGCAGGATTCATCCTTTCCGGAATCCCGATCTACCTGGTTTGGCCCTCAGGTACGATTTTGGCCTTCTGGTACTCGAGTTGAATCCTGGAATTAGTACTAATCCTATTACTTTTAGGGGCCAGGGCTAAGTGACTCTGGTGTGTTTAGGACCTGGCAACAGGTCAGGTTATTCTAATTTCAGGACTGAATATATATTATTGTAAATATTCAGTTCTGATTTTGGGATCCCCCCTCCCCCCCCCCCCCCCCCCCCCCCCCCCCCCCCCCCCCCCTCACCCCCCCCCCCCCCCCCCCCCCCCCGATATCACAACAAGTGAGATACGAGACTTGACCCCGTTGACCCGGCCTAAAATGACTTGGCTGTTGTCAGGCCGTTACACAGCATTACTCAATCAATCAATATATTGTTTTGGTCTTAATGATGAAACTGTCATGGTTGCGTTCTGAGGTAAATCTTATATTTCTTCCTTTTAATGATGGCCATGTTTCAGCCATTAACGCTAGGAATCCGACAATACCAAAGTTAGCTAAATTACTTCTGTAGTTTGTCTGAACACCATTTCAGTTTACCGCCGTTACATCAGCTGTTATTCTAAGTATGTATGGTCGCTCGTTAGGGGCATTTCTTTAATTCATGTACAAGTGATGGGTTGTGGCCTATGCGTAGAATATCTGACTCCCAATCTGGAGGTTGTGGGTTCAAACATCGCCTTATGCATCAAAAATATACTTTCATAGTATATTCACCCCACTGGTCTGTCGGATGAGACTGTGTTCCCGTCTCTATATGACCTTAGCTGTTGCTGGGACGTTAAACTCATTCACTTACGCATAGAAACGATAATTAAGAACCTTAAAGTTATTTTCCACCCCGTGAATTTATTCCTCTAAATATTCGTTTCTTGGCATGTTGACGCGATAAGACGAAAACGTTAATTTACATAAAATAAATCAATAACCATCGATTGCAAAACGTGATTATAATACCGTATTATACACATTATTTTACACAGTGACTTCAAGTGTTTTTCGCCCTGGAGCCGTAGACCAGAAGAAACGGAATTCGTTTCTACACTGCGTATGTGAAGAAACGAAAATTCTTCTTCATCTAAATTGCTTGGCCCTAAATGATACTCTTTGTGTTGATGGGCCGTTAAGCACAATTCAATTCAATTACATGCATGTATGTACAGTATATGTTGCTAGTATATGGATAAAATGTTATGTAACGCTAGTGTGAAAGTTCAAAAATGTACATGTAGTCGTAAACGTTACAGTACATGTTACATAGCGTCTCCCTTGCTTTATACGTGTATCTGTTTCTGATTTAATTTCATTTATGTGTGTCAGATTGCATTTAGTGAATACAATTTCGTATTTGGTAAAGTCGTGCATGTATCAATAACGAGGGAATTGTATTACACACCATGTCATAACCGCCGTGACTCATCAAAACTGTGAACATAATATGTGACGCGCCAAGCGAAAACCTCCTTTATGGATCAATGAATTGGTATCAACGTATTTGTTCGTTCCACCGTGTGACCGTAGTGGAGGGTATGTCAATGCCTACGATGTGATACAGTTTAAAATTATATCTAAAATCGATTGTCGGTTCGCCCCTCCCAACTTGAACCCCAGAAAATGTCGCTGCCCTAGACATGCAGTGGGCCCACTATCGTCAGAACAAGCTGTGCCCGAGTCGTCCGCCGCATATACAGCGTGGATACATAAATAATACTCCCGTTTTTAAACGAGCGTATAAAACATATGCCGTCGTACACCCCACCCCCACTCCCCCACCACAACTAGCACACTTGCGACATATCATGTTCGGTCTAGGTGCACATCTGTCGGTAATCCAGTTTCACGTGCAAAGTGTGACTGTAGAATTCGGCGGGGGAACAAACGTATGTAAACCACACGATGTAGTCGCTCACGTCATCGCATCGCCAATAAATTGATATTTACCATTAGCTTGTCATAGTATATTTTCATAATTATGTGTTTGATCTCTTGATAAAGCAAGATTTGGCAGCACATGAGAATCGTCTCCAAAGACGATTTTCCTATTTTGTCAAAATATGGTTTTGTAAAGAAATACCAATGTATTCATGTTTTCTTTTCACATTTGTTGGTTTCTTAATATAATAGGTTTGGAAACACATGAGAATCGTCTCCTTAGATGATTCTAATGTTTGTAAAAAAACACACATTGATGCTTTTTTACACAAACGTTTTGACACATTCAGAAATAAACGATTTAATTTGTGTTTCTCGAGTCGGGTGGAGAGGAAATACGATCGATTACACACCGTGAAAATCTTGTTGGAACGTAAATGTCAATTGTCACGTACACCATTTCAGTTTACCGCCGTTACATCAGCTGTTATTCTAAGTATGTATGGTCGCTCGTTATGGGCATTTCTTTCATTCATTTATAAGTGACGAACTTTCCCTATTCGAGCCACCATAGGAACGACCCCTCTACCAATTAGCACGTTTAACATACATCATTTAGTGTCTTGCTACACACCTACCGATGTTTACAATTATCAGTCGATAATCCCGTTTCACGTGCAAAGTGTGACTGACATTTAGAATTCGGCGGAAACAACCTTACCATAACCACGCTATGTAGTCGCTCGCAAGTCCCTCTCGTCATCGCATCGCCGATATAAATTGATAATTATGCATTGATTTGCGTTTTATTTTTAAAATTTGTTTGATTTCTTAATAAAGCAAGATTTGGCAACACATGATAATCACTAAGACGATTCTCATATTTTGTCAAAATATGTGTTTTGTAAAGAACTACCACAATATATTGATTTCTTTTTTCACATGTGTTCGGTTTCTTAATAAAACATGTTTGGCATCACATGAGAATCGTCGACTAAGACACCATTACATTTTTTCGACAGCAGTATCACCAAAAACTAGCGATGCGACATGGAATGAAATGTCGGAGCCTAAACCATAGTCACTGGGAAACAATTGACACATTCAGGAATCGCCGATTTACATCCAGCCTTACCAACCTGTCGAATTGCGGCTCCATGTTTTTTATGGCGGGTGTGGTGGGGAGAACATACAAGGACCCGACGCAACGTGTTTGTGTGCTAGTACTGGGGTGAATTTGATGTGATTAAAAAAAATCAGCGTCACGGTTGCAAACATAGATTAGAAACACGAATATTTCTGTTTCTAAAGTCGGGTTCCATTATAACTTCCATAGGGTGGAGAGGAAATGCGATCAATTACATACCGTGAACATCTTGTTGGACATAAATGTCAATTATCAAATAGGCCGTAATTTGTACGGCAGCATAAAAGGGACATTACATTCTTTTCTATCTCGTTCTCACGACATAGCAGCTCGTTCCCACGAGATAGGATCTCGTTCCCAAAAGAATCAGTTTCCACAAACAACGCATGTGCGTGTCATTGTCAACTGCAGAAATTCACATTGTGGTTTTTATGCGATCGTTTAAAAAAAAAGTGAAATAAACGCCGCCTATTAGTATAAGGCGCCGTGTATTGGACGTGTTTAAAGAATTAGTCACATGTAGTCAGAAATAAAGAAGAAAATGTGTTCATAGAACACGGATGTCCCCCCTTTACAAACAAGGTGAACATAAGTCCCCTAGTGAATATAAAATAAATTGGTGCAGTGGGGCATAAACATGAGTGGTACCAGACGAGTCACATACAAATCAAACTTAAATGTTGAATTGAATTTTATTTCCATACAACAAGCTAGGTCACGTACATACAATAATGCACATGCATTCTAATTTTATTTTTGGCTTAACGTTAAAGATCAACGTTTTCCCCGCCCAGGGTGTGGTTGGTAGGCGGTTATATTAGAGAAATTAGACAGGTAAAAAATCACGGTGACAGGAATTAGAGACCTAAAACAGGGGGTTTGGATATTAGATAACCACATCATGCCGCTCTATGGGAAAACACACTCCAATGACATCACCACGGGCATGGGAAATGAAACAGAAAAACATTGATTTAGTAAAGTAATCACTAGTTGTAGATATTACAACAAAGTTTATTCTTATAGAAAAACATATTACATTTTATTGTTTTTGCTGTAATATAGATCATGTGTGTTTATTTGTAAGACATCATGCATTAATCGAATCGGGCAGTATTTCTAATCCAGTCCGCATCGAAATTACCAATCACCCCACTTGTTGTTAGATCGAACACGGTGTAAGGTGTCACTAGCCTATTATTAGATCGGGATGCTGACGAAGTGACGTCACTGTGTAAGTTCGCTGCAGCTGTGTTGTTTAAACTTGAAGGCCAACACTGTCAGTGACAGCATTTACAGCAGTTTGCGTGTGTTACACGGCATTTTAATTCTCAAAGTCTGATGCCCTTCAGAGTTGCAGAATGAGACGGACAAATTACAGGGATTTTTGGATTGTTTACACAATAAATATGTAAGTAGCATTGTATAAAGGAAATCTAGAGTAATTTGAAACTTCATCTTCACCATTTCATCCGTCTTTTCTGTTGTTTTTTAACGAATCGACAGCAATGGCCGCCATCTTGGATAATTCACGAAGGCTTAATGACAGGAGCACGCGCCCTAATGATGGTCCAGTACCTACATTAACTATTGATAAGTTAATGACGACTTAATGATAACTTAGTGTTCGTACAACTGAATTTAATGATAAATTAGTTAAGGAGTCGCTAATGAAAAGTTAATGAGTCATTAGTGCTTCATACAACCGGGTCCTGATGTTGTTGTTTTTTTTACTGTTTAATGGCTTAAAGTGGGTTTTTTTTCTTTTACTATTTAATGGCGTAACGGTTTTTGGTTTTACTGTTTCATGGCTTAACAGTTTTGTTTTTTTACTGTTTAACAGCCTAACGGTTTTGTTTTTTTTACCGTTTAACGGCTTAACGGTTGTGTTTTTTTTACTGTTTAATGACATAATGTTTTTTTACTGTTTAATGGCCCAATGGTCTTGTTTTTGTACTGTTTAATGGCATATGATCAGTAAAGACTTTTTCAGGCCAGGTCAGTGGGTTTGATTTATTATGTAGGTACATAAAATGAATCCACGGGTCTGAAGAGGGGGTAAAATCTGAAGCTTATATGCCTGACCGTTCGACTGTTGCTGCTGGAATAAGGTCCTATATGACAGTGAAAATTAAAGTACAAAAAATGTCAACACACCCTATTCCCCCCCCCCCCCACAACAGGGGGCCGTTTCACATAACTTTGTTAAGATTTCTATAAAGTTTATTCACACATTAACTTGGATTGTTAATGCTACCATTTTTTTTTTTTTTTTTTTTTGAGAAAACAGAAATGTTTATTGCATATTAAAGTAAATTAAAAACAAGTCAAGTTTCCAATAATATCCCAAACAACATTCCCAGACCACAGGTTGAAGTAACGGACCGAGGTCTATAAATACATTAAATATGCCTAAAAGCATCAATAAATGAAGAAAAAAAAAAAAATGTTTACCCCCTCCATCTAATCATATAGGGAAGGTGTCCAACTTTTTAATAGGCCGAGCCCATACGGGCTCGAGACAACGGACTCTCACGAATCGTCAACCGAGTTATATCATTGTCGCCTATTGCAGAAGTTGGGACAATGTTAATATTCCGCAACGATATATTCCCCATTGCGCTATGTCAACGAGTTTTCGAGCTATCGATTGTTTTGTTGTAAAAAAATTATCATCATTGCTAGGTCGGGAAAGAACGGACACATTTCCGAGGCCGATATTGCTATATAAAGGAGTAAATATCGGGTTCAAAACCCAGACATTTCTATCATTTCTCGGGAAGCCATTTTGTATATACATCATCGGACAGGTTTATTTTACAACAAAACAATCGATAGCTCAAAAACGCGTTGACATAGCGCAATGGGGAATATATCGTTGCGGAATACTAACATTGTCCATTGTCCCAACTTCTGCAATAGGCGACAATGATATAACTCGGTTGACGATTCGTGAGAGTCCGTTGTCTCGAGCCCGTATGGGCTCGGCCTATTAAAAAGTTGGACACCTTCCCTATAAAGATTAGATGGAGGGGGTAATTTTTATTTTATTTTCTTCATTTATTGATGCTTTTAGGCATATTTAATGTATTTAAACCTGTGTCCCAGACCATATTGAAACCAATAATTATATATATATATATATATTATATATTGTTTTTTTTTTGTTTTTTTTTTTATTATTATTTCCAAACATAGTCATGTATAAACACAAATCAATTACAACATGTAAACATATAGAAACATACCATAAACATATACCAATTTGCATACACAAATGTATGTACCTAGTCATGTGCATGTATCACTATGAATCAATATGCATTGATAAATGATTATGTCATAGAAAAAAAATGTTTTAAGGATACAATGGGAAGAACAGAGTCAATAAGAGGAGTGAAGAGAGGGAGAGAGAGAGATAGAGAGTTTGGAGAGAGAGAGAGAGAGAGAGAGAGAGAGAGAGAGAGAGAGAGAGAGAGAGAGAGAGATAGTTGAATGTTTGAGTTGAGTAACATCGCAATGAACAGATATATATATATGTTTTTTTCAACTTCGGATCTGCATATAATTTAACCTATGAAAAAGTATTAAATTAAAACTGTATCAGTAGTCAGTGAAAAATCAAAACAAACAACGATATTACTCTATTTGAATGCCATCCCACGTTCATGAAAAGTAACTTTATTTTTATTAATTGCTATTTCTCTTTCAATATCTCTTGTTTTTCTTAAATATACTTTAAATTCAGAGTATTTCGGTTCCATATTTCTTAATTTGCAAGAATAGACGAAATATTTTCCTAATAAGATGCAAAGGTTTAAAAATATTTTTTTTTGTTCATACTGTCCAAAACATATTAAATGCGAATCGAGATTACAGTTAATATCGTGGTCGTTTAAGAAGGTTCCTAACTGTGACCAAAAATGTTGACTTTTATTGCATTCCCAAAACAGATGTTTATTGGTTTCCTGAGCCATGGCACAAAAATCACACAAATTAGAGATGACAATATTACATTTGTATAAGTAATCATTTGTTGCGACAATTTTAATTAGAAATTTATACTGAAAATTTCGAAGTTTAGAACTGATTGTGCTTTTATAATAATGTGTATTTACCACTTTCCAATGTATATGCTTATCTACGAATTCTGTGTTCCATTTATCTCTAGCTTTATAAACGATATTCTTTTGATTATTAAGAAACATATTATATAACATTTTGTTACATTCTTTTGTAGATTTTATTCTTTCTAATAATGGTGTGTTTGTGATTACTGCGTTTGTTTCTTCATTCCTAATCCGCCTTCGCCAGTCTTGCGTGATGCTTGTAATTACTTTGAAATATTTTAAATAGTCGTTATTATTGATATCATATAACTGCCTTATATGCGAGAAATCAAACAAGAGGGCCATGATGGCCCTAATTCGCTCACCTGACTCCATGAACACCAGAGGAGAATGTGACATTGAGTTCATGAGTTTTAAAAAAATTGTGTTATTTTTAGATGGCGGTCATCTTGGATTAAGCGATGACTCTCATTTTACAAAATCTGAAAATGCTTCACCCAGCATCGGCCATGTGGTTCCTGAGAAAAAGACGTTAAAAATCTTGAATAAATGGACCTTTTGGTGGCCATCATGGATGACATAATCATCCGATTCCGACAAATACTGCACCAGAGTGATCGCCTCATTGATACCTTCTATTTGATATATGACATGACCATATTCAGTCAAAAATTTGACCCCAATTTGACCCCACGGGCCATGCCCATTTTTGACCCCGGGGTCACCATTTTAACAACTTTCAAAGATCAATGTACATCGATCATTCCTACCAAGTTTCGTCGAAATCCGGCTAGCGGTTCATGAGAAGATTTTTTAAGAATTTATGCTATTTATAGACGGTGGCCATCTTGGATTAGCGATGACCTCCATTTTAACAAATCTGAAAAGGCTTCACCCATGGACCATAACTTTTAAGTTTGGCTACCATGGGCCAAGCGGTTCATGTGAAGAAGAATTTTGAAATCTCTAATAAAAGAACGACCTTTTGACATTTCGGCGGCCATCCTGGATGACATAACAATCCGAATTGGACAAAAAATGTACCAGAGTTATCGCCTCATTGATACCTTCGATTTGATATATAACATGACCATATTCGGTCAAAAATAAAATTTGACCCCATGGGCCACGCCCATTTTTGACCCCGGGGTCACCATTTTAACAACTTTGAAAGAGCATTGTACATCGATCATTCCTACCAAGTTTCGTCGAAATCCGGCTAGCGGTTCATGAGAAGAAGATTTTTTAAGAATTTATGCTATTTTTAGATGGCTGCCATCTTGGATTAGCGATGACCTCCATTTTAACAAATCTGAAAAGGCTTCACCCATGGACCATAACTTTTAAGTTTGGCTACCATGGGCCAAGCGGTTCATGTGAAGAAGAATTTTTAAATCTCTAATAAAAGAACGACCTTTTGACCTTTCGGCGGCCATCTTGGATGACATAACAATCCGATTTCGACAGGAAATGCACCAGAGTGATCGCCTCATTGATACGTTCAATTTGATATATGACATGACCATATTCGGTCAAAAATAAAATTTGACCCCAATTTGACCCCACGGGCCACGCCCATTTTTGACCCCGGGGTCACCATTTTAACAACTTTGAAAGAGCAATGTACATCAATCATTCCTACCAAGTTTCGTCGAAATCCGGCAAGCGGTTCATGAGAAGAAGATTTTTTAAGAATTTATGCTATTTTTAGACGGCGGCCATCTTGGATTAGCGATGACCTCCATTTTAACAAATCTGAAAAGGCTTCACCCATGGACCATAACTTTTAAGTTTGGCTACCATGGGCCAAGCGGTTCATGTGAAGAAGAATTTTGAAATCTCTAATAAAAGAACAACCTTTTGACCTTTCGGCGGCCATCTTGGATGACATAACAATCCGATTTCGACAGAAAATGCACCAGAGTGATCGCCTCATTGATACCTTCAATTTGATATATGACATGACCATATTCGGTCAAAAATAAAATTTGACCCCAATTTGACCCCACGGGCCACGCCCATTTTTGACCCCGGGGTCACCATTTTAACAACTTTCAAAGAGCAATGTACATCGATCATTCCTACCAAGTTTCGTCGAAATCCGGCAAGAGGTTCATGAGAAGAAGATTTTTTAAGAATTTATGCTATTTTTAGACGGTGGCCATCTTGGATTAGCGATGACCTCCATTTTAACAAATCTGAAAAGGCTTCACCCATGGACCATAACTTTGAAGTTTGGCTACCATGGGCCAAGCGGTGCATGTGAAGAAGAATTTTGAAATCTCTAATAAAAGAACGACCTTTTGACCTTTCGGCGGCCATCTTGGATGACATAACAATCCGATTTTGACAAAAAATGCACCAGAGTGATCGCCTCATTGATACCTTCAATTTGATATATGAAATGACCATATTCAGTCAAAAATAAAATTTGACCCCAATTTGACCCCACGGGCCACGCCATTTTTGACCCCACCCAGGGTCACCATTTTAACAACTTTGAAAGAGCAATGTACATCGATCATTCCTACCAAGTTTTGTCGAAATCCGGTTGGCGGTTCTTGAGAAGAAGATTTTTTAAGAATTTGTGCTATTTTTAGACGGCGGCCATCTTGGATTACGTAATGACGTCATTTTAACAGTTTTGTAATCCCCCTACCTAAGGACCATGACCATGAAGTTTGGTGACTATAGACCCAATGGTTACTGAGGAGAAGACGTTTGAAAATGTTCACGGACGACGGACGACGACGGACGACGACGGACGACGACGGACGGACGTTCTTACAGTACTATACTTATGTGGCTTATCACATGTTAAATATTAGCCACATAAAACGATTTTTAGCCACATAAAAGGATTTTTTAGGTGGCTAATTGTAACCAACCCTATCCTTTACTAAGTCCATAACCCTGTGGGGCTAGCCACATAAGTACCCTAGTGTGCCCGACGGACGACGACGACGGACGACGGACGACGGACACATTGCGGTAACAATAGCTCACATGAGCTTCGCTCAGGTGAGCTAAAAAAGCTTTACTTCTATAGTCATATAACTGTTCTATATATTTAATCCCACGAGCATACCAATCCTTATAGAAAAACATTCTGCCATTTCCTTTTAGTTTCGAATTGTTCCATATAATTTGCTTTGATATATTTTCTGGATTGTCTATGAAATTTAATTTACTCCAGGCTTCAAGAATTTCCGTTAAAAATTTGTTTTTTACCATTTATTTTGCATCTTTTTTGTTAAAATTTCTTTCAAACACATCAACACCGCCAAAATGATTTAACAATTTTAAATACAATATTTTCCATTGAGCATGAGATTGTACATTTGTAAGACGTTTGACCCATGTAGCTTTTAATGCATTAATGAATGATTCCAGTTCAATCATTTTAAGTCCACCTTTTTCAAGAGTTTGAACAATAATTTTTCTATTTTCCCCATTGTCCCCAATGCTACCATTATCCACCTACATTTAGGTGTCATTAAATCTGAACAAATCCACCAAAGAAATAGCAGAATCTGCTACTTATGCGAACTTTGCTGTACATTTTAATGTTGCACTTACAAACTTCTTTGTCATACAAAGTTTAGTGAAACAGGGCCCAGGGTGCCGTTTCACAAAACTACGTAGGACTAAAATGTTTATAATTGCAACCTAATGAGTCTATAAATTTTACATTAACAATATTTTCTTGCAAACAATTATTGGATTTACATTTATTGAACAATGGTGTCCCAACATCGTTACTGTACCTTGTCTTCTCCCTCTTCATGTAAGAATTAATCTTGTCTACTTCGTTAGTGAAGTCGTTCTTCAATCCGGACATCAATGTCTTATAGTACGTGGAATCCTTGTCCTGTTGAACAAACAAGGCCGGCCATCGATCGTGTGATCGAGAGTAGAGATAGATAGAAAACCAATATTTTATTATCAAATTGATGCCATTGTGCGGAAGGTCATAATACACGCCCGTCGCGGCATGGCAGTCAACAAGGGGAGTATCACATTGAAGATCAATACAGGTCGTCCTCTTGCCATGATAAACACAAACATCAGATTTGGTTACGATCTATCAAGTAGAACTCGAGTTATTGTGCGTACAAGGGTTCATAAGGTGGAAATTAACCCTTCCTACGCTGTTGACGGAAATTGCCGTCTGCTGTTTTTCATTTTTGCTTTAATTCTTAGCAAAAAACTGGTTTTGACAGCACATGAGAATCGTCTCCACTGGAGACAATTCTCATGTGCTGTCAAAACCAGGTTTTTGTAGAGAAATATTGAAAATAAAACATTTCCAGCAGACGACAACATTTAATTCAGCGTAGTAAGGGTTAAACTTGGCCACCATGGAGAGATAACTAATCAATTTTTTTTTTTAAATCAATAGGGTACTTCAACTAATAGGGTTGGGTACTTCAACTAATAGGGTACTTCAACTAATAGGGTACTTCAACTAGGGTACTTTGACTCTGTGATAAACATGTATACCGAAACTTGTTACAATCCATGAAGTAGAACTTTAGTTATTGTGCGGATAAGGATACAGAATGTGAAAATTAAAAATGGCCACCAAGGGGAGAAATCTATAGGGTTATGATATGTCTAATAAAACTTCAGTTATTGAGTGAACAAGCTGTTCCCGCCCACCAGCCCGCCCGCTTGTCCAAGGTGAATATATAATACGTCCCATTTTTTTTTTTAATGAGCGTATAAAAATAGATTTTGACAATTTTTTTTTTCCAAACAATTACATTATCTTATTTTCCAAGAAATTTCATTATGCATACTGTGGCCAGTTCAGCTCCGGATCTGCTAGCAAACTCCAGCTGACTAATCTAGATCTATGTACCACTGGAAGCATCATGATGACTATTTTCACTGACTAAATTGCAAACTCAGATTGTTCTGCGGGCCGTTTCACTAAACTTTGTACGACTAAAATGTTCGTAAATGCAAAATTAGGATCATCTGGAAATTTTAATTGAAGGATTTAATTGAAGAATATAGCTTCGATCTGGTAAAAATTTCAAGTTTACCAGACCGAAGGTCCTGGAAGTTTTGAAAGTTTCACAGAGACTGTAAATGAACACAAGGACACCATTGTGACTACTATGTCCACGGCGCCCTTGACAAACATGACTCCACGGACCTCTGTGGGTACTTCCACGACCGGGGTCGCGACCACTGGCTCTGGGGTGGGAATCATCTCCAGCTCCGTGATTCGCTCCTGCAGCTCTGTGAATTTGCCTGCAGATATAGAGATTACAATGACTGGTTGGCTGGCTGGCTGGCTGGCTGGCTGGCTTAGTTGGTTGGTTTTGTTGGTTGATTGGTTGGTTGTTTGGTTTGGTTGGTTGGTTTATTTGTTGATTGATACACCAATTAATTGCATTATGGATGTATTGATTTGTTGATTGGTTTTCTGTTCGACACATTGATTGGATTGATTAATTGGGTCTGTTGATTGATTCTTTGATTATCAATTGATTAATTGCAATATAGGAATGAATGGCCTTTTTGTGAAATTTATCGGGGTATAAACTTGGAAAAGTCGCGGGAATACTGGACGAAGGCCTCGTCCAGTATTCCCGCGACTTTTCCAAGTTTACATCCCCGATAAATTCCACAAAAAGGCCATTCATTCCTTATAATTCCAGCATTTGAAATAAATTCATCAAGAAAATGTGTTTATTCTCCGTTTTCTTAAGAATTATTTTAACTGCGCCTGACGGTTACGGAAAGTAGTTTGGCATGGGAGTTTACTGGGATATAAATTTTGGACAGAGACTTACTACGGACCAATCAAATGTTAGGGAATTGTGTAAATATTTTTGTGCTGGAATTATCAGTGTTTAACCCTTTCAACACCACAGGCCTGTAGTATAGTGGTATTGGCAAACAGTGTAGATCCAGATAAGCTGGCTCATCTCATCAGGATCTGCACTTTTTGCAAGTAATTTTCATATTATTGAGAGCAAGAACACTTTTCATAAATGTACTAGTCTGAAAATAATTTTGTGACGATTGTATTGGTTGCAAAATTAACATATCAAAATCCATTCCAGTTACTGAGGGGTGAAAGGGTTACTCAAATGAATGAGGTTTTTCTCTCTGTTTGACAATCATGTAGCTCGACTACTTGCAAATACAGTGCTTGATTGAATGATAGATTGATCAATCAAATGCATGGGGTTGTCTCTCTGTCTGACGTTATCCTGTAGATCCTTTCTTTGTTTGAAAATGTGTTGGTTGATTGGTCGGTCAGTTGATTGATACATTGATTGATAAAATAAATGACTCTTCCTGTCCATTTTACACTAACCGGAGTCCATGTACTGCCTTGGAAACATGTACATTGATTGGTTGAATTTATTGAATTTACATGACTGCCGTTGTTCGACACCGCTCACATCCATGTTCAAATGTACAGCGCATGATGTTTGACAATGGCTGTAGACAATGCTCATTTCATGCTCATTTCTGATGTTTGACAATGGTTGTAGACAATGCTCATTTCTGATGTTTGACAATGGCTGTAGACAATGCTCATTTCTGATGTTTGACAATGGCTGTAGACAATGCTCATTTCATGATGTTTGACGATGGCTGTAGACAATGCTCATTTCATGATGTTTGACAATGGCTGTAGACAATGCTCATTTCATGATGTTTGACGATGGCTGTAGACAATGCTCATTTCTGATGTTTGACAATGGCTGTAGACAATGCTCATTTCATGATGTTTGACGATGGCTGTAGATGCAACAATTTCATGTTTGACAATGGCTGTAGACAATGCTTATTTCATGATGTTTGACAATGGCTGTAGACAATGCTCATTTCATGATGTTTGACAATGGCTGTAGACAATGCTCATTTCGGGACCAAGCCAACACATATGTGCTCATGACGTTACTAGAATGTGCCATTAAGCCATCAGACCAGTTCACAACAGACGCACTGAAATTTTGATATTGATGCGGCTCAATCACGCGATTGCAATATTGCGGCCCCGGAATATGTATGTGTAAATCAGCTGTTTGAATGGAGCAGATCAAGTACTGCATGTATGATCAAATTACACAATATTTACGATTGAAATGTTCGACCATTTTCAGCCGTGGATAAACGTTCGCCGTGGCACTCACAAACTGTTTGAACCTACGGCCTTGGGGTTCAAACAGTTCCCTCGTGCCACGGCAAATGTTTACCCACGGCTGGACATGGTCGAACCGTATATTGAAAACTTGTAGAAATGAGTAACATTGTTGTACACATATACAAACCATTTTCGACCACGATGACACCCTCCAACTCAGCTATCTTCTTCTGCAGTGCTGTTATCTGGTCCTGTAACATCAGTCTGGCATACATTCTGGCTGTCACTGGAGACATGTGGCTTATGCGATTTGTGACCAGTGTAGACACTGATCAAATACATCAGGGGGCCGTTTCACTAAACTTTGTACGACTAAAATGTTTGTAAGTGCAAAATTATGAGTCTGTAAATTTCACATTAACAATGTTTTCTTGTAAATCAATCAATTTAAAATTCAAGATAATCCTAAATTTTCAATTACGAACGTTTTAGTTGTACGAAGTTTAGTGAAACAGCCCCCTGATTTTAATGAGATATGATTGTTGTATTAGTGGAAATGCCTGATGCAGCTGTTTGTTTGGTTGTAGTGTATTCAGTGAATGTGTAGAAATATACCTTATAATCATTGTTATTGTTTACACAGTTTCTTGACCAATGAAAGAACAGGATTTCGTCTCAATCGCATATTGCGACGCTTTCGCCAATATGTATAAAGTTAATAATTAAATGTTCAGCCGCTATATTTAGAACTGATTGTACGCGTTTCTGCCATCAGTTCACATGACACAAAACATATTACCACCCACACATGCGCTCACTTCGTGTCACACCGCCAATCATATACCAGTATAGTGATTCAAAATCATGTTTAGGGGTGGAGCTTCGCGAATGGGCAGTAAACAATAAGTAAGTTATAGATGACATATTTTATTTTTAATAAACAAATTTCTTGCTCGCTATCGCTCGCTCAAAATTCCATATGCGATCTATAACTATTACTTACATACCATCTTCAAATAAGAGAATCTCAACTTTATTACAGCATTTTCATTCCTCGGTTGGAAAATCAATGAGCATTTCTAAATTGCCGTGAGTATTTTGAGTATTTTGTTCTCCCAGTTTCGAATATTAATGTATAATCAGCTAAACCAAATGCGTAAAATACACCAACACGCGCCTTATCTGGGGCCCTAGAACAGTGAATAGTATAGGCCCTGATCACACTGTCTGCAGATCAGAGATCACAATCACCCCATGTCACATGTGGTAGTCACCTGTCTGCAGATCAGAGATCACAATCACCCCATGTCACATGTGGTAGTCACCTGTCTGCAGATCAGAGATCACAATCACCCCATGTCACATGTGGTAGTCACCTGTCTCAGATCGAGATCACAATCACCCCCATGCATATGTGTATCACCTGTCTGCAGATCAGATCACAATCACCCCATGTCACATGTGGTAGTCACCTGTCTGCAGATCAGAGATCACAATCACCCCATGTCACATGTGGTAGTCACCTGTCTGCAGATCAGAGATCACAATCACCCCATGTCACATGTGGTAGTCACCTGTCTGCAGATCAGAGATCACAATCACCCCATGTCACATGTGGTAGTCACCTGTCTGGTTATACCATAAAAAAAAACTTTGGTTCGGAAATATCGCCGCGTCGGAAAAATCCTTCTGTGTCTAAACATTTTATTGCCATGGAGAAATAAAATCGCACTGTAAATTCGACACATGATCAATGAAAAACAATACCATGCAAAATGTCTTAAATCCAAACATGTCTGACAAAAATCTAAAGAGGTAATAGTAATTTATAGAACATATATGCATCTGGCAACTTGAAACAAAATCAGAGACCAACATCTGGGGCCCGTTTCACTAAACTTTGTACGACTAAAATGTTCGTAAGTGCAAAATTATGATAGTCTGTAAATTTCACATTAACAATGTTTTCTTGCAAATAATTATTGGATTTTCATTTATTGAGCATATGCAGCCTATGCTCAATAAATGTAAATCCATAAATTAAAATTTACGGACGATCTTAAATTTTAACTTACGAACATTTTAGTCGTAAGAAGTTTAGTGAAACGGGCCCCTGAAATATAAAAAAATAGATAAAAAAAGATCTGCCCTCGCGTGTGACATTGTGCAAACCCAGGCCTGTGTAACCAAAGTACTTCTTTGTTTGTATTTTATTTTACAAAAATCCAATATTAATCCTTCCACCACTATGTATCACCACTATGTATCACCACTATGTATCACTCTCCTAATGTTGGCATCAGTGTAGATCCAGATGAGCCGGATCGCAATGAGCTTTTCTGGTTTCTTGCAATACTAAATCTTTTCTAACCAATTAAATAGTCTGTCATAACAATTCACACTGAATACATGTAGTGCATTCCCATTGCTTAGCAGTGAAAGGGTTAACAGGGTCAGTAACAGGTCAAGAGTAAAAGTTAAAGGTCAATGTCACCTGAGCCTCCTGCAGCTTGCCCTCGGTTTCATGCAGCTGCAGCTCGGTGGCGGAGTCGATGACATTCACAAATATCTGCTCTGTAATTCAAGAATAAACCAACATTGTTACATGACTGCTGTTGTTTAACACCTCTTCACAGTGCTGTTTGACCATGGCTGTAGACAATGCTCATTCCGGGGGCCCAAGCCAACACCTTGCATGTGTCTCATGATGTTCCTAGAACGAGTCGTGCTCAAATTACACGATATTTCCGACAGAAATGTAACAATAACGTTTGACCATGTCCAGCCATGGGTAAACGTCTGCCGTGACACAAACAAACGGTTTGAACCCCAAGGCCATGGGGTTCAAAGAGTTCCCTGTTTGTATAAAGTACTTCATATTACGATACAGGAGCTCATTCAAGCAATACAAATTGGACATGGATGCTTCCAATGATGTTTAACCCTTCCTACGCTGTTGACGGAAATTTCCGTCTGCTGTTTTTCATTTTTGCTATAATTCTTAACAAAAAACTGGTTTTGACAGCACATGAGAATTGTCTCCAGTGGAGACGATTCTCATGTGCAGTCAAAACCAGGTTTTTGTCGAGAAATATTTAAAATAAAACATTTCCAGCAGACGACAGAATTTAATTCAGCATAGTAAGGGTTAAAACACGATAACGTTAACGGCAAAACAACATTGCATTGTCGCGCCATTAGCGACATCATTTGGAACGTTGTTGTTGGAATTTTGTTTGTTTGGCATACTGTTAGCGCATAACACAAATACGTAATTAGGGTGATGTGGCTAGCCAATCAAATTTGCTCCAGGTGTTATTACTTGTGTGTTATATCACTTTTATGAAATGGGTCACAGCACGTCATAACAAGGTTCTCGTGTGATAAAACTTGTTATTGGTTGCAAGTGTTACAGTAATTGTAGATAATACACACTGATGTGTGTCTACGTAAAGCTACGTTAAATGTGATTACATGCAACATCAAGTGCATAACAAGAGTTGTCAGAAGACAACGAAGCTCGCCTGTTGGTAGCCTTCACTCAAACTTGGCACAGTTGCATAAAAAACATGAATATTATATAACTTGACGTTGGGTTAAGGGGCGTGAGGTGGACCTGGACATTGGGGTCAGTGATGCAAGGTGGGTCGTGGGCTTCCTATAGCATAATATAGCATATTAAGATTAATGCATGTATGAAATATCAATGCGCTCCCTGAAAACAGAAGTAAAACAAAATTTAACCTAAAGTTAAGTTTATGAACGCACTAAGTTGGTGATTTTCTACAGCATGATAGCTATTCACATGAGGAATGTATGTATGAATGTGCGAAGTTTGTGACCTCTACCTTGGGGAAAGGGGTGGGGGGGGGGGTCATGGATTTGCTGTAGCACAATAGAGGATCATCAGATGAATGCATGTATGAAATATCAAAGCGTTCCCTGTAAAGAAACAGAAGTTATAACAAGAGGGCCATGATGGCCCTAATTCGCTCACCTGACTCCATGATGAACACCAGAGGAGAATGTGACATTGGATATGTGTTTTAAAACAATTGTGCTATTTTTAGATGGCGGTCATCTTGGATTAAGCGATGACTCTCATTTTACCAAATCTGAAAATGCTTCACCCAAGGATCTTAACTTAGTATGAAGTTTGGCCAGCATCGGCCATGTAGTTCCTGAGAAAAAGACGTTCAAAATCTTGAATAAATGGACCTTTTGGCGGCCATCATGGATGACATAATCATCCGATTCCGACAAATATTGCACCAGAGCAATCGCCTCATCGATACCTTCAATTTGATATATGACAGGAGTATATTCGGTCAAAAATAAAATTTGACCCCACGGGCCACGCCCATTTTTGACCCCGGGGTCACCATTTTAACACCTTTGAAAGAGCATTCTACATCGATCATTCCTACCAAGCTTCCACGCAACCCGGCTTGCAGTTCATGAGAAGATATTTTAAGAATTTGTGCCATTTTTAGACGGCAGCCATCTTGGATTAGTGACGACCTCCGTTTTAACAAATCTGAAAAGGCTTCACCCATGGACCATAACTTTTAAGTTTGGCCACCATGGGCCAAGCGGTTTGTGTGAAGAAGAATTTTGCAATCTCTAATAAAAGAACGACCTTTTGACCTTTCGGCGGCCATCTTGGATGACATGACCATCCAATTTCGACAATAAATGCACCAGAGTGATCGCCTCGTTGATACCTTCGATTTGATATATGACATGACCATATTCGGTCAAAAATAAAATTTGACCCCACAGGCCACGCCCATTTTTGACCTCGGCGTCACCATTTTAAAAACTTTGAAAGAGCATTGTACATCGATCATTCCTAGCAAGTTTCGTCGAAATCCGGCTAGCGGTTCACGAGAAGAAGATTTTTTAAGAATTTATGCTATTTTTAGACGGCGGCCATCTTGGATTAGCGATGACCTCCATTGTAACAAATCTGAAAAGGCTGCACCCATGGACCATAACAGTTAAGTTTGGCTACCATGGGCCAAGCGGTTCATGTGAAGAAGAATTTTGAAATCTCTAATAAAAGAACGACCTTTTGAAATTTCGGCAGCCATCTTGGATGACAAAACCATCCGATTTCGACAAAAAATGCACCCGAGTGATCGCCTCGTTGATACCTTCGATTTGATATATGACATGACCATATTCGGTCAAAAATAAAAATTTGACAAAAATTTGACCCCACGGGCCATGCCCATTTTTGACCCCGGGGTCACCATTTTAACAACTTTGAAAGAGCATTTTACATTGATCATTCCTACCAAGTTTTGTCGAAATCCGGTTGGCGGTTCTTTAGAAGAAGATTTTTGAATAATTTGTGCTATTTTCAGATGGCGGCCATCTTGGATTACATAATGACGTCATTTTACCAATTTTGTAATCCCTCTACCTAAGGACAAAGACCATGAAGTTTGGTGACTATAGGCCTAATGGTTGCCGAGGAGAAGACGTTTGAAAATGTTCACGGACGACGGACACATTGCGGTAACAATAGCAAAAAAGACATTTACTCCAACGTTAAGTTTATGCTGTTGATCTTGGGGAAAGGGGTGGGGGGGGGGTGTGTCATGGATTTGCGGTAGGACAATAGAGGATCATCAGATGAATGCATGTATGAAATATCAAAGTGTTCCCTGTAAAGAAACAGAAGTTACACAACATTTACCCCAACATTAAGTTTATGAACATGCTAAGTTTGTGACCTTGACCTTGGGGGAGGGTTGGGTGGTAGGTTGTGGATTTGCTACAGCATGATAGAGGGTCATCTGAGGAATGCATGTATGAAAGGAAACAGATGTTATAAGACATTTACACAACGTTAAGTCTATGAATGTGCTAAGTTTGTGACCTTGACCCTGGGTTAAGGTGTGGGCGGTGGGTCATGGATTTGCTATAGCACAATAGAGTGTCATCAGATGAATGCATATATGAAATATCAAGGCTTTCCATGAAAGGAAACAGATGTTATAAGACATTTACCCCAACGTTAAGTTTATGAATGTGCTAAGTTTGTGACCTTCACCTTGGGGAAAGGGGAGGGGGTGGGTCATGAATTTGCTATAGCACAATAGAGTATCATCAGATGAATGCATGTATGAAATATCAAGGCGTTCCCTGAAAGGAAACAGAAGTTATAAAAATACATTTACTCCAAAGTTAATCAAAACATTCCCTGTAAAGAAACAGAAGTTACACAACATTTACCCCAACGTTAAGTTTATGAAAATGCTAAGTTTGTGACCTTCACCCTGGGGTAAGGGTTGGGTGGTGGGTTGTGGATTTGCTACAGCATGATAGAGGGTCATCTGAGGAATGCATGTATGAAATATCAAGGCGTTCCATGAAAGGAAACAGATGTTATAAGACATTTACCCCAACGTTAAGTTTATGAATGTGCTAAGTTTTTTAACTTGACATTGGGGTAAGGGATGGGCGGTGGGTCATGGATTTGCGATAGCACGATAGGGTATCATGATATATCATCAAATGAATGCATGTATGAAATATCAAGGCGTTCCATGAAAGGAAACAGATGTTACAAGACATTTACCCCAAAGTTAAGTTTATGAATGTGCTAAGTTTGTGACCTTGACCTTCGGGAAAGGGGTGGGTCATGGATTTGCTATAGCACGATAGCGTATCATCAGATGAATGCATGTATGAACTAGAATGTAGCCTGTCGGCACACGAATGCCCCTGCTGGTAGCCAAAGAAAACGAGGCATATTTAAATTATAAGCCATTTACCCGAGTGTTAAGGTTTCGAACACACCAAGTCTGTGACCTTGAGCCTGGGCTTAGCGGGGGCGGGATGAATCTGGATTTGTCACAGGGCGGTAGAGAAATTGAGCAATGGGTGTGTGAAATGTGAAGCAGATCCGAGCAAGAAAACAGAAATTATAAGCCATTTACCCGAGCGTTAAGGTTTCGAACGCACCAAGTCGGTTACCTTGACCCTGGGCTCAGCGGGGGTGGGATGAATGTGGATTTGTCACATAGCAGTAGAGGACCATTGGAGCAATGTGTGTGTGAAATGTGAAGCAGATCCGAGCAAGGAAACAGAAATTATAAAGCATTTACCCGAGAGTTAAGGTTTTGAATGCACCAAGTCTGTGACCTTGACCCTGGGCTCAGCGGGGGTGGGACGAATATGGATTGGTCACAGGGCAGTAGAGGACCATTGGAGCAATGCGTGTGTGAAATGTGAAGCAGGTCCGAGCAAGAAAATATAAATTTTAAAGCATTTACCCGAGAGTTAAGGTTTCGAACGCACCAAGTCTTTGACCTTGACCCTGGGCTTAGTGGGGGCGGGACGAATGTGGATTTGTCACAGGGTGGTAGAGGACCATTGGAGCTATGCATGTGTGAAATGTGAAGCAGATCCGAACAAGGAAACAGAAATTATAAGTCATTTACCCGAGCGTTAAGGTTTCGGGACGGACGTACGGACGCCGGTAACACTATATGCCCCCCTCACCATTCGGTGGCGGCGGCATAAATATGAAGGTATTCCCTGTAAATAAACAGAAGTTATACAACATTTACCCCAACGTTAAGTTTATGATTGTGGTAGGTTTGTGACCTTGACCCTGGGGTAAGGGTTGGGTGGTGAGTCGTGGATTTGCTACAACCTGATAGAGGGTCATCTGAGGAATGCATGTATGAAATATCAAGTCGTTCCATGAAAGAAAACAGATGTTATAAGACATTTACCCCAACGTTAAGTTTATGAATGTGCTAAGTTTGTGACATTGACCTTGGGGTAAGGTATGGGCGGTGGGTCATGGATTTGCTATAGCACGATAGAGTATCATCAGAAGAATACATGTATGAAATATGAAGGCGTTAGGCGTTCCCTGTAAATAAACAGAAGTTACACCACATTTACCCCAACATTAAGTTTATGAATATGCTAAGTTTGTGACCTTGGGGTAAGGGTTGGGTAGTGAGTCGTGGATTTGCTACAGAATGATAGAGGGTCATCAGATGAATGCATGTGTGAAATATGAAGGGATTCCCTGTAAATAAATAGAAGTCACACAACATTTACCCCAATGATAAGTTTATGAACATGCTAAGTTTGTGACCTTCATCTTGGTGTAAGTGTTGGGTGGTGGGTCGTGGATTTGCTACAGCATGATAGAGAGTCATCTGAGGAATGCATGTATGAAATATCAAGGTGTTCCATGAAAGGAAACAGATGTTATAAAACATTTACCCCAACGTTAAGTTTATGAATGTGCTAAGTTTGTGACCTTCACCTTGGGGTAAGGGTTGGGTGGTGGGTCATGGATTTGCTACAGCATGATAGAGGATCATCTGAGGAATGCATATATGAAATATCAAGGCGTTCCATGAAAGGAAACAGATGTTATAAGAAATTTACCCCAAAGTTATGTTTATGAATGTGCCAAGTTTGTGACCTTGGAATTGGTGTAAGGGTTGGGTGGTGGGTCATGGATTTGCTACAGCATGATAGAGGGTCATCTGAGGAATGCATGTATGAAATAACAAAGTGTTCCATGAAAGGAAACAAAAGTTATAAGACATTTACCCCAACGTTAAGTTTGTGGACGCTGATGCCGCCGACGCCGACGACGCCGGGGGTATGCCATAAGCTCTTCTGCTAAAGCGAGCTAAAAAGCTGTATTGTACACATAAAAAAATTACTGTCTGTTCCACGTTATTATTTTACTGACGACATTCCATAAAATTTTGATTTTATTGCAATAAAAACAATTTTCCTATGGAAATTTAACATGGGGCAAAAGGAGGGTGACCAAAAGGGTAGAAAAAATAATTTTCTTTTTTGGAAATTGACTCTGAAACCTGGCGAGATAGCTTGGAAATGATGTAAATAAGAAAACAAAAGTTAAATCTGTCCACAAATCAAAAAAATATTCAAAAAAATCTATTTTTACCCCCCATATTAAATTCCCATAGTAAAATACAGTAGACTGGCAACGGACTTGAAACAGTTTGAGTCAGGCGTAGTAGAGGGAAAGAAACATATATAATAGTCAACGATTTGATTTCATCTAGGAATGATATCACTGTTTTACGTCTGTGAAGACTTCTGGAAGAAACATCAAATAAACAACATGTATAATTATTTAGTAATTTCCAATAACCTCCGAAGAGAAGCACATTTAATATACATTGTTTAATTTAAAACAGTGCATAATTGGTACTGGTCACATGATTATACACACGTTCTTTGTTTTTTCATGGATATTGAAACCCGGAAGTTGTCGTAAACAACGTTCCCATTGTAAGCATGTCCTATTCACTTAATTAATGTATTAATGTGGTTATCTTGATGTGCTAAGTTAACACCACTTAATTGTTAAACTTGTGTTTTAATGTTACCCGCCTGTCATTACTCAAGGAAAAGAATTCAAAGAGATCGCCAATCGTGAAATTCACACCCAGACAAACAAATCAACCAACAACGGACTTGCCTGTATGAGTTTAGATGTTTAGATCAATATCAGTGAAAACAGTGATACGATACGAGAGATAATTCCGGAGCTAAGCCTTGAACATTACATGTCAATGTGTGATTACTAAAAAACATTTTGTTATTTTCCATACACGTGTCATGAAATGGCTAAAACACACGTTGACTAATTGATCGTAAATGGGCGTAAATCTGGTTCTGGTGGAGTCTGTAAATCTGGGTCTGGTGGTGTGGGCGGGGTGGTGGTGCTGTATCGATGTACTGGTCTGGTAGGTAAATTGCAGGGTGGTGGGTGCGATGATGTACCTTTTGATCTGGTGGCTGCCAGGTGGTGTGGGCTGGTATCTATGTACCTGGTTCTGGGGTGTAGGCAGGGTGTGGGTCTGGTATCGATGACCTGGTTGATGGGTGTAGACAGGGTGTGGGTGCGTATCGATGTATGGTTCTGGTGGTGTAGGCTGGTGGTAGCTGATCGAGTACCTGGTTCTGGTGTGTGGGCAGGTGTGGGTCGTATCTATGTACTGGTTCTGGTGGTGTGGGCAGGGTGTGCTGTATCGATGTACCTGGGTCGTGGTGTAGCAGGGTGATGGGTGCTGTATCGTACCTGTCTGGTGGTGTGGGCCGGGTGATGGGCTGGTATCGGATGTACCTGGTTTCTGTGGTGTGGCAGGTGGTGGGTGCTGTATCAATGTACCTGGTTGGTGGTGTGGGTGGGCGGTGGTGGGAGGGCTGTATCTATGTACCCTGTTCTGGTGGGTAGCTGTGGAGGGTGTTGTATCAATGTACCTGGTTCTGGTGGTGTGGGCAGGGTGGTGGGTGCTGTATCTATGTACCTGGTTCTGGTGTGTAGGCTGGGTGGTGGGCTGATTGATGTACCTGGTTTCAGGTGGTGTAGACAGGGTGGTGGGTGCTGTATCGATGTACCTGGTTTGGTGGTGTTAGGCAGGGTGGTGGGTGCTATTCGGATGTACATGGTTCTGGTGGGTGTGGGGCAGGGTGTGGGTGGGTGCTGTATATATACTGGTTCTGGTTTGGTGGGGGCAGGGTTGGTGGGTGGCTTTGTTTATCGATGGTTACTGGTCTGGTGGTGGGTAGGCAGGGTGATGGGTGCTGTATCGGGTGGTACCTGGTTGGTGGTATGGGCGGGTGTGGGTGTGTATCGATGTTACCTGGTTCTGGTGGTTGTGGGCAGGGTGGGGGGTGGGCAGGTATCTAGGTACCTGGTTCTGGTGGTTGTAGGCTTGTGGTGGGAGGTGTTGTATCAAGTACCTGGCTTTGGTGGTGTTGGGCGGGTGGTGGGTTGGGTGATTTTCTATGTTACCTGGTTGTGTAGGCAAAGGGTGGTGGGGGTGGCTTAGTTATCGATGGTACCTGGTGGTGGTTGGGGGGGGCAGGGTGGTGGGTTGTTGCTGTATCGATGTACCTGGTTTTGGTGGTGTGGGCGGGTGTGGTGGATTCTGTATCGATGGTACCTGGTTCTGGTGGTGTGGGCCAGGGTTGTGGGTGCTGTATCGATGTATGGTTCTGGTTGGTGGGGCAGGGTGTGGTTCTGTATCAATGTACCTGGTTGGTATGTTCGCTGGGTGGTGTGCTTGTACCTGGGTCCGGTTGGGTGTGGGCGGGGGTGCCGTATCGATTACATTGGTTCTGGTGGTGTTGGCAGGGGTGGGTGGGTGCTGTTCTTTAGGTACCTGGTTCTGGTGGTGTGGGCAGGGTGGTGGGGTGCCTGTTATCGATGGTACCTGGTTCTTGGTGGTGTGGGCAGGGTGGTGGGTGCGTATCTATGTACCTGGTTGGGTGGTGGTTAGGAGGGTGATGGGTGCTGTTATGTTGTACAATGGTTCTGGTGGGGGATGGGCAGGGTGGATGGGTGCTGTATCGTGTAACTGGTTTATGGTGGTGTAGGCTTGTGGGTGGGTTGGGTGCAGTATCGATGTACCTGGTTCTAGGTGGGTGTGGGCAGGGTGGTTCTGTAGCGATGTACCTGGTTCTGGTGGTGGTAGGCGGGTGGTGGGTGCTGTATCGATGTACCTGGTTTCTGGTGGTGGGCAGGGTGGTGGGTGCTGTGATGTGGGGGGGTGGCTGGTGGTGTAGGGCAGGGGGGGGTGGTGGGTGTGTATCGATGTTACTGGTTCTGGTGGTGTGCAGGGTGGATGGGTGCTGTATCTTATGTACCTGGTTCTGGTGGTGTGGCAGGGTGATGGGTGCGTATCATGTATCTGGTGGTGTAGGGCAGGGTGGTGGGTGCTGTATCGATGTACCTGGTTCTGGTGGTGTGGGCAGGGTGGTGGGTGCTGTATCGATGTACCTGGTTCTGGTGGTGTGGGCAGGGTGGTGGGTGCTGTATCGATGTACCTGGTTCTGGTGGTGTGGGCAGGGTGGTGGGTGCTATACTGTCCGGTTTGGTGTGCGTGCTGTATCGATGTACCTGGTTCTGGTGGTGTGGGCAGGGTGGTGGGTGCTGTATCGATGTACCTGGTTCTGGTGGTGTGGGCAGGGTGGTGGGTGCTGTAGCGATGTACCTGGTTCTGGTGGTGTGGGCAGGGTGGTGGGTGCTGTATCTATGTACCTGGTTCTGGTGGTGTAGGCAGGGTGGTGGGTGCTGTATCAATGTACCTGGTTCTGGTGGTGTGGGCAGGGTGGTGGGTGCTGTATCGATGTACCTGGTTCTGGTGGTGGGTGGGCGGGGTGTGGGTGCTGTATCGTGTTACTGGTGGTGTGTGGGCAGGGTGGTGGGTGCTGTATTCTATGTACCTGGTTTTTTTTTGGTGGTGTGGGCGTGTGGGGGGTGTGTAATGATGTACCTGGTTCTGGTGGTGTGGCAGGGTGGTGGTTCTGTATCGAGGGTCCCTGGTCTGGTGTGTGGGGGGAGGGTGGTGGGTGCTGTATGATGTACCTGGTTGGCTGGTGGTGTGGGCAGGGTGGTGGGGTGCCTGTATGGGTTGTATGGTCCTGTGTATGGGCCGGTGGATGTGGGCTGTATCGATGGTACCTGGTTTCTGGTGGTGTAGGCAGGGTGTGGGTGCTGTATCTATGTACCTGGTTCTGGTGGTGGGCTGGGTGGTGGGTGTGTATCATGTACCTGGTTGGTGGTGTGGGCGGGTGGTGGGTGCTGTATCTATGTCTGGTTCTGGTGGTGTAGGGAGGGTGGTGGGTGCTGTCGATGTACCTGGTTCTGGTGGTGTGGGCAGGGTGGTGGGTGCTGTATTTCTATGTACCTGGTTCTGGTGGTGTGGCAGGGTGGTGGGTGCTGTATCATGTACCTGGTTTGGTGGTGTGGGCTGGTGGTGGGTCTGTACGTTGTTTACCTGGTCTGGTGGTTGTGGCAGGGTGGTGGGATCTGTATCATGTACCGTCTGGTTCTGGTGGGTGTATGGATTTTCAGGGTGGTGGGTGCTGTATCGATGTACCTGGTTCTGGTGGTGTAGGGCAGGGTGGTGGGTGCTGTATCGATGTACCTGGTTCTGGTGGTGTGGGCAGGGTGATGGGTGCTGTATCGATGTACCTGGTTCTGGTGGTGTGGGCAGGGTGGTGGGTGCTGTATCTATGTACCTGGTTTGGTGTGGCTTGGGTGGAGGGTGATATCGATGTACCTGGTTTTTCGGTGTGTGGGCCAGGGTGGATGGGTGCTGTATTCATGTTACCTGGTTCTGGTGGTGTAGGCAGGGTGGTGTGCTGTATGATGTACTGGTTGGTGGTGTGGGCAGGGTGGTTGCTGTAGTGTACCTGGTTCTGGTGGTGTGGGCAGGGTGGTGGGTGGGCGCTGTATCGATGTACCTGGTTCTGGTGGTGTGGGCAGGGTGGTGGGTGCTGTATCTATGTACCTGGTTCTGGTGGTGTAGGCTGGGTGGTGGGTGCTGTATGGGTTGTTCCTGGTTGGTGGTGTTGGGGAGGGTGGTGGGTGCTGTATCGATGTACTGGTTTCTGGTGGTGTGTGGGCAGGGTGGTGGGTGCTGTACGATGTACCTGGTTCTGTGTGGGCTGGTGGGTGCTGTATCGATGTACTGGTTCTGGTGGTGTGGGCTGTGGTGGGTGCTGTATCTATGTACCTGGTTCTGGTGGTATGGGCAGGGTGGTGGGTGCTGTATCGATGTACCTGGTTCTGGTGGTGTGGGCAGGGTGGTGGGTGCTGTATCGATGTACCTGGTTCTGGTGGTGTAGGGTGGTGGATCTGTATCGTGTACGGTTCTGTGGTGGCAGGGTGGTGGGTGCTGTACTGTCCGGTGGTGTGGGGCGGGGGTGCCCCCCCCCCCCCCCCCCCCCCCGATCCTAGGATACATGGTTGGTGGTGTAGGCAGGGTGGTGGTGCTGTATCTATGTACCTGGTTCTGGTGGTGTGGGCAGGGTGGTGGGTGCTGTATCGCCTGGTCTGGTGGTGTGGGGGAGGGTGGTGGGTGCTGTACTATGTACCTGGTTCTGGTGGTTGTAGGCTGGTGTGGGTGCTGTATCATGTACCTGGTTCTGGTGGTGTGGGCAGGGTGTTGCTGTTACTATGTACCTGGTTCTGGTGGTGTGGGCAGGGTGGTGGGTGCTGTATCGATGTACCTGGTTTGGTGGTGGTGTGGGTGGGGGTGGGTGCTGGTATCGATGTACGGGTTCTGGTGGTGAGGGGGGTGGTGGATTCTGTATCGATGTACCTGGTTCTGGTGGTGTGCGCAGGGTGGTGGGGCTGTGCTGTACCTGGTTCCGGTGGTGTGGCGGGTGGCCGTGCTGACAATACATGGTTCTGGTGGTGTAGGGCAGGGTGTGGTGGGTGCTGTATCTATGTACCTGGTTCTGGTGGTGTGGGCAGGGTGGTGGGGGTGCGTGTATCGATACTGGTTGGTGGTGTGGGCAGGGTGGTGGGTGCTGTATGACTGTCCTGTTTGGTGTAGGTGTGATGGTGTGACATGTACCTGGTTTCTGGTGGTGTGGGCAGGTGATGGGTGCTGTATCTAGTACCTGGTTCTGGTGGTGTAGGAGGGTGGTGGGTGCTGTATCGATGTACCTTGGTTCTGGTGGTGTGGGCAGGGTGGTGGGTGCTGTCGATGTACTGGTTCTGGTGGTAGGCAGGGTGGTGTGCTGTATCGATGTACCTGGTTCTGGTGGTGTGGGCAGGGTGGTGGGTGCTGTATCGATGTACCTGGTTCTGGTGGTGTGGGCAGGGTTGTGGGTGCTGTATCTATGTACCTGGTTCTGGTGGTGTGGGCAGGTCGGTGGGTGCTGTATTGATGTACCTGGTGGTTCTGGTGGTGTGGGCAGGGTGGTGGGTGCTGTATCTATGTACTGGTTCTGGTGGTGTGGGCTGGGTGGTGGTTTCTGTATCGAGTACTGGTTCTGGTGGTTGTGGGGCGGGGTTAGGGTGTGTGCTGTACCTGGTTTCTGGTGGTGTGGGCAGGGTGCGTATGATTTACCATGGTTCTGGTGGTGTGGGCAGGGTGTGGGTGCTGTATGTGTACCTGGTTCTGGTGGTGGTGGGCCTGGGTGTGGGTGCTGTCGATGTACTGGTTCTGGTGGTGTGGGCAGGGTGGTGGGTGCTGTATCTATGTACCTGGTTCTGGTGGTGTAGGCAGGGTGGTGGGTGCTGTATCAATGTACCTGGTTCTGGTGGTGTGGGCAGGGTGGTGGGTGCTGTATCTATGTACCTGGTTCTGGTGGTGTAGGCAGGGTGGTGGGTGCTGTATCGATGTACCTGGTTCTGGTGGTGTGGGCAGGGTGGTGGGTCTGTATTATGTACTGGTTTGGTGGTGTGGGAGGGTGGTGGGTCTGATCGATGTACCTGGTTCTGGGGTGTGGGCAGGGTGTGGGGTGCTGTATCTAGTACCTGGTCTGGTGGTGTGGGCAGGGTGGTGGGTACTGTATTGTGTACTGGCTGGTTCTGGTGTTGCAGTGGTTGTGGCTGTAGTGTGGTTCTGGTGGTGTGGGCTGGAGGGTGCTGTATCGATGTACTGGTCTGGTGGTGTAGGGTGGTGGGCAGGGTGGTGGGTGCTGTATCTATGTACCTGGTACTGGTGGTGGGTGTCTGGTGGTGGTGCTGTACATGTACCTGGTTCTGGTGGTGGGTGGATTCAGGGTGGTGGGTGCTGTATCTATGTACTGGTTTGGTGGTGTGTAGGCAGGGTGTGGGTGCTGTATCGATGGGTTCTGGTGGTGTGGGCGTGATGGGTGCTGTACGATGGTACCTGGTTGGTGGTGGTGTGGCTGGGTGGTGGGTGCTGTATCGATGTACCTGGTTCTGGTGGTGTGGGCAGGGTGGTGGGTGCTGTATCGTGGTACCTGGTCTGGTGTGAGGGCTGTGGTGGGTCTGTATCATGTACCTGGTTCTGGTGGTGTGGGCGGGGGTGGTGGGTGTGCTGTATTTGGATCGGTGGTGTGCGTGCGTGGTCGATGTACATGGTTCTGGTGGTGTGGCAGGGTGGTGGGTGCTGTATCGTGTACCTGGTTCTGGTGGTGTGGGCCAGGGTGGTGGGTGCTGTCATGTACCTGGTTCTGGTGGTGTGGGCAGGGTGGTGGGTGCTGTATCGATGTACCTGGTTCTGGTGGTGTAGGCAGGGTGGTGGGTGCTGTATCGATGTACCTGGTTCTGGTGGTGTGGCAGGGTGGATGTGTTTGGTGCATGTACTGTTCTGTGGTGTAGGCCGGGTGGTGGGTGCTGTATCGATGTACCTGGTTTGGTGGTGGTGTGGGAGGGTGTGCTGTAGCGATGTACCTGGTTCTGGTGGTGTAGGCAGGGTGGTGGGTGCTGTATCGATGTACCTGGTTCTGGTGGTGTGGGCAGGGTGGTGGGTGCTGTATCTATGTACCTGGTTCTGGTGGTGTAGGCAGGGTGGTGGGTGCTGTATCGATGTACCTGGTTCTGGTGGTGTGGGCAGGGTGGTGGGTGCTGTATCGATGTACCTGGTTCTGGTGGTGTGGGCAGGGTGGATGGGTGCTGTATCGATGTACCTGGTTCTGGTGGTGTGGGCAGGGTGGTGGGTGCTGTATCGATGTACCTGGTTCTGGTGGTGTGGGCAGGGTGGTGGGTGCTGTATCTATGTACCTGGTTCTGGTGGTGTAGGCAGGGTGGTGGGTGCTGTATCGATGTACCTGGTTCTGGTGGTGTGGGCAGGGTGGTGGGTGCTGTATCGATGTACCTGGTTCTGGTGGTGTGGGCAGGGTGGTGGGTGCTGTATCGATGTACCTGGTTCTGGTGGTGTGCGCAGGGTGGTGGGGTGCCTGTACATGGTTTCCGGTGGTGTGGGGGAGTTGCGTATCCGAACTTACATGGTTCTGGTTGGTGTAGGCAGGGTGGTGGGTGGGCTGTATCTATGTACATGGTTCTGGTGGTGTGGGCAAGTTGTGTGGTGGGTGCTGTTTCGATGTACCTGGTTTCTGGTGGTTTTGGGCAGGGTGGGTGGGGTGCCTGTATTATGGGTACCTGGTTCTGGGTGGTGTAGGCAGGTGGTGGGTGCTGTATCTAATGTACTGTTCTGGTGGTGTGGGCAGGGTGGTGGGTGCTGTTTTATCTTAAGGTACTGGGGTTTGGTGGTGTAGGCAGGGTGGTGGGTTGCCTGTATCGGGATGGATACCTGGGTTTATGGTGGTTTGGGATGGGTGGTGGGTGCTGTTATCGTTGTTACCTGGTTCTGTGGTGTGGGAAGGGTGGTGGATTTCCTGGTTATCCGGATGGTACCTGGTTCTGGGGTTGGTGTGCCGCAGGGTGGTGGGCGTGCTGTTACCTGGGTCCGGTGGTGTGTGGCGGTGCCGTATCGACATACATGGTTTGGTTGGTGTAGGCAGGTTTGGTGGCGTGCTGGGTATCTTGGGTACATGGTTTGGGTGGTGTGGGCAGGGTGGTGGGTGCTGTATCGATGTACCTGGTTCTGTTAGTGTGGGCAGGGTGGTTGGGTGCTGGGTATCTATGTACCTGGTTTCTGGGGGTGTAGGCAGGGTGATGGGTGCTGTATCGGGGATGGTACATGGTTTGGTGGTGTGGGCGGGTGATGGGGTGTATGTTGTACCTGGTTCTGGTGGTGTTGGCAGGGTGGTGGGTGCTGTATCCGATGGTTTACCTGGTTCTGGTGGTGGGGCAGGGTTGGTGGGCGTTGCGTATCGTTGTTACCTGGTTCTGGTGGTGTAGGCAGGGTGGTGGGTGCTGTATCCGATGGTTACATGGTTATGGTGGTGGGGTGGCAGGGGGGTGGTGGGTGCTGTATTCTATGTACCTGGTTCTGGTGGTGTAGCAGGGGTGGTGGGGGCCTGGTTATCAATGGTACTGGTTCTGGTGGTGTGGGAGGGTGGTGGGTGCTGTAACGGGATGGTACCTGGGTTTGGTGGTGTGGGCTGGGTGGTGGGTGCTGTATCCGATGGTTACCTGGTTCTGGTGAGGTTGTGGGCAGGGTGGGTGGATTTGTATCGGATGTACCTGGTTCTGGTGGTGTGCGCAGGGTGGTGGGTGCTGTACCTGGTTTCCGAGGCCCCCCCCCCCCCCCCCCCCCCCCCCTTTGTTTGCTGGTGTTGGGCGGGGTGCGTATCCGACTTACATGGTTTCTGGTTTGGTGTAGGCAGGGTGGTGGGTGCTGTTTCTATGGTACCTGGTTCTGGTGGTGTGGGCAGGGTGGATGGGAGGGTGGCTGTAGCGTTGTACCTGGTTCTGAGTGGTGAAGGGCAGGGTTGGTGGGTGCTGGTATCTATTGGGGTACTGGTTCTGGGTGGAGGGTAGGCAGGGGGATGGGAGTTGCTGTATCGATGTACCTGGTTTCTGGTGGTGTGGGGCAGGGTGGATGGAGGTGCTGTTTATTTTCGGATGTACCTGGTTCTGGTGGTGTGGGCAGGGTGGTGGGTGCTGTATCGATGTACCTGGTTCTGGTGGTGTGGGCAGGGTTGTGGGTGCTGTATCTATGTACCTGGTTCTGGTGGTGTGGGGCAAGGGTGGTGGGTGCTGTTGCGATGTACCATGGTTCTGGTGGTGTGGGCAGGGTTGGTGGGTGCTGGGTATTATGTACCCTGGTTTCTGGTTGGTGTGGGCGGGTGGTGGGTTGCTGTATTGGGTTGGTACCTGGTGGTTCTGGTGGTGTGGGCAGGGTGGTGGGTGCTGTATCGATGTACCTGGTTCTGGTGGTGTAGGCAGAGTGGTGGGTGCTGTATCGATGTACCTGGTTCTGGTGGTGTGGGCAGGGTGGTGGGTGCTGTATCGATGTACCTGGTTTCTGGTGGTTGTGGGCTGGGTGGTGGGTGCTGTATCGGGATGGTACCTGGGTTCCCGGTGGTGTGGGCTAGGGTGGTGGGTGCTTGTATCGATGTACCTGGTTTTATGGTGGTTTGGGCAGGGTGGTGGGTGCTGTAATATGGTAACCTGGTTCTGGTGGGTGTAGGCCAGGGTGGTGTGTGCATGGTATCAATGGTACCTTGGTTCTGGTGGTGTGGGAGGGTGGTGGGTGCTGTATCGATGTACTGGTTTATGGTGGTGTGGGCGGGGGTGGATTCTGGTTTATCGATGTACCTGGTTCTGGTGGTGTGCGCAGGGTGGTGGGTGCTGTACCTGTTCCGGTGGTGTGGGAGGGGGGCCGAGTTTGGGTTGGGGTTTGGGGGGGGGAGAAGGTGGGGGGTGGCTCTGGCTGGGTCGGGGTTGGGGGCGGGGGGTAGTGGGGGGGGGGGTGGGTGGCTGGGCCGGGGGGGGGGGGGGTGGGGTTGGGGGCTGGGTTGGCGGGGTAGTGGGGGGGTCGGGGTTGGGGGGGGGTATTCGGGGGGGGGAGGTGGGCAGGTGCTAAGTGGTTTGGAGGGTGGGGAGGGGGTGTGGGGGAGGGGGGTGGGGGGAGGTGGAAGGGGGTAGGGGCGGAGGGTGGCCGTATCGACTTACATGGTTCTGGTGGTGTAGGCAGGGTGGTGGGTGCTGTATCTATGTACCTGGTTCTGGTGGTGTGGGCAGGGTGGTGGGTGCCTGTTATCGATGTACTGGTTTGGTGGTTGGGTGGGCAGGGTGGTGGGTGCTGTATCTATGTACCTGGTTATGGTTGGTGTAGGCAGGGTGGTTGGGTGCTGTATCAATGTACTGGTTCTGGTGGTGTGGGCAGGGTGGGGGGTGGGGCTGTATCTATGTACCTGGTTCTGGTGGTTGTAGGCAGGGTGGGTGGTGCTGTATTCCGATGGTTACTGGTTCTGGTTGGTTGTGGGCAGGGTGGTGGGTTGCGTTATCGGGATGTACTGGGATTCTGGTGGTGTGGGGCAGGGTGGTTTTGGATTCTGTACGATGTACCTGGTTTGGTGGTGTGCGCAGGGTTGGTGGCGTTTTGCTGGGTACATGGGTCCGGTGGTGTGGGCGGGTGCCGTATCGGGACATACATGTTTTTTCGTTATGGTGGTGTTGGCAGGGTGGTGCGTGCTGTATCTATGTACCTGGTTCTGGTTGGTGGGCAGGGTTGGTGGGTCTGTATCAGGATGGTTACTGGGTTCTGGTGGTGGGGCAGGGTGGTGGGTGCTGTATCTATGTGACCTGGTTTCTGGTGGTTGTAGGCAGGTGATTTGGGTGGCTTGTATCGGGATGTCCCTGGTTCTGGTGGGTGGGCAGGGTGGTTGGGTGCTGTAATCGATTGTAACCTGGTTCTGGTGGGTGTAGGCAGTGGTGGTGGGTGCTGTATCCGATGGTTACCTGTTCTGGTGGTGTGGGCAGGGTGGTTGGGTGCTGTATCGATGTTTAAATGATTCTGGTGGTGTAGGCAGGGTTGGTGGGTGCTGTATCGATGTACCTGGTTCTGGTGGTGTGAGCAGTGCTGGTGGGTGCTGTAGCTATTGTTCCTGGTTCTGAGTGGTGTTGGCTGGGTGGTGGGTGCTGTATCAATGTACCTGGTTTGGTGGTGTGGGAAGGGTGGTGGGTGCTGTATTCGATGGTACTGGGTCTGGTGGTGGTGGGCAGGGTGGTGGGTTGCTGTATTCGAGTTACCTGGTTTGGTGGTGTGGGCAGGGTGGTGGATTTCTGTATCGATGTACCTGGTTCTGGTGGTGTGCGCAGGGTGGTGCGTGCTGTACCTGGGTCCGGTGGTGTGGGCGGGGTGCCGTATCGACTTACATGGTTCTGGTGGTGTAGGCAGGAGTCGGTGGGTGCTGTTTTCTATGTACCTGGTTCTGGTGTGTGGGCAGGGTGGTGGGTGCTGTATCGATGTACCTGGTTCTGGTGGTGTGGGCAGGGTGGTGGGTGCTGTATCTATGTACCTGGTTCTGGTGGTGTAGGCAGGGTGGTGGGTGCTGTATCGATGTACCTGGTTCTGGGGTTTGGCAGGGTGAGGGTGTGTATCAATGTACCTGGTTCTGGTGGTGTGGGCAGGGTGGTGGGTGCTGATATATATGTACCTGTAATGGTGGTGTAGGCAGGGTGGTGGTGCCTGTATCGTTGACCTGGTTCTGGTGGTGGTGGGCAAGGGTTGGTGGGTGCGTTTCGATGTACCTGGTTCTGGTGGTGTGGGCAGGGTGGTGGATTCTGTATCGATGTACCTGGTTCTGGTGGTGTGCGCAGGGTGGTGCGTGCTGTACCTGGGTCCGGTGGTGTGGGCGGGGTGCCGTATCGACATACATGGTTCTGGTGGTGTAGGCAGGGTGGTGCGTGCTGTATCTATGTACCTGGTTCTGGTGGTGTGGGCAGGGTGGTGGGTGCTGTATCGATGTACCCCCCCTGTTATGGTGGTGTGGGAAGGGGGGTGGGGCATTTATCTATGTACCTCCCCCCCTGGTTCTGGTGGTGTAGGCCAGGGTGATGGGTGCTGTATCGATGTACCTGGTTTTCTGGTGGTGTGGGCAAGGGTGATGGGTGCTGTATCGATGTCCTGGATCTGGGGTGAAGGCAGGGTGGGTGGGTGCTGTATCGATGGTAACCTGGTTTGGTGGTGTGGGCAGGGTGGTGGGTGCTGTATCGATGTACCTGCTTCTGGTGGTGTAGGCAGGGTGGTGGGTGCTGTATCGATGTACCTGGTTCTGGTGGTGTGGGCAGGGTGGTGGGTGCTGTATCTATGTACCTGGTTCTGGTGGTGTAGGCAGGGTGGTGTGTGCTGTATCAATGTACCTGGTTCTGGTGGTGTGGGCAGGGTGGTGGGTGCTGTATCGATGTACCTGGTTCTGGTGGTGTGGGCAGGGTGGTGGGTGCTGTATCGATGTACCTGGTTCTGGTGGTGTGGGCAGGGTGGTGGATTCTGTATCGATGTACCTGGTTCTGGTGGTGTGCGCAGGGTGGTGGGTGCTGTACCTGGTTCCGGTGGTGTGGGCGGGGTGCCGTATCGACTTACATGGTTCTGGTGGTGTAGGCAGGGTGGTGGGTGCTGTATCTATGTACCTGGTTCTGGTGGTGTGGGCAGGGTGGTGGGTGCTGTAGCGATGTACCTGGTTCTGGTGGTGTGGGCAGGGTGGTGGGTGCTGTATCTATGTACCTGGTTCTGGTGGTGTAGGCAGGGTGATGGGTGCTGTATCGATGTACCTGGTTCTGGTGGTGTGGGCAGGGTGATGGGTGCTGTATCGATGTACCTGGTTCTGGTGGTGTGGGCAGGGTGGTGGGTGCTGTATCGATGTACCTGGTTCTGGTGGTGTGGGCAGGGTTGTGGGTGCTGTATCTATGTACCTGGTTCTGGTGGTGTGGGCAGGGTGGTGGGTGCTGTATCGATGTACCTGGTTCTGGTGGTGTGGGCAGGGTTGTGGGTGCTGTATCTATGTACCTGGTTCTGGTGGTGTGGGCAGGGCGGTGGGTGCTGTATCGATGTACCTGGTTCTGGTGGTGTAGGCAGAGTGGTGGGTGCTGTATCGATGTACCTGGTTCTGGTGGTGTGGGCAGGGTGGTGGGTTTGCTGTCTCGATGTACCTGGTTCTGGTGGGTGTGGGCAGGGTGGTGGGTGCTGTTTCGATGTACCAGGTTCCGGTGGTGTGGCAGGGTTGGGGGTGCTGTATCGATGTACCGGGTCTGGTGGTGTGGGCAGGGTGGTGGGTGCTGTATCTATGTACCTGGTTCTGGTGGTGTAGGCAGGGTGGTGGGTGCTGTATCAATGTACCTGGTTCTGGTGGTGTGGGCAGGGTGGTGGGTGCTGTATCTATGTACCTGGTTCTGGTGGTGTGGGCAGGGTGGTGGGTGCTGTATCGATGTACCTGGTTCTGGTGGTGTGGGCAGGGTGGTGGGTGCTGTATCGATGTACCTGGTTCTGGTGGTGTGGGCAGGGTGGTGGATTCTGTATCGATGTACCTGGTTCTGGTGGTGTGCGCAGGGTGGTGGGTGCTGTACCTGGTTCCGGTGGTGTGGGCGGGGTGCCGTATCGACTTACATGGTTCTGGTGGTGTAGGCAGGGTGGTGGGTGCTGTATCTATGTACCTGGTTCTGGTGGTGTGGGCAGGGTGGTGGGTGCTGTATCGATGTACCTGGTTCTGGTGGTGTGGGCAGGGTGGTGGGTGCTGTATCTATGTACCTGGTTCTGGTGGTGTAGGCAGGGTGGTGGGTGCTGTATCAATGTACCTGGTTCTGGTGGTGTGGGCAGGGTGGTGGGTTATGCTGTATCTATGTACCTGGTTTTGGTGGGTGTAGGCTGGGTGGTGGGTGCTGTATCGATGTACCTGGTTCTGGTGGTGTGTGCTGTATCGATGTACCTGGTTCTGGTGGTGTGGGCAGGGTGGTGGGTGCTGTATCGATGTACCTGGTTCTGGTGGTGTGGGCAGGGTGGTGGGTGCTGTATCGATGTACCTGGTTCTGGTGGTGTGGGGCAGGGTGGGGATTCGGTAGCGATGTACCTGGTTCTGGTGGTGTGCGCAGGGTGGTGGGTGCTGTACCTGGTTCCGGTGGTGTGGGCGGGGTGCCGTATCGACTTACATGGTTCTGGTGGTGTAGGCAGGGTGGTGGGTGCTGTATCTATGTACCTGGTTCTGGTGGTGTGGGCAGGGTGGTGGTTGCTGTAGCGGATGTACCTGGTTCTTGGTGGTGCTGGGCAGGGTGGTGGGTGCTGTATTATGGACTGGTTCTGGTGGTGTAGGTGGTGATGGGTGCTGTTCCGCTGTACCTGTTTGGTGGTGTGGCAGGGTGATGTGTCGCTGTTCAGTTGTACTTGGTTTCTGGTGGTGTGGGCAGGGTGGTGGGTGCTGTTTCAATGTACATGGTTCTGGTGGTGTGGGCAGGGTTGTGGGTGCTGTATATAGTACTGGTTCTGGTGGTGTGGGCGGGTGGTGGGTTGCTGTATCGATGTTCCTGGTTTGGTTGTGTGGGCAGGGTTGTGGAGTGCTGTTATCTATGTACATGGGTTTGGTGGTGTGGGCAGGGCGGTGAGTGCTGTATCGATGTTCTGGTTCTGGTGGTGTAGGGCAGAAGTGGGTGGTTGCTGTATCGATGTACGGGTATGGTGGTGTGGGCAGGGTGGTGGGGTGCTGTATCGATGTACCTGGTTCTTGGTGGTGTGGGCAGGGTGGTGGGTTGCTGTATCGAGGTACCTGGTTCCGGTGGGTGTGGGCTGGGTGGTGGTGCGTATCGTTGTACCTGGTTATGGTGGTGTGGGCATGGTTGGTGGGTGCTGTGCGAGGTACCTGGTTCTGGGCGTGTGGGCAGGTGGTGGATTCTGTACGATTGTACTGGTTCTGGTGGTGTGCGCAGGGGTGGTGGGTGCTGTACCTGGTTCCGGTGGTGTGGGCGGGGGTGCCGTATCGACTTACATGTTCTGGTGGTGTAGGCGGGTGGTGGGTGCTGTTACCGGTTCGGTGGTGTGGGCGGGTGCCGTATAGACTTACCATGGTTCTGGTGGGTGTTGGGGCAGGGGTGGAGTGGGGTGCTGTATCTTTGTAACCTGGTTACCGGTGGTTTTTGTGGGCAGGGTTGGTGGGTGCTGTAGGCACGGGATTGGTACCTGGGGTTTGGTCGGTGGTGGGCCTGGGTGGGTGGGTGCTGTATCTATGTACTGGTTCTGGTGGTGTAGGCCGGGTGGATTGGGTGCTGGTATCGGATGTTAACCTGGGTTCTGGGTGGTTTGGGTGTGGGCTGGGTGATGGGTGCTGTATCGAAGTACCTGGTTACTGGTGGTGTAGGACCAGGGGGGGTGGTGGGTTGCTTGTATCGAATGTACCTGGTTCTGGTGGTTGTGGCAGGGTTGGTGGGTGGCAGTTATCTATGTACCCTGGTTCTGGTGGATGTGGGCAGGGTGGTGGGTGCCGTATACGATGTACCTGGGTTCTGGTGGTTGTGGGTGGCAGGGTTGGGGGTGGGGCTGTATCTATGACTGGTTCTGGTGGTGTGGCAGGGGCTGGTTGGGTGCTGGTATTGGATGTACCTGGGTGGTTCTGGTGGTGGTGGGCAGGGTGGTGGGCGCTTGCTGGTAATCGATGTACCTGGTTCTGGTTGGTGTAGGCTGAGTGGTGGGTGCCTTTCGATGGGTACTGGGTTATGGGTGTTTGTGGGCAGGGTGGTCCGCGGTGGCTTGTATCGGGATTACTGGTTCTGGTGGTGTGGGGCCAGGGGTGGTCCGGGTGCTGTATCGTTGTACTTTCATGGTTCGGTGGTGGTGGCACTGCGCGTGGTGGGTGCGTATCGGATGAACTGGTTCTGGTGGTGTGGGCAGGGTGGTGGGTGCTTGTATCTATGTACCTGGTTCTGAGTGGTTTGTAGGGCAGGGTGGTGTGTGCTGTAATCAATGGTACTGGGTTTGGTGGTGTGGCAGGGTGGTGGGTGCATGTATCGATGTACCTGGTTTTCGGTTGGAGTGGTGTGGGCAGGGGGTGGGTGGCTTCTGATATTCGATGTAACCTGGTTTTGTTGGTTCGGCGCTGTAGGCAGGGTGGTGGTGGGTTGCGTTGTACCTGGTTCCTGGTGCGCGCGTGGGGCGGAGGGAGTGTTCGTGCCGTTATCCGACTTACATGGTTCTGGTTGGTGTAGGGCTGGGCGCTTGGTGGGGGCTGTTGTTATTCTTTGGGTACATGGTGCTGTGGTGTGGGCAGGGTGGTGGGTGGCTGTATCGATGTACCTGGTTTCTGGTGGGTGTGGGGTCAGAGGGTGGTGGGTTGCTGTTATCTATGTACCTGGTTCTGGTTGGTGTAGGGCAGGTGGTGGAGGGGTTGCTGGGTATCAATGTACCTGCGGCGCGCAGCTGTGGTGTGGCAGGGTGGTGGGTGCTGTATCAATGTACCTGGTTTTGGTGGTGGTGTAGGGCAGGGTGGGTGGGTGCTTTTGCTGTATGGGATGTACCTGGTTTGGGGGTTGGTGTGGGGCAGGGTGGGGGTGCTGTTATCGATGTACCTGGTTCTGGTGGTGGTGGGGTGGGCAGGGTGGGGTGGATTCTGTATCGTTGTACCGGGTTCTGGTGGTGTGCCGCAGGGTGGAGTTTGCGTGGCTAGGTTGACTGGGTTCTGGGTGGTGGGTTGGTCTTGGGGTGCGAGTATCGACATCTACATGGTTTCTGGTGTTTAGGGCCAGGGTGGGTGGCGTTGCTGGTATCTATGGTTACCTGGTTCTGGTGGTGTGGCGCAGGGCTGAGGGTGGTGGGGTGCTTTGTATTAAAATTCTCAAAAAACGATGCGCTACTGGTTTGGTGGTGTGGGCCGCGCGCGCGTCGGGTGGCTGTATCTATGTACCTGGCGCGCATGGTGGGTGTAGGCCAGGGGGATGGGTGCTGTATCGATGTACCTGGTTCTGGTGGTCTATGGTCGGGCTCGGGTGGATTGGGTTGCTGTATCCGATGTACCTGGTTTTCTGGTGGGTTGTAGGGCAGGGATGGGTGGGTGCTGTAATCGAATGTGCACTGGTTTCCTGGTGGTGTGGGCAGGGTGGTGCGGTGCTTGGTATCGATGTATACCTGCTTCTGGTGGTGTAGGCAGTGGTGGGGGTGCCTGTATCCGTGGTACATTGGTTCTGGTGGTGTGGGCGGCAGGGTGGTGGGTGGGGGCTGGTTATCTACGCGGCTGTTCTGGTGTGTAGGCCAGGGTGGTTTTGGGTGGCTGTATCAATGGGTACCTGGTTCTGGTGGTGTTGGCAGGTTTGGTGGGAGCTGTATCGAATGTACCTGGTTCTGGTGGTTGTGGGCAGGGTGGTGGGAGTGCTGTTTACGATTGTACCGCTGGTTCTGGTTGGTAGTGGGCAGGGTGGTGGATTCTTGTATCGATTTGTACCTCGGTTTCGCAGGCGTCTTGGTGCGCTGGGTGGTGGTGCTGTACTAGGGTTCCGGTTGGGTGTGGGCGGCGGTGCCGTATCCGGGACTTACATGGTTCTGGTGGTGTAGGCGGCAGAGGTGTGTTCGCGGGTGCTGTATCGCTGCCTCGCGCGCTTACCTGGTTCTGGGGGTGTGGGCAGGGTGGTGGGGTTGCTTGTAGCGATGGTTATGGTTCTGGTGGTCTTGCGTGCCGCTTAGGCAGGGTGGTGGGGTGCTGTTTATCTATATGTTACCTGGTTTCTGGTGGTGTTGGGTAGGGCTGGCGGTGGGATGGGTGGCTTATCGATGTTAACCTGGTTTCTGGGTGGGTGTGGGGCGGCAGGGTGGATGGGTGCTGTATCGAATGTACCTGGTTATGGTGGCCTGGTTGGGCAGGGTGGTGGGTGCATGTCTCGAAGGTACTGGTTCTGGTGGTGTGGGCAGGGTTGGTGGGTGCTGTATTCAATGTTACCTGGTTATGGTGGTGTGGGGCAGGCGCGCGCTGGGTGCAGTAATCGATTTCGTGTCCTGGTTATGGTGGTGGTGGGCAGGGTTGTGGGTTGCTGTATCTAATGTACCTGGTTCTGGGTGGAGTGTGGGGTCAGGGCGGTGGGTGCTGATCGATTTAACCTGGTTCTGGGTTCGGGGTAGCAGCAGCTGCGCGCGCGGGGGCTGTATCGATTGTACCTGGTTCTGGTGGTGTGGGCATGGGTGGTGGGGTTGCTGTATCGATTGTACCTGGGTTCTGGGTGGTTGTGGGCAGGAATGGTGGTTGGATTCTGTATTCTGCATGTACTGGTTCTGGTGGTTGTGGGCAGGGTGGTGGGATGGTTGGTTTGGTCCAGGTTGCTTTGTATCGATTTGTACCTGGGTTCTGGTAGGTGTGGGCGGGGGTGCCGTAAGGGTGCTGTATCTATTTACTGGTTCTTGGTGGTGTAAGGCAGGGTGGTGGTGGAGTGCTGTCATTCAATGTACCTGGTTCTGGTGGTTGTCGGGCAGGCGGCGCGCGCGCGCGCGCGCGCATGTATATTGGGGTACCTGGTTCTGTGGAGGGTTAGGCAGGGTGGGTGGGTGCTGTATCGATTGTACCTGGTTCGCGCGGCGGCGGCGCGGCCGGGTGGGGGTGGCTGTTATCGATGGGTACTGGTTTGGTGGTCCGCGGCGCGCAAGGGTGGTGGGTGGATTCTGTACTCGATGTACCTGGTTCTGGTGGTGTGCGGCAGGGTGTGTGGGTGGCTGTAACTCTGGTTCGGTGGTGGTGGGCGGGGTGCCGTTATCGACTTACCATGGCTTCTGGTTGGTTTGGGTAGGCCAGGGTGTGGTGGGTGCTGTAGTCTATGTACCTGGTTCTGGTGGTGTTGTAGGGCAGGGCGGTGGTGGGTGGCTGTATCGATTGCTTACCTGGGTTCTTCTCGGTGGTGTGGGCAGGGTGGTGGGTGCTGCGTCTTAATGTCCCTGGTTTGTGGTGGTTTAGGCCTGGGTGTGGCGCGGCAGTTCTCAATGTTACCTGGTTCTGTGGTGGTGGGCAGGGCTGGTGGGTGCTGTCTCGATGTACCTGGTTCTGGTTGGGTGGGGGTGGGCCTAGGGGTGGTGTTGTGCTTGTATCTATGTACCTGGTTCTGGTGGTTCGTTTTAGGCAGGGTGGTGGGTACGTATCAATGGTTACCGGTTCTGGTGGTGTGGGAAGGGTGGTTGGGTGCAGTATCCTATGGTTACCTGGTTCGGTGGTGGGTAGGGGAAGCGTTGGTTGGGTTGCTGTATCGATGTACCTCGGTTTCTGGTGGCTGTTGGGTGGGCCAGGGATCAGGGTGGGTGGCTGTTGCTTTCGATGTTACTGGTTGTGGTGGTGTGGGCAGGGTGGTGGATTCTGTATTCCGGATGTACCTGGTTCTGGTGGTTGGTGCGCAGGGTGGGTGGTGGTGGCTGTACCTGGGTGACCGGTGGGTGTTGGGCGGGGTGGCGTGCCGTATCCGACTTAACATGGTTCTGGTGGTAGTAGGCAGGGTGGGTGGGCCGTGCTGTATCTATTGTACCTGGTTCTGGTGGGTGTGGGCAGGGTTTTGGGTGGGTGCTGGGTATCGGATGGTTACCTGGTTCTGGTGGGAGTGGGCAGGGTGGTGGGTGGCTGTATTATGTACCTGGTTTGGTGGTGTAGGCTAGGGTGGGCTGGGTGGGCTGTATCGGATGTACTGGTTCTGGGTGTGTGGGCAGGGTGATGGGTGCCGCGTATCGATTTTACTTGGTTTCTGGATGGTGTAAGGCTGGGTGGATGGGTGCTGTTATCGATGCGCGTACCTGGTTCTGGTGGTGTGCGGGCAGGGTGGTGGGTGGTATCGGGATGTACCTGCTTGATGGGTGGTGTAAGGCAGGGTGGGGTGGGTGCTGTATCGAAGTTGTACCTGGTTTCTGGTGGTGTTGGGCAGGGGGTGGGTGGGCTGCTTTATCCATGTCCCTGGTCTGGTGGTGTAGGCCCCAGGGTGGTTTGGGTGGCTGTATTCAATGGGTTCACGGTTCTGGGTGGTGTTGCAGGGTGGTGGGTGCTGTTATTCGATGTTTACCTTGGTTTCTGGCGGGTGGTGGGCAGGGTGGGTGGGTGCTGTATTCGATGGAGCTCTGGTTCTGGGTGGTGTGGGACTGGGGTGGTGGATTCTGTATCGATGTACTGGTTTCCTGGTGGTTGTGGGGAGGGTGGGTATTTGCGGGTGCTGTACCTGGTTATCCGGTGGTATTCGTGGTAGGGGTGCCGTATCGGATCTGACCTGGTTCTGGTGGTTGTAGGCAGGGTGTGTGGGTGCTGTATTATGGGTACTGGTTTATGGTGGTTGGGGAGGGTGGTGTGGGTGCTGTAGCGATGTTACCTGGGTTCCTGGTCGGGCTTTTTTATTGTGGTTTGTGGGCACGGGGAGGGGTGGTGGGGTGCCTGTATCTATGTAACCTGGTTCTGGTTGCGCGCGCAGGCTGGGTGATGGGTTGCTTGGTGGTAGATTGACCTGGTTTCTGGGTGGGTGTGGGAGGGCGATGGGTGCTTGTATTCGGATAAGTAACCTGGGTTCTGGGTGGTGTGGGCAGGGTGGTGGGTGCTTGTTGCGTATGTACCTAGGTTCTGGTGGTGTGGGGCAGGGTTGGTGGGGTGCTGGTATCTATGGTACCTGGTTTCTGGTGGTGTGGGCAGGGCGCGGGTGGATGGGTGCTGTATCGATGTACCTGGTTTGGTGGTGGTTGGGCAGGGTTGTGGGTGCTGTATATATGGGTCCAGGTTATGGTCGTTGTGGGCAGGGCGGTGGGGTCGCTGTATCGTGACTTGTACCTGGTTCTGGTGGTGTAGGTCAGGGAGTGGCGTGGGTGCTGTATCGATGTACCTGGTTCTTGGTGGATGTGGGCAGGGGTTGGTGGGGTGCTTGTATCGATGTACCTGTTATTGGTGTGTGGGCAGGGTGGTGGGTGCTGTATCGGATGCGCTCACTGGGTTCCGGTGGGTTGGGCTCAGGGTGGTGGGTGACTTGTATCCGATGGTTAACCTGGTTTGGTGGTGGGGGTGGGCAGGGTGGTGGGTTGCCTCTGTATCTATGTACCTGGTTCTGGTTGGTGTCGGCAAGGGTGGTGGGTGCTGTTTCAATCAAAGTACCTGGTTTCTGTGTGGTTGTGGGCAAGGGTGGTGGGTGCTGTATCTCTGTACCTGGTTTTCTGGGTGGTGTAGGGCAGGGTGGTGGGTGGGCTGTATCGATGTACCTGGTTTTCTGGGTAGGTGTAGGGCCAGGTGGTTGGGGCTGGTATCGGTTGTGTACCTGGTTCTGGGTGGTGTGGTCAGGGTGGTGGATTCTGTATCGATTTGTACTCCTGGTTTTGGTGGGTTGTGCGCAGGGGTAGGTGGGTGCTGTACCTGGTTCCGGTGGTTGCTGGGGCGCTGGGGTTTGCGTATCGATTAAATCATGGCTTCTGGTGGTTGTGGCAGGGTGGTGGGTGCTGTATAATGGGTACTGGGTTCTGGGTGGATGGTTGCGGTGTGGGCAGGGTGGTGGTTTGCTGTTCGATATGTACCTGGTTTTTCTCGGTGGTTGGTTGTGGGCAGGGTTGGTGGGTGCTGTGTCTATGTACTGGTTTAACAGTTCTGGGCGCGCGCGTAGAGGAGGGTGGTGGTTGCCTGGTTTATCAATGGTACCTGGGTTCTGGTGGGACTGTGGGCAGGGGTGGTGGGTGCTGTATCTATTGTACTGGTTCTGGTGGTTGTAGCAGGGCTGGATGGGTTTGCTTGTATTCGACTGTACCTGGTTTGGTGCGTGGTGGGTGGTGGGTGGTGCTGGGTATCGAAGTACTGGTTTGGTGGGTGGCAGGGTGTTGGGTGCTGTATCGAATGTACCTGGTTTCTGGTGGTTGGTGGCAGGGTGGGTGGTTTCCTGTATTGGGATGGTACTGGTTTGGTGGTGATGTGCGAGGGTGGTGGGTGCTGTACATGGTTCCGGTGTGTGGGAGGCGGTGCCGTATCCGATTAATGGTTTCTGGTTGGTGTAGGGCCAGGGTTGGTGGGTGCTGTATCTTATGTACCTGGTTTCTGGTGGTTGTGGGCAGGGTGGTGGGTGCTGTATCGATTGTACCTGGTTCTGGTGGTGTGGGCCAGGGTTGGTGGGTGCTGGTGATCTAATGTAACCTAGGTTTTGGTGGTGTGGGTGCAAGGGCGGGTTGGGGATGGGGCTGTATCGATTGTTACCTGGTTCTGGTGGTGTAGGGGCAGTGGTGGATGGGTGCTGTATTCGATGTACCTGGAGTGGTTTGGTGGTAGTGGGCAGGGTGGCTGGGTGCTGTAATCGATGATTACCTGGTTCTGGTGGTGTGGGGGCAGGGGAGTTGTGGGTTGCTGTATCTATGTACCTGGTTCCGGTTGGTGGTGTGGGCAGGGGTGGGTGGGTGGCGCCTGTATCGATGTACCTGGTTTTTTCCTGGTGGTTGTTGGCGCTGGGCAGGGTTGGTGGGTGCTTGCTGTCATTTACCTGCGCGCACGCGTGGTTGTGGGCCAGGGCCGGTGGGTTTGCTGGTTATTGGTGTACCTTGGCGTGGGTTGGTAGGGTGGTGTGGTCAGGGTGGTGGGTGCGTTATCCGATGGTTACCTGGTTTGGGTGTGGGTAGGCAGGGAGTTGGTTGGGTGACTGTATTCGATGTACCTGGTTCTGGTGGTGTAGGGCACGGGTGGTGGGTTGGCTGTTATTCGATGTACCTTGGTTTCTGGGGTGGTGGGTCGGGCAGGGTGGTGGGGTGGCTGTATCGATGTACCTGGTTCTGGCTGGTGTGGGCAGGGGTGGTGGGTTTGTATTGTTTGTACCTGGTCATGGTGGTTGTGGGCCAGGGTGGTTTGGTGGTTGTTGTACTGGTTCAGGGTGGTGGGTGGGCGGGGTGCGTATCCGACACGCTACATGGTTCCTGGTGGGATTGGTGGGTGGGTGCTGTATCGACTTACCTGGTTCTGGTGGTGTTGGTGGTGTTGGCGGGGGTGGTGGGGTGGTGGGTTTCGAATTTAACTTCTCCTGGAGGTATTTGACCTTGCCACAAAGGTCGGCCACCTGCTGGTGTAACTCCTGGTTCCGTAGCTTCAGTTTCAACTACAGTGAAATGGTGCATGGATTGGTTAGTTGGTGCGCTGATTGAATGGTTGATAGGTTGGTTCGTTGATGCTCTGATTGAATGGTTGGTTAGTTTGGTTGGTTGGTTGATTGACTGATTGATTGGTTGGTGCTCTGATTGAATTGTTGGTGTGGTTGGTTGGTTGGTTGATTGGCTGATTGATTGTCTGGTTGATTGGTTGGTGCTCTGATTGAATTGTTGGTTTGGTTGGTCGATTTATTGGCTGATTGATTGGCTGGTTGATTAGTTGGTGCTCTGATTGAATGGTTGGTTAGCTTGGTTGGGTGATTGGTTGATTGCTTGGCTGGTTGATTGGTGCTCTGATTGAATGGTTGGTTACTTTGGTTGGTTGATTGGCTGGTTTGGTTGGTTGGTTGGTGCTCTGATTGAATGGTTGATTGAGTGGTTGGTTGGTATGGTTGGTTGGTTGGTTGGTGCTCTGATTGAATGGTTGATTGAATGGTTGGTTGGTTGGTTGGTTGGTATGATTGGTTGGTTGGTGCTCTGATTGGTTGATTCGCTGGTGCTCTGATTGAATGGTTAGTTAGTTAGTTTGTTTGTTTGATTGGCTGATTGATTAATGGTTGGTTGGTATGGTTGGTTGATTGGTTGGTGCTCTGATTGAATGGTTAGTTAGTTTGTTTGGTTGGTTGGTTGATTAGCTGATTGATTGAATGGTTGGTTGGTATGATTGGTTGATTGGCTGTTTGATTGATTGGTGTTCGGATTGAATGGTTAGTTAGTTAGTTTGGTTGGTTGGTTGATTGGCTGATTGATTGGTTGGTTAGTTGGTGCTCTGATTGAATTGTTGGTTGGTTTGGTTGGTTGAGTGGCTGGTTGATTGGTTGGTTGGTTTGTTTGTTTGGTTGGTTGGTGCTGTGATTGAATGGTTGGTTCGTTGATTGATTGAATGATCGGTTAAATGACCAGCTGATTGATCCATTGACTCGCTGATTGCTTGATTCAATGGCTAATTGAACAAGGACACATTATCACTAAGAACTCCTGTTGTTGGCAACCTTGATACCAGAAATCAGTAACAAAACTTTCAAAACAAAAACTTCCTCATGGAGTTAGCCCCCTTATTCTACTGACCCCCGCAATTTTTGTGCAATGTCATGTTTTTTTCAGCAATTGAAATTCCAATTTGATACAAAATTTCAACAATACAGTGGACCCACTATAAAGCGGTCACCCTGGAAGTCCCCAGAGTGTCCGGTTAAGAGAGGGTCCACTGTTATTAAGCACTCAATGAACAATTTTTGTCATTTTCAATTATGAACAGCCCAACAATGAAACAAACTAGAAAATGTGGTCTGTCGCCACACTTAGGACACCTATTTGAGAAACTCTTACAAATACTTTTAAAACAAGAGGGCCATGATGGCCCTAATTCGCTCACCTGACTCCATGAACACCAGAGGAGAATGTGACATTGAGTTCATATGTGTTTTAAACAAAATTGCAATATTTTTAGATGGCGGTCATCTTGGATTAAGCGATGACTCTCATTTTACCAAATCAGAAAATGCTTCACCCAAGGATCTTAACTTACTATGAAGTTTGGCCAGCATCGGCCATGTGGTTCCTGAGAAAAAGACGTTCAAAATCTCGAATAAATGGACCTTTTGGCGGCCATCATGGATGTTATAATCATCCGATTCCGACAAATATTGCACCAGAGCAATCGCCTCATCGATACCTTCAATTTGATATATGACATGAGCATATCCGGTCAAAAATAAAATTTGACCCAACGGGCCACGCCCATTTTTGACCCCAGGGTCACCATTTTAACAACTTTGAAAGAGCATTGTAAATCGATCATTTCTACCAAGTTTAGTCGAAATCTGGCCAGCGGTTCATGAGAAGATTTTTTAAGAATTTATGCTATTTTTAGACGGCGGCCATCTTCGATTAGTGATGACCTCCATTTTAACAAATCTGAAAGGGCTTCACCCATGGACCATAACTTTTAAGTTTGGCTACCATGGGCCAAGCGGTTCATGTGAAGAAGAATTTTGAAATCTCTAATAAAAGAAAGACCTTTTAACATTTCGGTGGACGACATAACAATCCGATTTCGACAAACAATGTACCAGAGTGATCGCCTCATTGATACCTTCGATTTGATATATAACATGACTATATTCGGTCAAAAATAAAATTTGACCCCAATTTGACCCCACGGACCACGCCCATTTTTGACCCCGGGGTCACCATTTTAACAACTTTGAAAGAGCATTGTACATCAATCATTCCTACCAAGTTTCGTCGCAATCTGGCCAGCGGTTCATGAGAAGAAGATTTTTTAAGAATTTATGCTATTTTTAGACGGCGGCCATCTTGGATTCGCGATGACCTCCATTTTAACAATTTTGTAATCCCCCTACCTAAGGACCATGACCATGAAGTTTGGTGACACATTGCGGTAACAATAGCTCACATGAGCTTTCGAGTGTACGTACGAGTGTGTGTATGCCTGTGTTGGCATGACTGGTGTTGGTGTACGTGCGAGCGCGTGTGTGCCTGTATGGCTGTGACTGTTGTACGTACGAGTGTGTGTGTGTGTGTGTGCCTGTGTGGGTGTGACTGGTGTATGTACGTGTGTGTGTGTGTGTGCCTGTGTGGGTGTGACTGGTGTATGTACGTGTGTGTGTGTGTGTGCCTGTGTGGGCGTGACTGGTGTATGTACGAGTGTGTGTGTGTGTGTGTGCCTGTGTGGGTGTGACTGGTGTATGTACGTGTGTGTGTGTGTGTGCCTGTGTGGGCGTGACTGGTGTATGTACGAGTGTGTGTGTGCCTGTGAGGGTGCGACTGGTGTACGTACGAGTGTGTGTGTGTGCCTGTGTGGGCGTGACTGGTGTATGTACGAGTGCGTGTGTGCCTGTGTGCCCATGTGGCTGTGTCTGTGCCCTGGTGTATGTACGTGTATGTGCCTATGTGGGCATGACTGGTGTATGTACGAATGTCTGTGTGCCTGTGTGGGCGTGACTGGTGTACGTACGAGTGCGTGTGAGCATGTGTTGGCGTGACTGGTGTATGTACGAGCGCCTGTGTGCCTGTGTGGGCGTGACTGATGTATGTACGAGGGCCTATGTGGGCGTGACTGGTGTGTGTGCCTGTGTAGGAGTGACTGGTGTACGTACGAGTGTCTGTGTGCATGTATGGTCATGACTGGTGTAGGTACGAGTGTGTGTATGCCTGTGTGGGCGTGACTGGTGTACGTACGAGTGCCTGTGTGCCTGTGTTGGCGTGAGTGGTGTATGTATGAGCGCCTATGTGGGTGTGACTGGTGTATGTACGAGTGTGGGTGTGCCTGTGTGGGCGTGACTGGTGTATGTACGAGTGTATGTTTGTGCCTGTGTGGTCATGAATGGCGTACGTACAAGTGTGTGTGTCTCTGTGTGGGCGTGACTGGCGTACGTACGAGCATGTGTGTGCCTATGGAGGCGCGACTGGTGTGCATGCGAGTGTGTGTGTGTGTGTCCCTGTGTAGGCATGACTGATGTACATATGAGTGTGTGTGTCCCTGTGTAGGCGCGACTGGTGTACGTACGAGCGTGTGTGTGCCTGTGTGGGTGTGACTGTTGTACGTACGAGCGTGTGAGCCTGTGTGGGCGTGACTGGTGTACGTATGAGACTGGTGTTGGTGTATGTACGAGCGTGTGTGTGCCGTGTGGGCATGACTGGTGTATGTACGAGCGTGTGTGTGCCGTGTGGGTGTGACTGGTGTATGTATGAGTGTGTGTGTGTGCCTGTGTGGGCCTGACTGGCGTACGTACAAGTGTGTGTTTGTGCCTGTGTGGTGGAGACAGTGTAAATAGTACTAGCATGTGTGTGTGTGTGGGTGGCTGTGTGGGTGTGACTGGTGTATGTAACGAGTGAGTGTGTGTGGTGCCTTTGTGGGTGACTGGTGTATGTATGAGTGTGTGTGTGTGCCTGTGTGGGCCTGACTGGCGTAGGTACAAGTGTGTGTGTGCCTGTGTGGGTGTGACTGGTGTATGTACGATGTTGTGTGAATTTTGTGTGCCTGTGTGGGGCATGACTGGTTGTATGTATGAGTGAGTGTGTGTGCCTGTGTGGGTGTGACTGACTGGCCGGTAGGTACAAGTGTGTGTGTGCCTGTGAGGTGGTGACTGTGTATGTACGAGCGTGTAATGTGCGTGTGGCGTGACTGGTGTATGTATGTATGAGTTTGTGTGCCGTGTAAGTGCCTGAACTGGCTAGGTAACAAGTGTGTGTGTGCCTGTGTGGGTGGTGACTGTGTATGTACGAGTGTGTGTGTGTGCCTGTGTGGGTGTGACTGGTGTATGTACGAGGCGAGGTAATGTGCCAGTGTGGGCGTGACTGGGTGTTTTACAGGCGTAGGTACAAGTGTGTGTGTGCCTGTGTAAGGTGTGAAGGCCTGTAATTTGTAGTATGTGTGTGTGTGCCTGTGTGGGTGTGTGGGACAAGGTGTATGTTATGTACAGCGTGTGTGTGCCTGTGTGGTGTGACTGTGTAGTACCAAAGTGTGTTTGTGGGCCTGTGGTTGGTGTGCCTGGATGTACGAAGCGTGTGTGGCCGTGTGGGTGACTGGTATGTAAGAGTTGGTGTGGGGTGCCTGATGTAGGTGGGGGGGGGGGCCTGGTGTAGTAAAAGTGTGTGTGTGTGCCTGTGTGGGGTGACTGGTAGTACAGGTGGTGTGTGTGCCTGTGTGGGAGTGAATGGGTATGAAACAAGTGTGTGTGTGTGTTGGGCCGTGACTGGTGTAGTCGTAAGTCGTGGAGTGCCGTGGGGCGTGACTGTGTATGATGAGTGTGTGTGTGGCCTGTGTAGTGAGACCTAAGGGTTGGTAAGGTACAAGTGTGTGTTGCCGTAGTGGGCGTACTGGTGTAAAGTACGTTGCTTGTAATGAAAGCCGGTGGGCCTGAACTGGAGTATGTACGAGTGTGTTTGTTGTGTGCCTGTGTAGGTTTGACTGGTGTAGGAACAAAGTAAGTGTGTGGGCCTGTGGTGGGCGTGACCTGAGTATGTACGAGCCGTGTGTGCCTGTGTGGGCGGTGACTAGGTGCCCTATTGTACGAGCGGTGGTGTGTGCCCTGTGTGGGCCATGACGGTGATGTACGAAGCAAGTGTGAGGTGTTGCCTGTGTGGGCTGATGCGAGGTACAAGTGGTGTGTGTGCCTTTTGTGGGTTGGGTGACTGTGAGACGAGCGTGTAATGTGCCGTTTGGGTTGGTGACTGGGTAGTAAGTTGTGTGTGTGTGGCCAGTGAAGGTGTGACTGGTGAAGGTACAAGTTGTGTGTGAGCCTGTGTGGGGTGACTGTGTAAGTACGGCCGTAACTGCCGTGTGGGCGCGGGTTTGGACAGTTAAAGTATGGGTACGATGTGTGTGTGTGCCCTGAGTAGGTGTGACTGGTGTAGGTACTGTGTGTGTGCCTGTGTGGGCAATGACTGGTGTATGTTACGAGCGTGTAATGGTGGCCGTGTGGGCGTGACTGGTGTATGTACGAGTGTGTGTCCTGTGTGGGCATGACTGGTGTATGTAACGAGCGTGTGAGTGTGCCTGTGTGGGCGTGGACTGGTGTATGTACGAGCGTGTGTGTGTGCCTGTGGGGTAGGTGTTGACTGTGTGGTGTACTGACGTGTGTGTGTGCCTGTGTGGCTGACTGGTTGTAGTACGATGTGTGTGTGCCTAGTGTGGGCGTGACTGTGTCTGTTACGAGCGTGTAAATGTGCCGTGTGGGTCGTGACTGGTGTATGTACGAGTGTGTGTGAGTGCCTGTGTAGGTGTGACTGGTAGTACCAATTGTGGTGTTGCCTGTGAAGGGCTGACTGGTGTAATGTAACGAGCCGTGAAATATGCCGTGGGCGTGACTGGTGTATGTACGAGTGTGTGTGTGTGCCTGTGTAGGGCGTGACTGTGTATGTACAGTGTGTGTGTGGTGCCTGAGTAAGCAGTGACTGGGTGTACCTACTGAGCGTGTGGTGAGCCTGTGTGGGCGTGACTGGTAATGGTACAGCGTGTGTGTGTGGGGCCGTGTGGGGTGGGCATGACTGGTGATATGTACGAGCCTGTGTGTGTGCCTGTGGGCGGTGACAGGTGTATTGTACCGAAGCTGTGTTGTGTGCCTGTGTGGGGTGACTGGTGTAAGTACAAGAGTCGTGATGATGTGCCTGCCTGTGTGGCGTGACTGGTGTATGTACGAGTTGTGTGTGCCCTGTGGGGTGGGCGGTGACAGGTGTATGTACGAGCGTGAGTGTGTGCCTGTGGGTGTGACTGGTGTATGTACGACGTGGGGTGTGCCTGTGTGGGCGTGACTGGTGTGTACGAGCGAGTGAGTGTGCCTGTGTGGGCTGGGGACGTGTATGTACGAGTGTGTGTGTGTGCTGTGTGGGCGTGACTAGGTGTATCAGTAGTAGTGTGTGTGTGCCTGTGTGGGCGTGACTGGTGTATGTACGAGCGTGTGTGTGTGCCTGTGTGGGTGTGACTGGTGTATGTACGAGCGTGTGTGTGTGCCTGTGTGGGCCTGACTGGTGTATGTACAACTTTGTGTGTGGGTGACTGCCTGTGGGCGTGACTGGTGTATGTACGAGCGTGTAATGTGCCGTGTGGGCGTGACTGGTGTATGTATGAGTGTGTGTGTGTGCCTGTGTAGGTGTGACTGGTGTAGGTACAAGTTTGTGTGTGCCTGTGTGGGCATGACTGGTGTATGTACGAGCGTGTGTGCCTGTGTGGGCATGACTGGTGTACTTAAGAGTGTGTGTGTGCCTGCGTGGGCATGACTGCTGTAGGTATGAGTGTGCGTGTGCCTGTGTCGGCATGACAGGTGTAGGTATGAATGTGTGTGTGCCTGTGTGGGCATGACTGGCGTACGTATGTGTGTGTGTGTGCCTGTGTGGGGACGACTGGTGTACATACAAGTGTATGTGTCCCTGTATAGGCATGACTGGTATACGTACGAGTGTGTGTGTCCCTGTGTGGGTGTGGCTGGTGTACGTACCAGTGTGTGTGTCCCTGTTTGTGTGTGGCTGCTGTACATACAAGTATGTGTGTGCTTGAGTGGGCATGACTGGCATATGTACGAGTGTGTGTGTGTCTGTATGGGAATGACTGGCATACGTACGAGTGCGTGTGTGCCTGTGTGGGAGTGGCCAGTGTACGTATGAGTGTGTGTGTGTGTCCCTGTGTGGGTGTTACTGGCATATGTACGAGTGTGTGTGTGTCTGTGTGGGCATGACTGGCATACATACGAGTGGTGTGTGCCTGTGTGGGAGGAACCAATGTAAGTACAAATGTGTGTGTCCCTGTGTGGGTTTTACTGGCATATGCACGAGTGCATGTGTGTCTGTGTGGGCATGACTGGCATACGTATGAGTGCGTGTGTGCCTGTGTGGGAGTGACCAGTGTACGTACGAGTGTGTGTGTCCCTGTGTGGGTGTTACTGGTGTACGTACGAGTGCGTGTGTGCCTGTGTGGGAGTGACCAGTGTATGTACGAGTGTGTGTCCCTGTGTGGGTGTTACTGGCATACGTACGAGTGTGTGTATGCCTGTGTCGGCTTGACTGGTGTACGTACAAGTACATGTGTGCCTGTGTGGGCGTGACTGGCATACGTACGAGTGCATCCTTCTGCTCCTTGATTTCCTGCGAAAACTTGGCCATCTTCTTCTTCCCCTCCTCCACCTCCCATTTCAGCTTCTCATTGGCCACCTTCGCACCGTGCACTTTCTGCAAATATAGCACAACTCTGACACTGCAATATGAACTTTCACAATTATCACAATCTATAAATATATCAGACAATCTATAAATATACCACAACTCAGGCAATCTATAAATATACCACAACTCTGACAATCAATAAATATACCACAACTCTGACAATCAATAAATATACAACAACTCTGACAATCTATAAATATACCACAACTCTGACAATCAATAAATATACCACAACCCTGACAATCTATAAATATACCACATGACAATCTATAAATATACAACAACTCTGACAATCAATAAATATACCACAACTCTGACAATCTATAAATATACCACATGACAATCAATAAATATACCACATGCCAATCTATAAATATACCACTCTGACAATCAATAAATATACCACAACTTTGACAATCAATAAATATACCACAACTCTTGACAATCTATAAATATACCACAACTCTGACAATCTATAAATATACCACAACCCTGACAATCAATAAATATACCACAACTCTGACAATCAATAAATATACCACAACCCTGACAATCAATAAATATACCACAACTCTGACAATCTATAAATATACCACAACTCTGACAATCTATAAATATACCACATGACAATCCATAAATATAACAACATGACAATCTATAAATATACCACAACTCTGACAATCAATAAATATACCAGAACTCTGACAATCAATAAATATACCACAACCCTGACAATCAATAAATATACCACAACTCTGACAATCAATAAATATACCACAACCCTGACAATCAATAAATATACCACAACCCTGACAATCAATAAATATACCACAACTCTGACAATCAATAAATATACCACTGACAATCAATAAATATACCACAACTCTGACAATCTATAAATATACCACAACTCTGACAATCTATAAATATAACCACATGACAATCAATAAATATAACAACATGACAATCTATAAATATACCACAACTCTGACAATCAATAAATATACCAGAACTCTGACAATCAATAAATATACCACAACTCTGACAATCTATAAATATACCACAACTCTGACAATCTATAAATATACCACATGACAATCAATAAATATAACAACATGACAATCTATAAATATACCACAACTCTGACAATCAATAAATATACCACAACCCTGACAATCAATAAATATACTACAACTCTGACAATCAATAAATATACCACAACCCTGACAATCAATAAATATACCACAACTCTGACAATCTATAAATATACCACAACTCGACAATCTATAAATATACCACATGACAATCAATAAATATAACAACATGACAATCTATAAATATACCACAACTCTGACAATCAATAAATATACCACAACTCTGACAATCTATAAATATATCAGACAATCAATAAATTTACCACAACTCTGACAATCAATAACAAGAGGGCCATGATGGTCCAAATTCGCTCACCTGACACCATGAACACTAGAGGAGAATGTGACAGTGAGTTCATGTGTTTTAAAACAAGAGGGCCATGATGGCCCTAATTCGCTCACCTGACTCCATGAACACCAGAGGAGAATGTGACATTGAATTCATGTGTTTTAAAACAAATTGTGCTATTTTTAGATGGCGGTCATCTTGGATTAAGCAATGACTCATTTTACCAAATCTGAAAATGCTTCACCCAAGGATCTTAACTTACTATGAAGTTTTGGCGGCCATCATGGATGACATAATCATCCGATTCCGACAAATATTGCACCAGAGCAATCACCTCATCGATACCTTCAATTTGATATATGACATTAGCATATTCGGTCAAAAATAGAATTTGACCCCACGGGCCACGCCCATTTTTGACCCTGGGGTAACCATTTTCACAAATTTGAAAGAGCTTTGTATATCAATCATTCCTACCAAGTTTCATCGAAATCCGGCCAGCGGTTCATGAGAAGAAGATTTAAGAATTTGTGCTATTTTTAGACGGCGGACATCTTGGATTAGCGACGACCTCCATTTTAACAAATCTGAAAAGGTTCACCCATGAACCATAACTTTTAAGTTTGGCCACCATGGGCCAAGCGGTTCATGTGAAGAAGAATTTTGAAATCTCTAATAAAAGAACAACCTTTTGACCTTTCGGCGGCCATCTTGGATGACATAACCATTTGATTTCGACAAAAAATGCACCAGAGTGATCGCCTCATTGATACATTTGATTTGATATATAACATGACCATATTCGGTCAAAAATAAAATTTGACCCCACGGGCCACGCCCATTTTTGACCCCGGGGTAACCATTTTAACAACTTTGAAAGAGCATTGTACATCGATCGTTCCTACCAAGTTTCGTCGAAATCCAGCTAGCGGTTCATGAGAAGAAGATTTTTTAAGAATTTATGCTATTTTTAGACGGCGTCCATCTTGGATTAGCGATGACCTCTATTTTAACAAATCTGAAAAGGCTTCACCCATAGACCATAACTCTTACGTTTGGCTACCATGGGCCAAGCGGTTCATGTGAAGAAGAATTTTGAAATCTCTAATAAAAGAACAACCTTTTGACCTTTCGGCGGCCATCTTGGATGACCTAACCATCCGATTTCGACAAAAAAATGCACCAGAGTGATCGCCTCGTTGATACCTTCAATTTGATATATGACATGACCATATTTGTTAAAAAATAAAATTTGACCCCAATTTGACCGCACGGGCCACGCCCATTTTTGACCCCGGGGTCACCATTTTAACACCTTTGAAAGAGCATTGTACATCAATCATTCCTACCAAGTTTTGTCGAAATCCAGCTAGTGGTTCATGAGAAGAAGATTTTTTAAGAATTTATGCTATTTTTAGACGGCGGCCATCTTGGATTAGCGATGACCTCCATTTTAACAAATCTGAAAAGGCTTCACCCATGGACCATAACTTTGAAGTTTCGCTACCATGGGCCAAGCGGTTCATGTGAAGAAGAATTTTGAAATCTCTAATAAAAGAACCTTTTGACCTTTCGGCGGCCATCTTGGATGACCTAACCATCCGATTTCGACAAAAAATGCACCAGAGTGATCGCCTCGTTGATACCTTCAATTTGATATATGACAAGACCATATTCGGCCAAAAATAAAACCCCTTTGACCAATTTGACCCCACGGGCCACTCCCATTTTTGACCCCAGGGTCACCATTTTAACAACTTTGAAAGAGCATTGTACATCGATCAGTCCTACCAAGTTTTGTCGAAATCCGGTTGGCGGTTCTTGAGAAGAAGATTTTTGAAGAATTTGTGCTATTTTTAGACGGCGGCCATCTTGGATTACGTAATGATGTGATTTTAACAATTTTGTAATCCCCTACCTAAGGACCATGACCATGAAGTTTGGTGACTATAGGCCCAATGGTTACGGAGGAGAAGACGTTTGAAAATGTTCACGGACGACGACGACGGACGACGGACACATTGATGTAACAATAGCTCACATGAGCTTCGCTCAGGTGAGCTAAAAATTGTGCTATTTTTAGATGGCAGTCATCTTGGATTAAGCGATGACTTTCATTTTACCAAATCTGAAAATGCTTCACCCCAGGATCTTACTTCCTATGAAGTTTGGCCAGCATCGGCCATGTGGTTCCTGAGAAAAAGACGTTCAAAATCTTGAATAAATGGACCTTTTGGTGGCCATCATGGATGACATAATCATCCGATTCCGACAAATTGCACCAGAGCAATCGCCTCATCGATACCTTCAATTTGATATATGGCATGAGCATATTCGGTCAAAAATAAAATTTGACCCCAATTTGACCCCACGGGCCATGCCCATTTCTGACCCCGGGGTCACCATTTTCACAACTTTGAAAGAGCATTGTAAATCGATCATTCCTACCAAGTTTAGTTGAAATCCGGCTAGCGGTTCATGAGAAGAATATTTTTTAAGAATTTATGCTATTTTTAGACGGCAGCCATCTTGGATTAGCGATGACATCCATTTTAACAAATCTGAAAAGGCTTCACCCATGGACCATAACTTTTAAGTTTGGCTACCATGGGCCAAGCGGTTCATGTGAAGAAGAATTTTGAAATCTCTAATAAAAGAACGTCCTTTTGACATTTTGGCGGCCATCTTGGATGACATAACAATCCGATTTCGACAAAAAATGTACCAGAGTGATCGCCTCCTTGATACCTTCGATTTGATATATAACATGACCATATTCGGTCAAAAATAAAATTTGACCCCACGGGCCACGCCCATTTTTAACCCCGGGGTCACCATTTTAACAATTTTGAAAGAGCATTGTACAGCGATCATTCCTACCAAGGTTCGTCGAAATCCGGCCAGCGGTTCATGAGAAGAATATTTTTTTAAGAATTTATGCTATTTTTAGACGGCAGCCATATTGGATTAGCGATGACCTCCATTTTAACACATCTAAAAATGCTTCACCCATGGACCATAACTTTTCAGTTTGGCTACCATGGGCCAAGCGGTTCATGTGAAGAAGAATTTTGAAATCTCTAATAAAAGAACGACCTTTTGACATTTTGGCGGCCATCTTGGATGACATAACAATCCGATTTCGACAAAAAATGCACCAGAGTGATCGCCTCATTGATACCTTCGATCTGATATATAACATGACCATATTTGGTCAAAAATAAAATTTGACCCCACGGCGAAGCCCATTTTTGATCCCGGGGTCACCATTTTCACAACTTTGAAAGAGCATTGTACATCGATCATTCCTACCAAGGTTCGTCGAAATCTGGCCAGCGGTTCATGAGAAGAAGATTTTTTAAGAATTTATGCTATTTTTAGACGGCAGCCATCTTGGATTAGCGATGACCTCCATTTTAACAAATCTGAAAATGCTTCACCCATGGACCATAACTTTTAAGTTTGGCTACCATGGGCCAAGCGGTTCATGTGAAGAAGAATTTTGAAATCTCTAATAAAAGAACGACCTTTTGACATTTTGGCGGCCATCTTGGATGACATATCAATCCAATTTCGACAAAAAATGTACCAGAGTGATTGATACCTTCGATTTGATATATAACATGACCATATTCGGTCAAAAATAAAATTTGACCCCAATTTGACCCCACGGGCCACGCCCATTTTTGACCCAAGGGTCACCATTTTAACAAATTTGAAAGAGCAATGTACATCGATCATTCCTACCAAGTTTCGTCGAAATCCGGCTAGCGGTTCATGAGAAGAAGATTTTTGAAGAATTTATGCTAGTTTTAGACGGCGGCCATCTTGGATTAGCGATGACCTCCATTTTAACAAATCTGAAAAGGCTTCACCCATGGACCATAATTTTAAGTTAGGCTACCATGGGTCAAGCGGTTCATGTGAAGAACAATTTTGAAATCTCTAATAAAAGAACGACCTTTTGACCTTTCGGCGGCCATCTTGAATGACATAACAATCCGATTTCGACAAAAAATGCACCAGAGTGATCGCCTCATTGATACCTTCAATTTGATATATGATGTGACCATATTCAGTCAAAAATAAAATTTGACCCCAATTTGACCCCACGGGCCACGTCACCATTTTAACAACTTTGAAAGAGGATTTTACATTGATCATTCCTACCAAGTTTTGTCGAAATCCGGTTGGCGGTTCTTGAGAAGAAGATTTTTTAAGAATTTGTGCTATTTTTAGACGGCGGCCATCTTGGATTACGTAATGACGTCATTTTAACAATTTTGTAATCCCCCTACCTAAGGACCATGACCATGAAGTTTGGTGACTATAGGCCCAATTGTTACCGAGGAGAAGACGTTTGAAAATGTTCACGGACGACAACGGACGACGACGGACGACGACGGACGACGACGGACGACTACGGACGACGACGGACGACGGACACATTGCGGTAACAATAGCTTCGCTCAGGTGAGCTAAAAACTATTGGAGGTGCAGGCTCATCTGGGGTTGATTTCACTAAACTTTGCACGACTAAAATGTTCGTAAGTGCAAAATTATGATAGTCAGTAAATTTCACATTAACAGTATTTTCTTGAAAACGAGTATTGAATTTACATTTATTGAGCATAGGCTGCATATCCAGCCTATGTTCAATAATTGTAAATCCATCAATTTAAATGTCCAGACTATCCTAAATTTGCACTTACGAACATTTTAGTTGTACAAAGTTTAGTGAAACGGCGGCCTCCTGGTGCTACAGAGGTTTTGCTTGTTTGTTTGTTGTGGGTTTAATGGCCTATCAACAGCTAAGGTCATTTAAGGTCGGGTCAATGGGGATAGTACTAAATGAAATACATGTACAAATGGGGGGAAAATCCCAAAATCAGAACTGAATATTGACAATAAACAAGAGGGCCATGATGTCCCTAATTCGCTCACCTGACTCCATTGAGTTCATATGTGTTTTAAAAAAATTGTGCTATTTTTAGATGGCGGTCAGCTGAGATTAAGCGATGACTCATTTTACCAAATCTGAAAATGCTTCACCCAAGGGTCTTAACTTACTATGAAGTTTGGCCAGCATCGGCCATGTGGTTCCTGAGAAAAAGACGTTCAAAATCTCGAATAAATGGACCTTTTGACGACCATCATGGATGACATAATCATCCGATTCCGACAAATATTTCACCAGAGCAATCGCCTCATCGATACCTTCAAATGATACATGACATGACCATATTCTGTCAAAAATAAAATTTGACCCCACGGGCCACACCCATTTTTGACCCCGGGGTCACCATTTTAACAACTTTGAAAGAGCATTGTATATCGATCATTCCTACCAAGTTTTGTTGAAATCCGGTTGGCGGTTCTTGAGAAGATTTTTGAAGAATTTGTGCAATATTTAGACGGTGGACATCTTGGATTACGTAATGACGTCATTTTAACAATTTTGTAATCCCCCTACCTAAGGACCATGACCATGAAGTTTGGTGACTATAGGCCCAATGGTTACCGAGGAGAAGACGTTTGAAAATGTTCACAGATGGACGACGACAACGGACGACTGACACATTGCGGTAACAATAGCTCACATGAGCCTGATCTGATGCCAGGTCCATGCCAGGTCCATGCCACACCAGATCTACGGAGGTCATAAAGCCCCTAAACCCCTTTTCTCCAGCGAGTTTGCGATGAAAATGTTCCCATACCCCGTTTAACTCATAGCACTGCTTTTTCTTCTCGTCGAGTTCCTGGTTGCGTTTGTCTGCCGCTACCATCAAATACTCAAACTGCTTCTGGCCGAGCTTCAAGGCTGTAACAAGGTCATCGCATTTTGTTACTGTAACATTGTTATTAAGGTCACTAAAAAGCTGATTACCGTATTTATTCTAATAGTAGCCCCCTCTCTAATTATCTAAGTAGACCCCTCCCATATTTATTTTATCCTATTTTCCACGTTTTGATCCCCACAAATTGCATAGCCCCGGGGGCGTTTATTAGAATAAATACGGTATTTAGACACAGTCATGCAGCCAGATATGAATCTTGGGTTTTTGTTAGCGACATAAGGAATGTCTCTTCAATACAATAGTGAACAGTGTAGGCCCTGTTCAGCTTGCTTGGCTGCGCAGGCTGGTCTGGCACTGCACTGGTCAACAACTGGTCAACAAAACATTTTGTTTTCATTGACTCACTCACAGTGAGCTGAACAATTTTTTTTTATATTTCCATATCCATGAATTTCACAACTCACCATTTTTGAACATGACATTCTTGATCATCTTTGTCGAGTCATCCAACACACCGATGACCATCTTCACTGCCAGCTCCATCTTGTCTGGGTCGTTCAACATGACTTTGTCTGGAAACAAAACGAGCGGTAATTCAACAAGACTTTGTCTGGAAACAAAACAAGCGGTAATTCAACAAGACTTTGTCTGGAAACAAAACGAAGGGACGCTCAACAAGAATTTGTCTGGAAACAAAACCAGGAGTTGTTCAACAAGACGTTCATTGATGGAATGGCCAACAGTGCAGGGTCCATTTCACTAAACTTCTTACAACTAAAATGTTCGTAAGTGCAAACTTATGATAGTCTGTAAATTTCACATTAACAATGTTTTCTTGTAAACAATTATTTGATTTACATTTCTTGAGCATAGGCTGCATATGCAGCCTATGCTCAATAAATGTAAATCCATCAATTGAAATTTCCAGACGATTCCAAATTGGCACTTACGAACATTTTAGTCGTACAAAGTTTAGTGAAACGGGCTCCAGATCCTTATCATACACGGGCTGATTTGTATCATCACAGATCGCAAAACCCGTTTCTCTGATCACAGCCACAGATGAACATACCGTCATAGATAATCATTCGCTCTTTACGAGTCTTCTTGGCCATTTGAGCATGTCGACTGAAAGGGAAAGAAAACATTTTCTATGCTATGCGGATTATTTCAAAAGCAATATAATGCAAAATGGTTTCAAATACAAACTAGAAATATGCCTTTTCTTTAACCTTTTGGAAAGAAGCGAGAAAGATATAACAAAACACATAAAACAAGAACATTTTAAATTCCATCATTAAAATTGCATGTGTGGTGCACCTTTGGCAATGAATACTTGTTGCACTTTGAAGAGAGCAACCACGTTATGTTATATTACATGAATTGAATGAATGAATTGAAATGAAAACTAAACCCTTTTTGTCAAATAAATTTCTGCAATTAGTAATAGATCGACATGTAGACATATAAAAGAGGATTTGTTACTTCCCCCTTGTCCAAAAAGCATTTCAAAGGAAATAAGCTGCGTATTTGCTTACATACCCAATTAAAATTGCCAAAAACCTAATTGAAATCAGAAGTAGCGAGTATCAAAAAGCAATAACAATTTTGTGGTACCTTTATCATGTTGCAGAAAACAATAAACAGGCCAAAAATATAGCATATTTTTTCTTATTTTCCATGAAAATACATCTTGGTATTTCATTAGGAGACAATTCTAATGAAATGCCAAGACATGTTTTCATTTTGAAGCAAACTATTCAATAATTGCTGTCTGTTGATGTGTAAACAATAGTGTGATTTTATTTTACCCAATTTAAATTTTGAAAATACCCAATTGCTTCAGAAATGATGGAGTGACACTACTCAATTACTAATTCCTTATCTGGAGCCCCGACTCAACGGATTAAAATCTTTGACTTGGTTTATACATTTCAACTACATTTACCACTACCATTTGCAATCAGTAGCCGATTTCACCAAAATTGCTAAGCAGTGGCCTGGTGGTTAGAGCGTCAGACTGCTGATCTAAAGGTCGTGGGTTCGAGCCTCACCGGAGGCGCTGCGTTGTGTCCTTGAGCAAGACACTTTATCCATACCGCTTCAGTCCACCCAGCTGTAAATGGGTACCGGCTAATTACCGGGAACCTCGATTGTATTTGAATTGTATGTACATGTATATATGAAATAAATACCTGCTCGAAATTACCCGTGAGGGTGTGCAGCAGTATAAAGAGATAGATACTTATCTAGCAAAGTGTACTTTGACGGAGTAATCATTTATTTTCCCGAAATGCAATATTTCATATAGAACTAACGACTGCATATATTTAATGATTACATGTAGGCAGAGTTATTATACTGAAATTTTGGCTGTGATAATGTAATAAATTCAGTATAATAAAAATTAATAAATTTATCCTTAAATTGAAAATTTCTCCCTCAAACTGTACTTAGCAACATAAGTGTACTTTGCAATTTTGGTGAAATCGGCTACAGTTATATTATATTTGGTGCACTCATGCTTTTGTTTTGTCACGTTGCTACTGACTTAGCCACCAGATGGCAGCGGCACATGTGTCGAGCCTGCCGAGGCATTTGATAGTCATGTTGCAAAGTGTTAACCCTTGTTAATCTTATTTTTTTTGTCGTCGGCTGTTTATTTTCTATTTTCCATTTTTATCATCAAAAACATGCTTGGACACTTAATTTACAACATGCTTTGACAGCACTTCAGAATCATTTCCATTGGAAATGATTCTGAAGTGCTGTCAAACCATGTTTTTATTGAGAAATAAGGCAAGATATAAAAGCGACAGCAGACAACAATTGTTGTGTGTAGCGGTCTAAGGGTTAATGCAAATTCGACGTCATTTGACCTTGCGGGTGCGGATGACATGGGTGGGAATTTAGAATGACAATACTTATAATGATAAATAGAGGATCTCAAACAAGTTTGCACTTGATATGAGATTTGTGAAACGAGTCACGCACAATTCATGCACCGAGCCTCTGTAAAGGTGCATAATATTTCTAACGAGTAATATAAATTTCAAATCAAATGGAAACTAGACATTATGTGTGTAAAACATGGATATGCCCCCCGTAGCATACTGGACTGTAACTGGAGAAACTCTTACAAACTTTTTGACTTAACAAAATGGCTATGTGATGTCTAAATGTTACAGCAACATTTCTAAGATGACCAAGGTCATGATCATGTAAATGGTGGTGCAAGTGTGTGACAATTGTTGAGGTGATTCAAGTGTCCAAGTATCGAAGCAATCCTTCGCATAATATTGAAGATATTACATGTTGGAGAAACTCTTACAAACTTTTCGACACAACAAAATGGCCAAGTGTTTCCGTGACATTTCGAATATATTACAAATATATTCGTTGAATGAAGGCCACATGGGTGTGGTATGGAATGAAAATATGGATGATGATAAGAAAGTACATGAAGTTCGAAGTCATTCCAACTTACAGTTGCAGAGATAATGGGTCCCCGAAAATATTAAGGCAAATCGTACGGATGCAAATGTAATTTGACCTTGACCTTGGAAATGAAGGCCGCATGAGTGTGGTATGGAATGAAAATATGGATGATGATAAGGAAGTATATGAAGTTTGAGGTCAATATAATGGGTACCCAAACTCTTTAACGTGGACGGGCGGACAAACAAACGGACGGCATTACGAAAACTATATACGGTACCCCTCGACATACTTTGTATGCCGGGGGTATATCTATAGTTTTTTATACACAGTTTAAACTTTATATATTTTACAACAATTACAAACAAGAGCGAGCAGTTATACCTGGAACACGACAGGTGACATATGTCATCAGTCCCATTTCTCTTGTCACAGCCATCGCTCAGGTACTAGACTAGTGACAAATCTCATTAGTCCGTTTTCTCCTGTCACAGCCATAGCTCAGGTACTAGACTGGTGACATAACTATGTCATCAGTCCATTTTTTCCTGTTACAGCTATAGCTCAGGAACTAGACTGGTGACATATGCCATCAGTCCCTTTTTTCCTGTCACAGCCATAGCTTAGGAACTAGACTGGTGACATATGTCATCAGTCCCTTTTTTCCTGTCAGACCCTTTTTTCTTGGCACAGCCATAGCTCAGGAACTAGACTGGTGACATAAGTCATCAGTCCCTTTTTTCTGTCCTGCCATACTCAGGACAGTGGTACCATAGCTCAGTCCGTTTTTTTCCTGCCAGACTTTTTTCCAGTCCACAGTATGCTCAGGATTAGACTGGTGACTATGTCATCAGTCCCGTCTGCCAGGAAGACTCAGTCACAGTCCCTACTGTCACAGCCATAGCTACAGACTAGACTGGTGACATATGTCATCATCCGTTTTTTTCCCTGTTCACAGCCATCAGCTAGCAGGATAGCATAGGGATAGACTGGTGACATTGTCATCAGTCCCGTTTTTTCCTGTCACAGACATAGTCAGTTAGACTGGTGACATATGTCATCAGTCCGTTTTTTCCGTCAGACTTGGTCACAGCATAGCTCAGACCTAGGACTGTGACATATGGTCATCAGTCCCTTTTTTCCTGTCACAGCCATAGCTCAGGTACTAGACTGGTGACATATCATCAGTCTTTTTTCCTGTCACACCATAGCTAGGTACTAGACTGGTGACATATGTCATCAGTCCCTTTTATCAGTCCCTTTTTTCCTGTCACAGCCATAGCTCAGGTACTAGACTGGTGACATATGTCATCAGTCCCTTTTTTCCTGTCACAGCTATAGCTAGGTACTAGACTGGTGACATATGTCATCAGTCCGTTTTTTCCTGCCAGACCCTTTTTTCCAGTCACAGCTATAGCTCAGGAATTAGACTGGTGACATATGTCATCAGTCCCTTTTTTCCTGTCACAGCCATAGCTCAGGAACTAGACTGGTGACATATGTCATCAGTCCCTTTTTTCCTGTCACAGCCATAGCTCAGGTACTAGACTGGTGACATATGTCATCAGTCCGTTTTTTCCTGTCACAGCCATAGCTCAGGTACTAGACTGGTGACATATGTCATCAGTCCGTTTTTTCCTGTCACAGACATAGTTCAGGTACTAGACTGGTGACATATGTCATCAGTCCGTTTTTTCCTGTCAGACCCTTTTTTCCTGTCACAGCCATAGCTCAGGAACTAGACTGGTGACATATGTCATCAGTCCCTTTTTTCCTGTCACAGCCATAGCTCAGGTACTAGACTGGTGACATATGTCATCAGTCCCTTTTTTCCTGTCACAGCCATAGCTCAGGTTACTAGACTGGTGACATATGTCAATCAGTCCCTTTTTTCTGTCACAGCTATAGCTCAGGTACTAGACTGGTGACATATGTCATCAGTCCCTTTTTTCCTGTCACAGCCATAGCTCAGGTACTTGACTGGTGACATATGTCATCAGTCCCTTTTTTCCTGTCACAGCCATAGCTCAGGTACTAGACAGGTGACATGTCATCAGTCCATTTTCTCCTGACACAGTCTCCTAAATTTAAAATTCATATCATTTTCCAATTCAAATAGGAATCCTCTGCGATTTGTAACCCGGACGATATAACCAAAATGTTCTACTTTCACTTTCATTTCAGCTATTCATTTAATTTTAATTTAATTTATTGTCAGAGTAAATGATGCCGAAATATTTATTTAAATTAATATCTAATTATTTAAATATACTTTTTTAATTCATAATATTAATCTAGAGATAATTATTTATCCTTATTCAAACTCGAGACACGTTTCCTTTGTGAAGTGTATCATACTGTATACGCTACATCAAGTCGCAAGACCGTCGGCAACTAACACACGACATTAGTCCTGGCTCTGGGGGGTTGTTTGTGTACATTTTTCTTTCACGGCAAAACTTTGCATTTTATTGTTCGGTGTGACAAGACCTTCAAAAAAGGTTTGGGTAGCACTTCCAAGTCGAGTACGTTTTCTCTGTGGCGGCCATCTTGGATTTTAGTCCGGGTGCAAAATGGCTAAATTTATGATATTTTATTTTCACAAATTAAATCATTATTAGGCATCAATAAATTATTAATTTTGATGTTTTGCATTATACTGGTTCTCAAAATACATTATGAGCACAATTTACTATCGTAAACATGACTTTGGGGTACACAATGGACATATTTTACTCAAATTTATCACAAATTTTCTTCATTTTGGAAAGTCGCTCAATCTCTGATGGTGTCTCAATCGCCCAATAATATAATTAGAACTCTAAAATATTCCCCAAAACTTGCTAATTAAATCCTCTAAATAATGCAATCCTCATTGCCATACATTAGGGCACTGTGAGAAGTCCACTTGAGCGAAAAGTTACCCCTACCCCATAATGAGCAATTTTTTGGAATTTTGCTAGAAATGAAATATCTTCTGAACGAATAGACTTAGGAAGGTGATCTTGGTGTCTACACATAGGTTTTCGGGGTCAGATATTCTATTTCTGGCATGAAATTAATGTTTCGAGTTAGTCATGTGTATGTAAATCCAAGATGGCCACCAAGATGGCCGCCAAAATGCTGAAAAATGATATAATCCAAACAAATTGACATACAAAGGTGATATTGGCACCTAGACATAGGTTTTCGGGGTCAGGAATTCTGTTTCTCATGTGAAATGTATGTTTTGAGTTAGTCATGGGTATAAAAATCCTAGATGACCGGAAATGCTGGAAATGCTGAACGTTTTCTCTGTGGCGGCCATCTTGGATTTTAGGTCTGGGTGCAAAAATGGCTAAATCTATGGTATTATATATTTTCTTTTAGAATAAACTACCCGGTAATTGTTCAGTTTGATTTATTGCCATTACCTGGATGTTACTGATACATGTGTAGCATGATTTATTACTCGAAACATTGATTTAATGTACAATATGGACATATTTTTCTGAAATTTAGACACATATTTCTTTCATTTGGAAATTAGCCTCATGTTTGATGTTGTATCCATGGCCCAATATTGCAAGTACAGCTGTGAAAGATGGTCATAAGTTTGCTATTCAAATAAATTAGCTAAACAGTGCTGCCTTCAGTTTGGTGCATCATGGCTTTGTACAAAGCTTAATTGAACCGGAAGCTACACCTACCCCATAAATTACCTGAATCCTGAAGTAAGTTTTGTATGATGTTGATCTTTGTGTCTACATGTATGTATTGATTTTGAACCCACATGAATTGAATGCTAGCACATACATATGCTACAAACTCATCTAAATTTAAACTTTAATGCAGCACCGAATCAGTCATGGTAGATGAGAACCTCATTGATGCACGCGAAGTTCATGATGGGGGTGATAAAGGCGATATCGAGACCAGAGAAGAAAATGTCACCTCTTCACTTAGTGTTGTAGAATTCAATCTCAGCTTGTAATCTCAGGTGACAGGATTCTTACATACATGTTGTGACATTTTTTTGCAACAACAGAAGTTGCCACATCTGACGCCAGCCATCATACAAGGGCATGTTGACCTGGCACACTTGGCACATGCACAGAAGATAGACCAATTCACCGGAAGTGTTTTCCATGATGTTGCAGGCATTAGCTGACCTTGGTCAAGTTCATAGCCACACTCCTCTGCATTCAATGTTTCGGCAGTGTCGGGATTTATGTGGCACTCCAACGTGTGCATTGTTGTGTATGCATTGTAGAAAGCACGCTGTATGTGTGGTAGGAGGCCCTGGCTGGTCGGAGGAAGATTGTGAAGAGAGCTGCTTTTGCTGAAGTGGAAGACCTCTGCTCGTAGGTCAGTGAAATTTGTAGCATCACTTTGCCTTTTCAGCACCTTCACCAGGTATTGCTCGGATGTACGGATCATGGCTGGAGAGAGGATTGGCGACTCACCGAAGTTGTTGAGGAATTTCTCTGGCTCTGCCTTTAATGCCGCTTTCTTTGTGCCAACTCTACTGGTGATGTCACATCCCGTAAGACTGTGCAGAGCCGGTTGTACTGCACATAGCCGAGACCCCATGCGTTGGTATAAAGTATGAAGCGGCACATACCGGGTTGAATCTCCAACACCAGCTCGCACCCACAGTTCCCGAAGATTGTGTTGCATCAGGTCGGGCATGTGGTACAGCAGGGCGACGACTACATCCGTGTCATTGGAGGTAACAACGCATATGTTGTGTCCTGCCTTCAGACAGTCCAATACATGAAGTGGAATACGGTGGTCAGCTTCTTCAAATGATGATTGCAGATTGTTCATCACATGATTACTGCCTTTGTGAACCATAAGGCACTGCCAGTTCTCATCTGCTCTCGTCACCTGCCCGAATACAGTGGGAAACTGTCGCGTTTCGGGAACATGATCACGGAGATGGTGATATATCAGTTGCTCCAGAAGATGCTTGTTGGCATTCGAAGGCCAGAAGGTATCCATCCCTTTTGGTAGAGGCGTCCCTGGTGCAATCGAGCTGTGTTCAATGGGCACAGTAGCGGAGCGGCGCATTCTCTCACTGTCCTTTACAGAGGGATCGTCCGAGTACATGTCAAACACATAGTCGCATCGCCCAAACTGGTGATACACCTCTGTAATTGATGAGAACACAGACACAAAGTCATGAAAGGTGGAGAGGCCGCTGACACGAACCTTACGAACAGTTGCCATGGTGTCTATGACAAATGCAGAGTTATGCCGATGCACATACTCATAGTCCTCTGGTTTCAGGTGGGTCTCCAGCTCTTTGAGTAGTTGGCTTTTTTCTCCGGTTTGGTCATCATCCCATCATCACTGAACAGAAGAGGGGAGGGTGCGACATCACATTCCAGAAGGTCTTTTGTGCTGATGCCTCGATATCGTGCTATTTCAACCGTCTTCTCCTCAATGTTCATCTCCTTCACTGCCTTCTTGACTGTCTTCTGTGGCTTGGCTCTGATAGCTTTCATGGTTTTCAAATGTGTTCGGTGTATGCATTCACTAAGTCTTGCACGTTTAGTGATAAATCTGCTGAGCCGAAATGTCAGGTATTTTTCCTTTCCTGTTGAGAAGGCTTTCAACATGTCATTTCTGATGTCTTTTGGCATGACTTCTTTCGTCACAAAGTTTTGCAGCTCTGGAGATGCTTCTGCAGATAGTGGAGAGCCCTTTTCTTCGATGAATCGTATCATTGCTTGGATATGTGACTCATTACGTGTTGTAGTGGCTTGTGATGACTTGTGGTGGTTACACGACTCGTGTGTATCCTCCATCACGCCAGCATATTCCCGATGCAGATTCTTCACTGCCATCATTTCGTGGTAAATTAGGTCCCATTGAGCCACATACTGCTTCTGCTTGGCATGTCCGATGACTCCGTCACTGCATTTTGATGACAGATTGATACTCTGCTCCAGTTTCTGGTCTCCTCCAACTGCGATGAAGCGGCCAGGTTTGTCTTTGATGGAAAAGTTCCCATGTGAGAAGTTCTTGTAGACTGACTGATGGTGATATTTGGGATAGCCGTCGCATGTCTTCCAGGTAGACAGAACACCAGCGCAGGTAGTTTGTGGAGTCAAATGCCGTGAAGAGATAGAGGGCTCGTTGCACGGCATCAAGATGGAGCTCCCAGATTCCCTCGCGATCAGCTCTCAGCAGATCGTGCATCACATCCATCATGCGAAGGAATTGGACCCAGAACTGGAAGTTCTCGTTCACGGCGGACGGAGATTCGATGAAATTATTCAGATCTCCTGCCAACTGTGATGCAGTGGCAAACTCTACCATGCACCTCTGACTGTCACTGATGTTCGTCTTTGACACACTTGACTTCAGCTTTTCCAGGATAGCAAGGACTGGTGCATATGGCTGAATGCCGTTCTCAGCGAACAATTCCTTGTAGAGAAGGCGTGTGAATGCTTCTGCAAGAAACTGCATGCCTTCAAGAGATCGGCTGTAATGACCTCCATTGAGAACCGAGTTCTGAATCACGGTTGGACCAAAAACACCTGCCTGCAGCCAAGTGATGTCGGCTCCACTTCCACTTAGTGCTTTCCCCATGCACTTCAGAACAGTTTTTGTCAAGTGGAATGTTCCAATAACTGGGACTAAAGTGCGAAATTCCTGCGGTCGCATCATTTGAATTTCCTTGACGATGCAGTACACCCCCTCATCACAATACATCGGGATTTCTCCTTGTAGTAACTGTGTACCTATTGATGTGAAGTTCTTCATTGCAGAATACACAGTTGCATATTCAGTGACGGGATAAGGCAGGACAGGTAACAGAGAAACAGAATTCCTGACCCCGAAAACCTATGTCTAGGTGCCAATATCACCTTCGTATGTCAATTTGTTTGGATTATATCATTTTTTCAGCATTTTGGCGGCCATCTTGGCGGCCATCTTGGATTTACATACACATGACTAACTCGAAACATTAATTTCATGCCAGAAATAGAATATCTGACCCCGAAAACCTATGTGTAGACACCAAGATCACCTTCCTAAGTCTATTCGTTCAGAAGATATTTCATTTCTAGCAAAATTCCAAAAAATTGCTCATTATGGGGTAGGGGTAACTTTTCGCTCAAGTGGACTTCTCACAGTGCCCTAATGTATGGCAATGAGGATTGCATTATTTAGAGGATTTAATTAGCAAGTTTTGGGGAATATTTTAGAGTTCTAATTATATTATTGGGCGATTGAGACACCATCAGAGATTGAGCGACTTTCCAAAATGAAGAAAATTTGTGATAAATTTGAGTAAAATATGTCCATTGTGTACCCCTAAGTCATGTTTATGATAGTAAATTGTGCTCATAATGTATTTTGAGAACCAGTATAATGCAAAACATCAAAATTAATAATTTATTGATGCCTAATAATGATTTAATTTGTGAAAATAAAATATCATAAATTTAGCCATTTTGCACCCGGACTAAAATCCAAGATGGCCGCCACAGAGAAAACGTACTCGACTTGGAAGTGCTACCCAAACTTTTTTTGAAGGTCTTGTCACACCGAACAATAAAATGCAAAGTTTCGCCGTGAAAGAAAAATGTACACAAACAACCCCCCAGAGCCCCTACTACATGTAATTATCAAAATATTGCTTGCACCACTTTGGAAAGTTTGTATTTCTGTGTGAACGGTTTTACTAAATTCATTTTAGATTATTTTGTTTTGTTTAAGTAAAATGGACACCGATTAATAATATTGATGGCTAAAGATGATTAAAACAGTATGTAACTGTCAACTAGATGGCCGCGGCCTGCATGTCGCGCCTTGGGGCGAGGCATGGACACTAAAACAAGAGGGCCATGATGGCCCTAATTCGCTCACCTGACTCCATGAACACCAGAGGAGAATGTGACATTGAGTTCATGTGTTTTAAAAAAATTGTGCTATTTTTAGATGGCGGTTATCTTGGATTAAGCGATGACTCATTTTACAAAATCTGAAAATGCTTCACCCAGCATTGGGGCCATGTGGTTCCTGAGAAAAAGACGTTAAAAATCTTGAATAAATGGACCTTTTGGTGGCCATCATGGATGACATAATCATCCGATTCCGACAAATGTTGCACCAGAGTGATCGTCTCATTGATACCTTCAATATGATATATGACATGACCATATTCAGTCAAAAATATTTTTGACCCCGGGGTCACCATTTTAAAAAATTTCAAAGAGCAATGTACATCGATCATTCCTACCAAGTTTCGTCGAAATCCGGCTAGCGGTTCATGAGAAGAAGATTTTTTAAGAATTTATGCTATTTTTAGACGGCGGCCATCTTGGATTAGCGATGACCTCCATTTTAACAAATCTGAAATGGCTTCACCCATGGACCATAACTTTTAAGTTTGGCTACCATGGGCCAAGCGGTTCATGTGAAGAAGAATTTTGAAATCTCTAATAAAAGAACGACCTTTTGACATTTCGGCGGCCATCTTGGATGACATAACAATCCGATTTGGACAAAAAATGTACCAGAGTGATCGCCTCATTGATACCTTCGATTTGATATATAACATGACCATATTCGGTCAAAAATAAAATTTGACCCCATGGGCCACGCCCATTTTTGACCCCGGGGTCACCATTTTAACAATTTTGAAAGAGCATTGTACATCGATCATTCCTACCAAGTTTCGTCGAAATCCGGCAAGCGGTTCATGAGAAGAAGATTTTTTAAGAATTTATGCTATTTTTAGATGGCGGCCATATTGGATTAGCGATGACCTCCATTTTAACAAATCTGAAAAGGCTTCACCCATGGACCATAACTTTTTAAGTTTAGCTACCATGGGCCAAGCGGTTCATGTGAAGAAGAATTTTGAAATCTCTAATAAAAGAACGACCTTTTGACATTTCGGCGGCCATCTTGAATGAAATAACAATCCGATTTCGACAAAAAATGCACCAGAGTGATCGCCTCATTGATACCTTCAATTTGATATATGAAATGACCATATTCAGTCAAAAATAAAATTTGACCCCAATTTGACCCCAATTTGACCCCATGGGCCACGCCCATTTTTGACCCCGGGGTCACCATTTTAACAACTTTGAAAGAGCAATGTACATCGATCATTCCTACCAAGTTTCGTTGAAATCCAGCAAGCGGTTCATGAGAAGAAGATTTTTTAAGAATTTATGCTATTTTTAGACGGCGGCCATCTTGGATTAGCGATGACCTCCATTTTAACAAATCTGAAAAGGCTTCACCCATGGACCATAACTTTTAAGTTTGGCTACCATGGGCCAAGCGGTTCATGTGAAGAAGAATTTTGAAATCTCTAATAAAAGAACGACCTTTTGACCTTTCGGCGGCCATCTTGGATGACATAACAATCCGATTTCGACAAAAAATGCACCAGAGTGATCGCCTCATTGATACCTTCAATTTGATATATGAAATGACCATATTCAGTAAAAAATAAAATTTGACCCCAATTTGACCCCACTATAGACCCAATGGTTACCGAGAAGACGTGAGCTAAAAAAGAGATATAGTAGAGGGAAAAATTTTAACCAAAAAACTTTAACCGGACACACTTACGTACGTACGGACGGACGGACGTACGACAAAGTACCGACTATATCGCGCTTTCTGCAAGCAGTCGCGACAAAAACTTTAACCAAAAATCTAAAAGTAATTAGACCTTCACATTGGGCACAGGGGCCGCACGGGAGCGGGGTAGAATGAAAATATAGATGATGATAAACACCCATGTGAAGTTTCAAGGTAATGGGCAAAGCAGGTGCAGAGATATAGTACATGAAAAAACTTTAACCAAAAACTTCAAAGTAATTTTACCTTGACATTGGGAACAGGGGCCGCACGGGAGGGGGGTAGAATGAAAATATAGATAATGATAAACACCCATGTGAGGTTTCAAGGTAATGGGCAAAGCAGTTGCAGAGATATAGTATAACAAAAAACTTTAACCAAAACACGTTAACGTACGCCAAAGTGCCGACTATATCGCGCTTTCCGCAAGCGGGCGCGACAAAAAACAATGTTTCTGCTTTAAACCATCATCATTTCGCTGTCCAATGTTGACCTATGTAAAGTTCAGAATGTAAGCTTTAAGCTGATTGGTAATTTAAAAAAAACGTCACAGGGAAATCCCGCGGAAACCGCTTAGAGTGACCCCATATAGCTGTAACACAGCTAAAAATATGTCTCGCAACGTCGGCGAAAGTGGGTCAACATCGGTGTTTTCAAATCGAGTTCCAGGTACTAAAATCGGGTTATTTACCGTAAACACTAACATAAATGAAACAAAATAATGATTATATTATTTAATTCAGCTGTAACAAGTTGTCGGAAGACAACGAAGCTCGCCTGTTGGCAGCCTTCACTCAAACTTGGCACAGTTGCATAAAAAAACATGAATATTATATATAATTGACCTTGGGTTAAGGGGCGTGCGGTGGACCTTGACATTGGGGTCAGTGGTGCAAGGTGGGTTGTGGGTTTGCTATAGCATAATATAGCATATTAAGTTTAATGCATGTATGAAATATCAATGCGCTCCCTGAAAACAGAAGTAAAACAAAATTTAACCCAAAGTTAAGTTTATGAACGCACTAAGTTGGTGATTTTCTACAGCATGATAGCTATTCACATGAGGAATGCATGCATGAATGTGCTAAGTTTGTGACCTTGGGGAAAGGGGTGGGGGTGGGTCATGGATTTGCTGTAGCACAATAGAGGATCATCAGATGAATGCATGTATGAAATATCAAAGCGTTCCCTGTAAATAAACAGAAGTTAAACAACATTTACCCCAACGTTAAGTTTATGAACATGCTAAGTTTGTGACCTTGACCTTGGAGCAAGGGTTGGGTGGTGGGTTGTGGATTTGCTACAGCATGATAGAGGGTCATCTGAGGAATGCATGTATGAAATATCAAGGCGTTCCATGAAAGGAAACAGATGTTATAAGACATTTACCCCAACGTTAAGTTTATGAATCTGCTAAGTTTGTGACCTTGACCTTGGTGTAAGGGGTGGGTCATGGATTTGCTATAGCACAATAGAGTATCATCAGATGAACGCATGTATGAAATATCAAGGCGTTCCATGAAAGGAAACAGATGTTATAAGACATTTACCCCATCGTAATTTTTAAGTTTATGATTGTGCTAAGTTTGTGACCTTGACCTTGGGGCAAGGGGTGGGAGGTGGGTCATGGATTTGCTATAATACGATAGAGATTCATCAGATGATTGCATGTATGAAATATGAAGGTATTCCCTGTAAATAAACAGAAGTTACACAACATTTATCCCAACGTTAAGTTTATGAACATGCTATGTTTGTGACCATGAAAGGAAACTGAAGTTATAAGACATTTACCCAACGTTAACTTTATGAATGTGCTAAGTTTGTGACCTTGACCTTGGGGTAAGGGTTGGGTGGTGAGTCGTTCATTTGCTACAGCATGATAGAGGGTCATCTGAGGAATGCATGTATGAAATATCCAGGCGTTCCATGAAAGAAAACAGATGTTATAAGACATTTATCCCAACGTTAAGTTTATGAATGTGCTAAGTTAGTCACCTTGACCTTGGGGTAAGGGATGGGCGGTGGTTCATGGATTTGCAATAGCACGATAGAGTATCATCAGATGAATCCATGTATGAAACATGAAGGCGTTCCCTTTAAACAGAAGTCACACAACATTTACCCCAACGTTAAGTTTATAACTTTGTGACCTTGACCTTGGGGTAAGGGTTGGGTGGTGGATTGTGGATATGCTCCAGCATGATAGAGGGTCAGCATATGAATGCATGTATGAAATATGAAGGCATTACCTGTAAATAAACAGAAGTTACGCAACATTTACCCCAATGTTAAGTTTATGAACATGCTAAGTTTGTGACCTTGACGTTGGGGTAAGGGTTGGGTGATGGATCATGGATTTGCTACAGCATGATAGAGGGTCATCTGAGGAATGCATGTATGAAGTATCAAGGCATTCCATGAAAGGAAACAGATGTTATAAGAAATTTACCCCAATGTTATGTTTATGATTGTGCTAAGTTTGTGACCTTGACCTTGGGGTAAGAGTTGGGTGGTGGGTCATGGATTTGCTACAGCATGATAGAGGGTCATCTGAGGAATGCATGTATGAAATATTAAGGCGTTCCATGAAAGGAAACAGATTTTATAAGAAATTTACCCCAACATTAAGTTTATGAATGTGCTAAGTTTGTGACCTTGACCTTGGGGTAAGGGTTGGGTTGTGGGTCATGGATTTGCTACAGCATGATAGAGGGTCATCTGAGGAATGCATGTATGAAATATCAATGCATTCCATGAAAGGAAACAGATGTTATAAGAAATTTACCCCAACGTTAAGTTTATGAATGTGCTAAGTTTGTGACCTTGACCTTGGGGTAAGGGTTGGGTGGTGGGTCATGGATTTGCTACAGCATGCTAGAGGGTCATCTGAGGAATGCATGTATGAAATAACAAGGTGTTCCATGAAAGGAAACTGAAGTTATAAGACATTTACCCAACGTTAACTTTATGAATGTGCTAAGTTTGTGACCTTGACCTTGGGGTAAGGGTTGGGTGGTGAGTCATGGATTTGCTACAGCATGATATAGGGTCATCTGAGGAATGCATGTATGAAATATCAAGGTGTTCCATGAAAGGAAACAGATGGTATGAGACATTTACCCCAACGTTAAGTTTATGAATATGCTAGGTTTGTGACCTTGACCTTGGGGTAAGGGTTGGGTGGTGGGTCATGGATTTGCTAAAGCATGATAGAGGGTCATTTGAGGAATGCATGTATGAAATATCAAGGCGTTCCATGAAAGGAAACAGATGTTATAAGAAATTTACCCCAACGTTAAGTTTATGATTGTGCTAAGTTTGTGACCTTGACCTTGGGGTAAGGGTTGGGTGGTGGGTCATGGATTTGCTACAGTATGATAAAGGGTTATCTGAGGAATGCATGTATGAAATAACAAGGTGTTCCATGAAAGGAAACAGAAGTTATAAGACATTTACCCAACGTTAAGTTTGTGGACGCCGACGACGCCGGGGGTATGCCATAAGCTCTTATGCACTTTGTGCAGGCGAGCTAAAAAATGGTTTTTAATATGATTATAATATAAAATTTGTGAATTAAAAACATTTGATTTTCATAACGAAACGAAGCAGCCGAATTACAGGATTACGACAGCTTACTGAACCCCCTATCTGCGGAGATATCGAATACGTTTCAGTGTCTACCCGTCATGCTCCTAACAATCAATATAAACCGGTATCCGGCTACAGGTGTGTCTTAAATTTATGAGGAGCTACACTGGTCACAAAACCCATTTCTCCAATCAAAAATCTACATCAAGTTACAGGAGTGTGTAAGCTGGTTAGGAGCTACAAGGATAAACTATCTCAACTAGAAATGTGGCCTGTCGGCACACGAATACCCCCACTGGCAGCCAAAGAAAACGAGGCATTTTTGATTATAAGCCATTTAGCCGAGCGTTAAGGTTTCAAACGCATCAAGTCTGTGACCTTCACCCTGGGCATAGTGTGATAATCCATGCATCGGTGTAGAAGATATAGAGCGGAAGGGAATTTCAATAGGTTTGACCTTTGACCTTCAACTGTGACCTTGACCTTGGACGTAGGTGCGTGGTTATTGATCGCGACACACCTTCTCATCCTGAGAAACATTTGTGCCAAGGCATTTGATAATCCATGCATCGGTGTAGAAGATATAGAGCGGAAGGGAATTTCGATAGGTTTGACCTTTGACCTTCAACTGTGACCTTGGACGTAGGTGCGTGGTTATTGATCGCGACACACCTTCTCATCATGAGAAACATTTGTGCCAAACCATTTGATAATCCATGCATGGGTGTAGAAGATATAGAGCGGAAGGGAATTTCCAACAGACCGACCGACAGAACGACTGACAGAATGACCGACCGACCGACAAGCTGACTCCTATATACCCCCTCAAACTTTGTTTGTGGGGGTATAATAAGACGCCATTTCTCGTGGCAGGTCACATACTTACTCTGCGATAATCTTGCTGGTTTCTTCCAGCAAGGCTGTGCCAGTTATAACCACTTTATCCCCGGTCCGGGTTAATGCATTCAGCGCAATCCTGAAGTAAAGATTAATTGAAGGGGAGGAACAAATGAGGGAATGGTCGATGGAAGGAAGGGGCTAAGTCCTTTACGGTCTTATGGACCGTTCTTACACCGACCCCTTTAATTGTGAATGGAAACAATTGCATAAAATTGGCAGTTACAAATCGTAATACACCAGGGGCCTATTTCATCAACATTGCAAAGTATACTTTCCTAGCAAAGTATACTTTGAGGGAAATGTTTTCAATTTTAGAATAAATTTATTAATTTTTATTATACTGAATTTATTACATTATCACAGCCAATTTTGGCTGTGATAATGTAATAAATTCAGTATAATAATTCTGTATAGTTTTAATCATCAAATATATGCAATAGTTAGTTCTGCATGAAATAATGCATTTCGGAAAAATCAATGATTGCTCCCTCAAAGTATACTTTGCTAGGAAAGTATACTTTGCAATGTTGGTGAAATCAGCTACAGGGGTTCCACTGAACTTCATATGGCTAAGATATTCTAAGTGCAAATTTAGGATCATCTTGAAATTTGATGGATTTATTTACATTTATTGAGCATAGGCTGCAAACGCAGCATATGCTCAATAAATGTAAATCCAATAATTGTTTACAACAAAACATTGCTAATGTGAAATTTACAGACTATCATAATTTTGCCCTTACAAACATTTTAGTCGTACAAAGTTTAATGAAATGGGCCCCAGTGTAATAAATGTGGCAATGAGATGACCACAGAAAACACCAGGGCAAGTGAGCCCAGGCTCATGGATACCCCCGGCCACTGCCTGGACCGACAAATAAAAACTTTAATGCAAATCTTACGGACAGACAAGCGGACGGACAGAAATACTAAAACTATATAACCCTTGACATACTGTGTATGCTGGGGGTATAATAATAGATGATAAATACAGCTTCAATGCATCATGCTGTGCTTATGTAAAAGTGTTTGTTTATTATACTGCCATTCCTAATGTAATGGTCAGTCGGCTTAGGCCGTGCTGTATACTAGATCCACGTTATTTTCATGACAAAATATCCTTATTCTCTCATTTAAACATGAATAAATTTATATGTTATAACCACTCATTTGATCTGTGCCGATGTGACAGTTCAAATTAGCGGTAACAAAACTATACTTTTGAGCAAAAGTTAGTAAATATTCCATTTTTTTTACCCATTTATCAAAAAAATCACACTGTAGCTCCATTATAACGCGATGGTCGGGGTCCAAGATATCAAATCACGATCGAATCCGATCGCGCTATAAAATTTCGGGACATGCACGAGTACTGGTATCATCTGCATTTCGGTTACCAACTATTGCGGGAATTCCATTAGCAACGGACCCATATAAAATCATGTCATTTGAATAGAAGTTAAAGTAATTATTAATAATGACTATGACATACAAACTTGTATTAAACATACGTGTCATTTATAAAATCATGCTTATTACGTTGTATAGTGCTCGCGATAGACAGACACTTATTACAATGTATACTGCTCGCGATCAACAGACAATTCCGCATGAACTCTGAATTTTGTGTCAACTTTTCAACACCATTTACGGAAAATATTTTCGAAATCAATATCGGCGAAATATGGCGACAGATCTGCGTATAATCCAGAGTATTTATTTTTTAATCCATTCCTTTCGGAATACACATTTACGGGTATGAAATTATTAAATAATTTATTTTTATTTTTGTTATTTCTCAATGAAAGTATATGTTGTGACCACTCATTTGAACCGTCTCGATGAGATGGTTTAAATGGTGGTCGCGGCATATACTTCTGAGTGCATAGAAGGAAAATATTTTTCCGCAAACATAAGCGTATCCTCAGCATGAAATGGGTTACTGCATGATTGCCCCATGATGCGATGCACAAAGCAACACACAAATCTCGTCTGTGTAATATGTGGTGTAATCGCAATCTCGGATTTGGAATTCATATCCCCTGGCACGGATATTGCACGGTTTCATATAAGCAACACGGAAGGTCGTATGTCGCTGGACTTCCGTGCAATAGGGGGGGTCGCACTGTATGCCTATTAACATGATTACCTGATTAACATTACATTTGCTAACATACTAATAATAATCCTTTCATGGACTTTGAATGTCGTTGTTTGAATAAACTTACAGAAATCTCGAATCAACTAATTACACGATGACTATGAAGTCCGACGATTTTTTTGGATTTTTTGGAATTGTTTTCCTCTATTTTTAAAAATTTTTTTTTTGATCCACGAGAGACCCGCGTTATAATGGAGATCGCGCTATATGTGATCGCGTTATAATGGAGATCGCGCTATACGTGATCGCGTTATAATGGAGATCGCGCTATACGTGATCGCGTTATAATGGAGATCGCGCTATACGTGATCGCGCTATAATGGAGATCGCGCTATATGCGACCGCGTTATAATGGAGATCACGCTATACGCGACCGCGTTATAATGGAGATCGCGCTATACGTGATCGCGTTATAATGGAGATCGCGCTATACGTGATCGCGTTATAATGATCGCGTTATAATGGAGATCGCGCTATACGTGATTGCGTTATAATGGAGATCGCGCTATACGTGATCACGTTATAATGGAGATCGCGCTATACGTGATCGCGTTATAAGATGGAAGATCGCGCTATACGTGATCGTGTTAAATAATGGAGATCGCGCTATACGCGACCGCGCTATAATGGAGATCGCGCTATACGCGACCGCGTTATAATGGAGATCGCGCTATACGTGATCGCGTTATAAAATAGGAATCGCCGCTATACCGTGATTCAACGTTAAATAATGGAGATCGCTGCTATACGTGATCGCGTTATAATGGAGCTGCAGTGTATTGACTATACAGTCGAACTTGTGCTAACGACCACTTGTAATAAACGACCACCTGCTGTAAGCGACCGGTTTGAATCCCGCCCGACGAATTTCCCATAATAACGTACTTGCAATGAACGACCACCTGCTGTCTGCGACCAGCGACCGTATAAATACGGCCCATTCCGTCAAAATACGACGCGTTTAACGACCGTCGGCGACTGTCAGCGCCCATGAAAACACGGCTCGAAACACGGCTATCATCCATAAAACGTGTATTTAGCGTTCTATAAATAGACTTGTGTTTCAGCATTATCTGGGTCAGGGTATGGGATAACGTGGTCTATTGTTTACACTGCAGCCCAAGGCAATCTCGCTTAAATCGTAAATTTCATTCATCAATATGACTTGCAGCGTAAACAATAGATCACGTGACCCCACATCCTGAGATTATGCACGTATCAACCGCATGAATAGGCAGGACACGTGACCATAGACATTATTTATTATCAATTAATCCGTTTAAGCGTCTGTTGATCGCGAGTAGTATACATTGTAATAAGCGTCTGTCTATCGCGAGCACTATACAACGTAATAAGCATGATTTTATAAATAACTTGTATGTTTAATACATTAATACATACAAGTTTGTATGTCATAGGCATTACTAATAATTACTTTAACTTCTGTTCAAATGACATGATTTTATATGGGTCTGTTGCTAATGGAATTCCCGCCATAGTTGGTAACTGAAATGCGAATGATACCAGTAACCCGTGCAGTACCAGTACCCGTGCATGTCCCGAAATTTTATAACGCAGTCGGATTCGATCGCGGTTTGAAATCTTGGATCCCGACCACCGCGTTATAATGGAGCTGCAGTGTATTCAAACTTATGTTTTCCATTGTACATGTTATTACTTTAATAAACATACATATATGTGTATACATGTTATTACTTGACTGTTGTCACTGTGTTGTTTTTTATATATCATCCGTGTACCCACTCCACATGGCTGTCCCTATTAAGAGACCACCTCTGTTAAGAGACCACTTTTGGCAGTTCCCTTGAGTGGTCTCTTAACACAAGTTTGACTGTACATATTTTTTTAGTTACAGTAATATAACTCAAAATATCAGTATGGCTACCCATAGCATAGCTGGGGCAATTGGACCTGTCTAATGGCAGAATTGGGGAAATTTCAATCGCCTGTACTATGCTTTATTTCCTGACATGGTAGATACATTCATTATGTACTTCCTATGTTTTTCCATTTGGTTCTGTAGCCTATTTCACAAACATTGCAAAGTATATTTTTCTAGCAAAGTATACTTTGAGGGAGAAATTTTCAATTTTAGGATAAATTTATTAATTTTTATTATACTGAATTTATTACATTATCACAGCCATTTTGGCTGTGATAATGTAATAAATTCAGTATAACAATTCTGCATAATTTTAATCATCAAATATATGCAACGGTTAGTTCTATACGAAATAATGCATTTTGTGAAAAATAAATGATTACTCCCTCAATGTATACTCTGCTAGATAAGCATACTTTGCAATTGTGATGAAATCGGCTACTGATAACCGTATGATACCTTCAAACTGTAATGATACTGAAATAACCATATCATCTGTTTCACGAAACTTGCCCAAATTGTACACCCAAATAAACAATGCAAAAACAATATTTGTTTAGATAATATTAAATGATAGCAAAATTTATGAATGAGCCTTCTTTTTATTTCGTGAAATTTGGTCAAATATTGATTTTATCACGAAAATTTGATTTTGTCTATGGGAATTTAACATGGGGAAAAATGAGGTGGATGAGCTGGGGGAGAAATAAAAACACAAAACAAATTTGGAAAATGTCTCCGAAACCTGGCTAGATAGCTTGGAAATAATATAACTAAGAAAACAAAAGTTAGATTTTAAAAATCAATCCACTATTTCTGAAATTAGAAACATTTCCCCATATTAAATCCCTTATATATTTTACTGATAGTGACTCACGGTGGTATCAAGCTATTTTCATATGCAAATGAGGCATGATATTTTTAATTATTTACACTAATTAAATGTGTCACCTGAAAAAATAATATTTTTGACAGAATATAAAGCATGATCATTGCACATCAAAAAATAATAATAAAGAAATGCAGTTATCGCCCCTTATATGTCTGATTTAAAATGTCAATCAATACGAGGGGTAATGGGGAATGAATGTTTATTTTGACAGAAAATGAATCTGATGATGTCTCTGATATAAAGAACGTTTTGTGTGCCTGAGTGGACATGTACCTTTAACATGCGGAAATAAATTTTATTTCGCATTAAAAGAAATATTGGACCAAATTTCATGAAGAAAAAAAGATTTAATATCATTGAAAAAAATATTGTTTTTGCATTGTTTATATAGCCGTAAAATTTGGGCAGGTTTCGTGAAACAGACAGTAAATATTCGGTCACACTGTTTGTTTGTTTGTTTATTGGTGTTTAACGGCCTATCAACAGCTAAGGTCATTTAAGGCCGGGCAAACAGGTTCGATCCCATTTTAACCTGCTGCATTGGGGGAAAAATCCCAAAATCAGAAGGGAATATTTACATCGAGAATAAATATAGTCAGCCCTGAAATTAGAATAACCTGACATGGTGCCAGGTCCATACCACACCAAAGTCACTTGGCCCCTTCCCTTAAGATAGGATTACGAATAATCGTAATACTCACATAAGGGGTATAACCAGAGATCCAACTGTCACATACAAAATCCCAAACACGTATGTGAGGGCCAAACCAGTCGGAATTCCGGTAAGGATGAACCCCAATCGTTAAATTACCCATCGCATGCTCCCACCTGCCACCCACTCGGTCACAGTGTGAAATAGGAGCTTCTAAAACCCAATTGTATCGCACTACATCACTAATTTGCTAAAACTCAGCCCAATTAAACTAGCCCTAATCATTGGGACACAATTTGTTTTGTTTTTTCGGACACAGTTTATTCTGGGACACATATAAATATGTGTATTAAATGTGCTTCCCTTCGGAGGTTATTGGAAATTACTATAAATATATGGTTTCCAACAACAGTGTCCACATATTTAGTGTTATTATACTTGTCCATGTTTATTACAGTAACAATCTATTATATAGGGGTTTCCCTAAACAAATGGTGTCCATATATATATAATTCCAGCACAAAAATATTTACACAATTCCCTAACATTTGATTGGCCCGTAGCAAGTCTCTGTCCAAAATTGATCTCCCAGTAAACTTCCACGCCAAACTACTTTCCGTAACCGTGAGGCGCAGTTAAAATAATTCTTAAGAAAACGGAAAATAAAAACATTTTCTTGATGAATTTATTTCAAATGCTGGAATTATAAGGAATGAATGGCCTTTTTGTGGAATTTATCGGGGATATAAACTTGGAAAAGTCGTGGGAATACTGGACGAGGCCGCGACTTTTCCAAGTTTATACCCCGATAAATTCCACAAAAAGGCCATTCATTCCTATAATACATGTATTTGAAAAAAGCGAGAACTCACGTGATGTTTTTGTGCATGTCATGTGTTTCCGCGACCAGCATCTCCAGCTGCTGCGGAGTGGACATATCGTGACACTGTAAGCATTCACAACATCACAATACAGGAGAATAAACAATCAGCCTGTAGGGGAAACAATAAAATACAATGATAACATGTTGCAACAGTGATTAACATATGGGACTCGCCATGTGATTTTGTACCTTCGGACAACTGCGTAATTCCATGAAATGCGTTTACAAAATTTACAATATTTTCCATAAATGGCATCAAAAGTTGACGAAATTTTCAGAGTACATGCGGAATCACAACTTTTGACTTAATTTATGAAAAATAGTGTAAATTTTGTAAACATATTTAATGAAATTACGCAGATGTCCGAAGGTACAAAATCACATGACGTGTCTCATATTACGTGCTTTGTTTTTGGAAACCATATACATGAATACAATTCTCTCCGAATCCAGAATGGATACTGCAAGTAGATTGGTCAGTAAGCGAGGCTTACGGAATACCCCCCGCGTGGGCCCAGGTACCCCTAAATATGTAAAAATAAATCCATGTATGTGGGCTTGTAACATTGACTCTGGGCTTAACGGGGGCGGCACGAACGAGAATTTGTCACCGGGTGGTAGAGGTCCATTGGAGCAATGTGTGTGTGAAATGTGAAGCAGATCCGAGCAAGGAAATTTATAGAAGTTATAACCGATTTCTCTGATGTTAAGTTTTGTAAAGAGACTAAGTATGTGACTTTGACCTCGAGATCAGCGGGGATTTGTCACAGCATGATAGTAGAGTCTTAGAGGAATGCATGCATGAAATATTAAGAATTTTCTATGAAAGAAATAGAAGAACATATTTCTCTGATGTTAAGTTTTGTAAACAGACTAAGTATGTGACAGTATGGGATCAGCAGGGGTTGGACGGTCGTAGATTTGTCACAGCATGATAGTACAACATTAGAGGAATGCACGGATGAAATATTAAGAATTTTCAATGAAGGAAATAGAAGTTATAACTTATTTCTCTGATGTTCAGTTTTATAAAGAGACCAAGTATTTGACCTTGACCTTGGGATCAGCAGGGGTTGGACGGTCGTGGATTTGGCACAGCATGGTAGTAGAGCCTTACATGAATGCATGTGTGAAATATTAAGCATTTTAGATGAAGGAAATAGAAGTTATAACATATTTCTCTGATGTTAAGTTTTGTAAAGAGACTAAGTATTTGACCTTGTTTGTTTGGTTATTGGTGTTTAACGGCCTATCAACAGCTAAGGTCATGTAAGGCCGGGCAAACGGGTTCGATCCCGTTTTAACCTGCTGCATTGGGGGGAAAATTCCAAAATCAGAACGGAATATTTATATCGAGAAACAATATATTCAGCCCTGAAATTAGAATAACCTGACCTGGTGGCAGGTCCATACCACACCAAAGTCACTTGGCCCCTTCCACTAAAATATGATTACGAATAATTGTAATACTCACATAAGGGGTATAACCAGATTCAACTGTCACATATAAAATGCCAAAGACGTATGTGAGGGCCAAACCAGGTCTCCAGTCGGAATTCCGGTAAGGATGAACCCCGATCGTTAAATTACCCATCGCTTGCACCCACCTTCCACCCACCTATTTGATCTTGACCTTGGGATCAGCGGGGTTTGGATGGTCGTGGATTTGGCATAGCATAGTAATAGAGCCTTACAGGAATGGATGTGTGAAATATTAAGAATTTTCAATGAAAGAAATAGAAGTTATAACAATATTTCTCTGATGTTAAGTTTAGTGACGGACGGACGGACAGACAGACGGACAACCTGACTCCAGTATACCCTCCCATAACTCGTTGCGTGGGGTATAATAAATTACAATGATAACACATGTTGTAATAATGTTCATCACATGAAAACCTTGTTATGACGTGCTTTAACACATTTCATAAATGTGATACGACACACGTTTAATAACACCTGCAGTGCATTTGATTGGCCCATAATGCTGCAACTGTTAGAATGGGCCCAGTGTGAACTTATAATATGACTTATTTATAACAAGTTTATTGCTAATATTAAAACTATTTTCCTCTGTGGAGATTTTCAACTAGATGCGAAAATAGTCAATGGTGTCTTCTCATTGAAGCATAATATCAGATATATCCAAGTTTTCTGCTATTTGGAGTGTGAAGTCATGTGATAATCAGAAACTTTAATTCATTTCCATTTGATATGAAATTTATGAAACTCGTCAGCAATTTTATGGGTACATAAATTGTGAGTGGCTCATTTCATAAATCTTATATCGAATGGTAACTTGTTTGAGATTCTCTATGTATGCAACTTATACGAGGGTTTGTCAATAAGTAGTGTCACATGGTACCTAACTTTAAAAGTCGGACCAAAACTATTCATCTTGTTCTACATCTCAGCAGGATAGTCTCTCATGGGATCTATGACCGACTATGCCCAGTGTCGCCGCTCCGCAATATTCGTTGCTAAACAACCATCATTGGTACATTAGACACTTGTGGTTACTTGTGAACGAATGTCATCTAAGTTACTATAGCGGAAGCATCATAAAATTGGTGCGGCGAATCTAGTGGGTGCACTCACTACCCACCCGAAGTGTATGTTGTTACTCACTCTCCGAGACGGTTCAACTGGGTGGTAAGAACATACATTTCTGATGAGAAACAAGAAAAATAGCAGAAAAAAATATTTACATTCCGTTTTTTTATATACATGTATGTTAATTCCAGATACCGGTATGTCAAAATTATTGATCAGGATCAGGCAGTCGTCGGACCTGCCACACCTGTTGCGACACCCCTGTTATATCTGACAAATAGGTGGCATATGGTAAAACGTCACAATCCCGTCAGGAGTCGAGCATGGCAGCGTGGCATGTTATTTTGTAAAATTCTGGGTCCCACGTTCAGTATTTTAGGCCCTTTCTGGAGCGCTTAAGCTTTGCAGATTGGAATAAAAATATTGTGTGACATTCTTTGTTGATTGTTTTACCACTTTAGCACCAATGAATTACAATTACACAATCAGTCATACGCAAATCGTTTTAGTAGTTTATAGTTGCCCAGAATTTCACTAGCCATGGAGGCTTCCAATCGTTACATTCCTTTATACTGGCTGGTTAATTCCATTTGATAACTACATACTTAATTATGCTTCCTCATTGACCTGGACTGAATATATGAAGGTATCTAGTGTTGCAGTTTGTGGGATATTTTGGTGATTTGAACATATCACACTTTTTGCTCTGAATGAAGATTGTCAGGCACTCACCTTGCGGAAATTGTTCTCATTTCCAAAGACATTGTTAACTTGTGACTAAAAATATGATTGAGATTGTTGTATGCATGACTACTGTCTGTTCCACGTTTTGCTGCTGACAAACTTTTGGCTATTAAACACATCTCACCAGGTTTCGGAGTCAATTTCCAAATTAAAAAAAAAGAAAAAAGTTTTGAAAATTGACTCCCCATGTTAAATTATTTAATTATACCCATTTGTTTTTATGCCACCGGGTTTCGAAGAAACGGGTGGCATATAGTGTTTGGACCGTCCGTCCGTCCGTCCGTCCGTCTGTCCGGGCCAACATCGGGCCAACATCGGGGGTTTAGGAGCTTAGGGTAAGGGTTAGTAACAAAGGATTCCTTTGTTATAGTCGGTAAGCTCGTAATTCCATTGATCTTTAGGAGCTAATCCTTTGATCTTTTAAAGAACAAAAAGCTCGTAACTCCCAAATGTTTGAACGTCCGTCCGTCCGTCCGTCCGTCCGTCACACTTTTCGGTTAACCACTTTGTCACAGTTTCTCATATATGCTGCAGGTGGCATCCGCGTTCGACATTTCTTGTTTGTTAGTGATTCTGACCGCTATGCCAAACATGATGCGACACATGACGACGTTATTATGACATCATGTACTGTCTCGACACCATGAACGTTACGCTAATGGGAATAATGTTAATGAATGCATGTGTCAAATGTTATGCAAATTGGATAGGTTGTTATACAGATAATGGTCAAGTGACACTACTTATTGACCCACCCTCCAATGCTGTAACCCCGTGGAGCGCCGTGGCGTAATGGTTAGTGTGTCGGACTACTGATCAAAGGGTCGTGGGTTTGAGCCTGACTAGCGGCGTGCGTTGTGTCCTTGAGCAAGACACTTTATCCACACTGCTCCAGTTCACCCAGCTGTAAATGGGTACCGATAATTCGTAGTTGCTCTGTAAATACGAATTACCGGCTTCTCTCAAAAATCTGTACCTCCGTTCTTTCTCAAATTCTTGGGAGACGGCATGCAAGGTCCTACCTAGAGCCAATGCCGCCGTTAAATATAAGTTAAAAAAAAATAAAAAACAAGAAATGCGTCTGTCGAACGCGGATGCCACCTGCAGCATATTTGATAAACTGTGACAAAGTGGTTAACCGAAAAGTGTGACGGACAGACGGACAGACGGACGGTCCAAACACTATATGCCACCCGTTTCTTCGAAATCCGGTGGCATAAAAATGCTGTAACCCATTGCACACTATTTTCACAGAAAAATATAACTATTTCCCTTATTTATGCACGGAAATATATGTTGTAACCACTCATCTTTGAGCAGTGACAATATACATTTCTGAGCAGAAATAAGACAATTTGCAATTTTCATTTTCTTTACCCATTTAGGTCTACTATACAGGGGTCATACCAATTATCCAGACAATCAGTTTATCGGACAAATGAAAATACCTGTCAATTAAGCGCATTCTTTTGATCCGATTTTGCAACGAATGCATCTAAGTCACGCATGTGCATGCTGTTTCCATGCCAGTGTGAAGAATATGTTGGCATGGTAAATTTTTTTTTAGTAAAATTTGCTGAACACATTCCCAACTCTGTCCACAATTTGATTACAACGACAAAAGTTATGCGGGGGCTCAATCGAGTGCACCCAATTACGTCATTGTTCTATAAATACAATACATTCTATAAATACGGTGTCTTCCAAGAAACGAAGGGTAACTGATTTTTCTGCAGAAATACACACTGTTGTTTACACTGGTTTACAGGCGATACAATTATGATTTCAACATGAGAATAGAAGTTATAAGACGATTAGTCTACACGTTTGTCCGGATAACTGATTGTCGATGTTAATTTTGAGGCAATCTTACCACTGATGATCTGACCCAATTTTAAGTGAGAAAGATGGCATATTTTGCTAAATAGTTTACATGCATTGAGACAGCAAGAACCGAGGATTTTTCTGTGAAAATATGCCCATAGCTGCTATTTTAAGAAAAATATCGTAAAAAAAATGCCGTTTTTGTCCGATAATCTGGAGGATCCCTGTAGTCTGTTTCACGAAAGCTGCCCAAATTTTACGGCCATATAAAGAATTAAAAAACAATATTTTTTTCGATAATATTAAATTAAAGGAAAATTTAAGAATGAGCCTTCTTTGTATTTCGTGAAATGTGGTCAAATATTGATTTTATCGCGAATTTTTTTTTTCCCATGTTAAATCCCCATAGACATCTTCACTGAGTGAAGAACTGATGTCTATAGGGATTTAACATGTGGAATTTTTTTTATAATTTCAGTAATTCTGGACCGATTTTCAAAATTTAACTTTTATTTTCTTAGATCATTTCCAATCTATCTAGCCAGGTTTGGAGTCAATTTCCTATTGTTTTTGTTTTTTAGCTCCTCCCACACTCCTCTACCTCTTTTTCCCCCCATCATCCATGTTAAATTCCCATAGAAAATCAATTTTTCGTAATAAAATCAATATTTTACCAAATTACACTAGAAATGTGTCCTGTCGGCACACGAATGCCCCCGCTGGCAGCCAAAGAAAACGAGGCATATTTGATAATAAGTCATTTACCCGAGCGTTAAGGTTTCGAACGCACCAAGTCTGTGACCTTGACCCTGGGTTTAGCGGGGGCGGGACGAATGTGGATTTGTCACAGGGCGGCAGAGGAGCATTGGAGCAATGTGTGTGAGAAATGTGACGCAGATCCGAATAAGGACACAGAAATTACAAGCCATTTACCCGAGCGTTAAGGTTTCGAACGCACCAAGTCTGTGACCTTGACCCTGGGCTTAGCTTGGGGGGAGACGGGGGCGGACGAAATGTGGATTTGTCACAGGGCAGTAGAGGATCATTGGAGCAATGCGTGTGAAATGTGAAGCAGATCGGAGCAAGGAAACAAAATTATAAGCCATTTACCCGCGTTAGATTTCGAGCAACCAAGTCTGTACCTTGACCCTGGGCAAACGGGGGCGGGTAAATGGGATTTGTCCAGGGCGGTGAGGACCATTGGAGCATGCGTGTGTGAAATGTGAAGCAGATTTCCGAGCAAGGAAACAGAAAATTAAAGCCAATTTACCCAGCGGTAAGGTTTCAAAAGTCGACGCCTGGAACACTTATATGCCCCCCTCACCTTCGGTGGCGGGGGCATAATTATAAAGCATTTACCCGAGCGTTAAGGTTTCGACGCACCAAGTCTGTGACCTTTGACCCTCGCTTAGTGGAGGACGAATGTGGATTTGTACAGGGCGGTAGTGGACCATTGGAGCAATGCGTGTGGTGAAATGTGAAGCAGATCCGACGCAAGGAAACAGAAATTATAAGCATTTACCACCAGCGTTAAGGTTTCGAATGCACCCAATTCTGTGACCTTGACCCTGGGCTTAGCGGTGGACGAATGTGGATTTGTCACAGGGCGGTAGAGGACCATTGGAGCAATGCGTGTATGAAATGTGAAGCAGATCGGAGCAAGGAAACAGAAATAATAAGGCATTACCCAGCGTAAGGTTTCGAATCGCACCAAGTCTGTGACCTTGACCCTGGGCTTAGCAGGGGAGGCACGAATGTGGATTTGTCACAGGGCAGTAGAGGACCATTGGAGCAATGCGTGTGTGAAATGTGAAGCAGATCGGAGCAAGGAAACAGAAATTATAAGGTATTTACCCAGCGTTAAGGTTCGAACGCAACCAAGTCTGTGACCTTGACCCTGTGCTTAGCGGGGGCGGGACGAATGTGGATTTGTCACAGGGCGGTAGAGGAGCATTGGAGCAATGCGTGTGTGAAATGTCAAGCAGATCCGTGCAAGGAAACAGAAATTATAAGGCATTTACCCAGCGTTAAGGTTTTCGAACGCACCAAGTCTGTGACCTTGACCCTGGGCTTAGCGGGGGCGGGACGAATGTGGATTTGTCACAGGGCGGTAGAGGACCATTGGAGCAATGCGTGTATGAAATGTGAAGCAAATCGGAGCAAGGAAACAGAAATAATAAGGCATATACCCAGCGTTAAGGTTTCGAACGCACCAAGTCTGTGACCTTGACCCTGGGCTTAGCGGGGGCGGGACGAATGTGGATTTGTCACAGGGCAGTAGAGGACCATTGGAGCAATGCGTGTGTGAAATGTGAAGCAGATCCGAGCAAGGAAACAGAAATTATAAGCCATTTACCCAGCGTTAAGGTTTCGAACGCACCAAGTCTGTGACCTTGACCCTGGGCTTAGCGGGGGTGGGACAAATGTGAATTTGTCACAGGGCGGTACAGGACCATTGGAACAATGCATGTGTGAAATGTGAAGCAGATCCGAGCAAGGAAACAGAAATTATAAGCCATTTACCCAGCGTTAAGGTTTCGAAACCACCAAGTCTGTGACCTTGACCCTGGGCTTAGCGGGGGCGGGACGAATGTGGATTTGTCACAGGGCGGTAGAGGACCATTCGAGCAATGCGTGTGTGAAATGTGAAGCAGATCCGAGCAAGGAAACGGAAATTATAAGCCATTTACCCAGCGTTAAGGTTTCGAAAGCACCAAGTCTGTGACCTTGACCCTGGGCTTAGCGGGGGCGGGACGAATGTGGATTTATCACAGGGCGGTAGAGGACCATTGGAGCAATGCATGTGTGAAATGTGAAGCAGATCCGAGCAAGGAAACAGAAATTATAAGCCATTTACCCAGCGTTAAGGTTTCGAAAGCACCAAGTCTGTGACCTTGACCCTGGGCTTAGCGGGGGCGGGACGAATGTGGATTTGTCACAGGGCGGTCGGTTAGAGGACCATTGGAGCAATGCATGTGTGAAATGTTGAAGCAGATCCGAGCAAGGAAACAGAAATTATAAGCCATTTACCCAGCGTTAAGGTTTCGAAAGCACCAAGTCTGTGACCTTGACCCTGGGCTTAGCGGGGGCGGACGAACGAATGTGGATTTGTCACAGGGCGGTAGAGGACCATTCGAGCAATGTGTCTGTGTGAAATGTGAAGCAGATCCGAGCAAGGAAAGAACAGAAATTATAAGCCATTTACCCAGCGTTAAGGTTTCAAACGCACCAAAAAAAAGTCTGTGACCTTGACCCTGGGCTTAGCGGGGGCGGGCCGGACGAATGTGGATTTGTCACAGGGGACGGTAGAGGACCATATGGAGCAATGCGTGTGTGAAATGTGAAGCAGATCCGAGCAAGGAAACAGAAATTATAAGCCATTTACCCAGCGTTAAGGTTTCGAACGCACCAAGTCTGTGACCTTGACCCTGGGCTTAGCGGGGGCGGGACGAATGTGGATTTGTCACAGGACGGTAGAGGACCATTGGAGCAATGCGTGTGTGAAATGTGAACCAGATCCAAGCAAGGAAACAGAAATTATAAGCCATTTACCCAGCGTTAAGGTTTCGGGACGTACGTACGTTTACGTACGTACGTACGTACGGACGCTGGTAACACTATATGCCCCCCTCACCATTCGGTGGCTGGGGCATAACAAAATAAAAAAAAGTAGGCTCATTCTTAAATTTTGATAAAATTTAACATTATCAAAGAAAATATTGTTTTTGCATTGTCTATATAGCCGTAAAATTTGGGCAGCTTTCGTGAAACAGACAGTAGTATTCTGCATGTACTGGGTTAACCCTTAGAATGCGGGAAACATAAATAGTCACCTGCTGTTGTATTATATTTTGTCTTCTTTCTCAATACAAAACATAGTTTGACAGCACATTAGAATCATTTCCAGTGGAAATGATTCTAAAGTGTTGTCAAAAAACGTTTTGACAAGCAAATTGAAAATAAACAAGAGAGCCATGATGGTCCTATATCGCTCACCTGTGCAATGTCACAAAAATCAAGCAAATAAAGGTATGTAAAGTTGTCACTACATATACATCAAAATAAGCCCATGACAGGCACAAAATGTCAATGCGACAAATTTGAGAAGTCACCAGGGTAGGAGTTTTCTCGCGATATGTACAGATATATCTTACACAACTTTGAGAGGTTTGGAGACCACAACAGGATGCTTCCAGCCTATTTTTTGTTGCAATCCTTGGATTTTATGTATTATATAACCATATTCCGTAAAAAAGTTAACCTCTATTTGACCCCCCGGGCGATGTCCATTTTTGACCCAGAGGTCACCATTTTAACAAAGCATTGTACATCGATCATTCCTGTCAAGTTTCGTCGAAATCGGTCTGTGTTCATGAGAAGATTTTTTTAAGAATTTATGCTATTTTTGTGCTATCTTGGATTAACGATGACCACCATTTTAACAAAACTGAAAAGGCTTTACCAATGAACCATACAGTGCAGTCTCCGTTTTTGTTCGACCGTAGACAACACTTGCAAACTCAACGCGAACGCAACGCGAACGCAACGGTTTGCTGTAGCGTTGTATACATTGTTTAAACGTACAATACGGTTCGTACACGTGTAATACACATTGTCAAACCGTTTAGTTTAAAAGCGTTGTATACGTTGTTTAAACATATAAAACGGTTCGTACACGTGTAATACACATTGTCAAACCGTTTAGTTTTAAAGCGTGTAATACGTTTAGCTTCAAGGCGTATAACACGCTTTGGCGTATACATATGTAGCGAGGTGAAAGAGTTGAAACGTGTACAACGTTTTACCTGGAAGCGTGTAGCTATATGAAAGCGTTGAAACATGTACAACGGTTACACGTTTTAACGCAAATACCTGTTCGGCCCCGATCGCTTCGAGGCGTCCTTGTTTCGTCCCTTTTAAAATATTGCGAATACATACCCTCAGATCGAGTTCAAAGTACATCGGCGGTGTGATTTAGCACTTCAATTGATCCCTAATCCCTGATGCCTAATGAGTCAGGCTTTTAACACGACAGATGTACCTTGTCGTTTATCAAAATGTTTGCGAATTGTAGATCACGTGAGCCGGCTCATCAGGATCTGCGGCATTCCTATGTACATTTTATATACACAAAAATGATCCCTAATACAGCGTAATGTAACAGTTCCTAACTTAATATGGAATAGCCCGGGCCGATAGTCCGTGTCAGTTACTTGGGGTTAAATATTACGAACACAGATAAACACAGTGCATGGTTTCTTTATTTTATTTTATTTTTAACATCATCAGAAATGGCGAGTCTAGGAACTCTCGTATCTTTACGCTGAAGCCAGTCTATTTCAGTCACTAATCCGCTATACACCTGTCCCACGCGTGTGTTAAGATTAATCGATATTTGGAGAAACTGAATACACAGCGAGCTGCACACTGGTTTAACACGGATATGGCCCGTGTGGATATGTGTCATAAATTACTTGTGGTCAAAACCGGTAAATTTACAAGGTTTATAGCGAAATAGCAGCCGACTGGCAATTTTTCTCGGACCGATTTTTAAGACTAGTTTTCAAATCTCAATCGGTCTGAGAGTTCACAAATCGGTCCAGAACCGGAAAACTGAAAATGTTAGAAGCCCTGCAGTGAGTCTAGAAGTATATATACACACACGAAGAACGATCAGAGCATGCGCATCTACCCGCGATACAAGGTTGGCATACCAAAACGTGTAATGCTTTAAAACGTTAAAACCCGTGTAAACGTGTTATACGTATAACACGGTTTCATCTGTACGGTGCTGTGTACATGTAGATGCGTGTAACCGTTCGTCAAAGAAAGCGTTAAATCGTTTAAACGGTTTACCTTAGCGTTGTATACGTTTACAACCGTTGTATACGTTTACAACAGTTGTACACGGATTACATGCTTTTGAAACTCAATGCGTTGTTTACAACCGTTGTAGACGTTTATAACCATTGTACACGGATTACACACTTTTGAAACTCAATGCGTTGAACACGGTTTGTTCGACTTTCGCGCATGCGCAAGAGTGGGGAAACGCAACGCATGGCCGAAAAAGTATTACACGTAGACGACACACGGTTTGAAACGCAACTAACGGAAACTCCACGGATACGCAACGCACAACACTTTGTACACGTATAAACCCGGAACATTTTGACAGAAACAACTGTAACTGCGAAGTTTGGCCACCAATGGCCAAGCGGTTTGTATGAAGAAGACATTTGAAATCTCTAATAAAAGAACGACCTTTTGACCTTTCGACCATATTCCGTCAAAAATGAAATTTGACCCAGGGGTCACCATTTTAACAAATTTGAAAAAGCGTTGTACATCGATCATTTCTGCCAAGTTTCCTAGAAATCGGTCTGGTGGTTCGTGAGTTGGATTAACGATGACCGCCATTTTAACAAAACTGAAAAGGCTTTACCAATGACCCATAACTGCGAAGTTTGCTACCAATGGCCAAGCGGTTTGTATGAAGAAGACGTTTGAATCTCTAATAAAAGAACGTCCTTTTGACCTTTCGGCGGCCATCTCGAATGATGTAATCATCTGATTTCGACAAAACAATTCTCCTAAGTGATCGTTTCGTCCATACCTTCGAATTGATATATGACATGACCATATTCGGTCAAATGTGAAATTTGACCCCTACTTGACCCCTCCTGCCCCGCCCATTTTTGACCCGGGGGCCACCATTTGAAGGAATCTGAAACATCGGTAACTATCGATCATTCATATCAAGCTTCGTCGAAATCGGCCTCGCGGTTCGTGAGAAGATTTTTTGAGAATTTAACCTACTTTTCAACGGCGGCCATCTTAGATTTCGCAATGACCATCATTTTAACAAAAATGAAAAGGCTTGACCCACTGACCATTACTGTAAAGTTTTACCAATATTGGCCAAGTGGTTCACAAGAAGAAGACGTTTGTAATCTATATTGAAAGAACGACCTTTTGACCTTTCAGCGGCCATCTCGGATGGCGTAATTACCTGATTTCAACAAAAAGAAGCTCCAGAGTGACCGTCTCGTCGATACTTTCGATTTGATATATGACATGACCATATTGACCCCTCCTGCCCCACACATTTTTAACCCGGGGTCCACCATTTAAAGGAATCTGAACCAGCGTTAACTATCGATCATTCATACCAAGTTTCGTAAAAATCAACCTGGCAGTTTGCGAGAAGAAGATTTTTTAAGAATTTGACTTACTTTTCAACAGTGGCCATTTCGCGATGACCACCATTTAAAGAACAAGAAATATAGGCCATTTACCCGAGTGTTAAGGTTTCGGGATGCACAAAGTATGTGACCTTCACCCTGGGCTTAGAAGGGGCGGGACGGACGTGGATTTGCCACTGCGCAGTAAAGGACTGTTGGAGCAATGCGTGTGTGAAATATGAAGCAAATCCAAGCAAACAAACAGAAAATGTAGGCCATTTACCCCAGCGTTAAGGTTTCGGGATGCACAAAGTATGTGACCTTGACCCTGGGCTTAGAAGGGGCAGCACGGACGTGCATTTGCAACAGCGCAGTAGAGGAACCTTGGAGCAATGCGTGTGTGAAATATGAAGCAAATCCAAGCAAGGAAACAGAAAATATAGGCCATTTACCTGAGCGTCCGAGCGTTAAGGTTTCGAGATGCACAAAGTATGTGACCTTGACCCTGGGCTTAGAAGGGGCAGCACGGACGTGCATTTGCAACAGCGCAGTAGAGGAACCTTGGAGCAATGCGCGTGTGAAATATGAAGCAAATCCAAGCAAGGAAACAGAAAATATAGGCCATTTACCCGAGTGTCCGAGCGTTAAGGTTTCAAGATGCACAAAGTATGTGACCTTGACCCTGGGCTTAGAAGGGGCGGGACGGACGTGGATTTGCCACAGCGCAATAGAGGACCGTTGGAGCAATGCGTGTGTGAAATATGAAGCAAATCCAAGCAAGGAAACAGAAAATATAGGCCATTTACCCGAGCGTCCGAGCGTTAAGGTTTCGAGATGCACAAAGTATGTGACCTTGACCCTGGGCTTAGAAAGGGCGGCATGGACGTGGATTTGCCACAGTGCAGTAGAGGACCCTTGAAGCAATGCGTTTGTGAAATGTGAAGCAAATCCAAGTAAGGAAACAGAAAATATAGGCCATTATAATTTTTGAAGACAGACAGACAGACAGACAGACAGACGCCTATGACGCCGAGGGTATGCCATAAGCACTTCTTCCTTCGGAAGTCGCTCTAAAAATGAAAAGGCTTGACCCAATAACCATTACCGCGAAGTTTGACCAATATCGGCCAAGCGGTTCACGAGAACAAGATGTTTGAAATCTTTATTAAAAGAACGACCTTTTGACCTTTTGGCGGCCATCTTGGATGACATGACCATCCAATTTCGACAAAAAAAAGTACCAGAGTGATCGCCTCGTTGATACCTTCGATTTGACCATATTTGACCACATGACCATATTTGGTCAAAACTAGATTTGTCAGTAAGCGGGGGCTTACGGAATACACCCCCGCGTCAGCCCTGACCTAGAATGAATTAGGCTCAACGAAGGTAAACATACATTCCAGCTCGCATACTATCATTTTCAGATAAAAGACTGTCAGCACATATGGAGAGTGCGATGGTGGTTCCAGTTGAAAAAAGCAAACAAGACATTCTAAGTCCGTGACCTTGACCCCTGGCATAAATGGGGGTCGTAGGTTTGTTGCAGAATGATGTATGAGTGTCAGAGAAGGGGTGGGTAAAATATGAATGATTTTCGCAAATGGAAAGAGAAGTTAAAAGGAAATTTACAATTGTTAAGTTTTCGTTTTTTTCTAAGTTTCTAAGTCCGTGACCACCTTGACCCCTGGCATAAATGGGGGTCGTAGGTTTGTTGCAGAATGATGTATGAGTGTCAGAGAAGGGGCGGGTAAAATATGAAAGATTTCCGCAAAGGGAAAGAGAAATTAAAAGGAAATTTACAATTGTTAAGTTTTGTGACGGACGGAAAGACGGAAAGAAGGACGGACGGACAGACGGACGGACAAGCTGACTCCAGTATACCGCCCCGCAACAAAGTTGGCGGGGGGGGGGGGGGGGCGGGGTTCGGGGGGGGTATAAATAAAATTTGACCCCAATTTGACCCAAAATGCTCCTAAGTGAATGTTTCGTCCATACCTTCGAATATGACATGACCACATTCGGTCAAATGTGAAATTTTACCCCTACTTGACCCCTCCTGCCCAGCCCATTTTTGACCCGGGGCCACCCTTTGAAGGAATCAGAAACATTGTTAACTGTCGATCATTCATATCAAGCTTTGTCGAAATCGGCCTGGTGGTTCGTTGATACCTTCGATTTGATATATAACATGACCATATTCGGTCAACAATAAAATTTGACCACCACGGGCCACGCAAATTTTTGACCCCTGGTTCACCATTTTAACAACTTTGAAAGAGCATTGTACATCGATCATTCCTACCAAGTTTTGTCGAAATCCGGTTGGCGGTTCTTGAGAAGATTTTTGAAGAATTTGTAATATTTTTAGACGGCGGCCATCTTGGATTACGTAATGACGTAATTTTAACAATTTTTTAATCCTAGGACCATGACCATGAAGTTTGGTGACTATAGGCCCAATGGTTACCGAAGAGAAGACGTTTGAAAATGTTCACGGACGACGGACGGACACATTGCGGTAAAACAGCTCACATGAGCTTCGCTCAGGTGAGCTAAAAATATACAGCAGACGATACATTTTAATTCAGCGTGAGGCCGGATATTCTTCCATATGTACATATATTGTAAAATTATTATCCATTCGAAAATTTGTGCCATACCAATCTAAACTAGAATTTTTTTTCCTGAATTGGCTAGATAAAGCCTGGTGATGTACACTGTATGAAGCAGACAATTCCAACCCTTAAAGCAGGGTATATGTAAGATCATGTGGTTTTGTAAACTCATGTGTGATGCCATTTTTACAGTAAATTGTCTTTAAAATCTTCAAAAAAAACAGACAGACGTTGATAATATATGGCACACTAAATATTCTTTATAAAAACTTTATTTATAACATTTACTTTTTGTCATTACAATGTAACTTGTATATATTTACAGGCATTTTAAAATATGAATTATTTTCCGTAGAAAGTACTATTAGGACAAAAGCCACATACATTTATAATGTTCAGATATTAGATGATGTTCATGCGAGTATGTGAGATTATTTGAAATATAAATGCCTAAATTTATGTAACAACAAGAGTTGTCAGAAGACAACGAAGCTCGCCTGTTGGCAGCCTTCATTCAAACTTGTCACAGTTGTATAAAAAACATGAATATTATATAACTTGGCCTTGGGATAAGGGGTGTGCAGTGGACCTTGACATTGAGGTCAGTGGTGGAAGGTGGGTCGTGGATTTGATATAGCATGATATAGCATATTAAGATGAATGCATGTATGAAATATCAATGCGCTCCCTGAAAAGAGAAGAAAAACAAAATTTAGACCAGCGTTATGTTTATGAACACACTAAGTTGGTGATTTTCTACAGCATGATAGCTATTCACATGAGGAATGCATGTATAAATGTGCTAAGTTTATGACCTTGGCCTTGGCGAAAGGGGTGGGGGGGGGGTGGGTCATGGATTTGCTGTAGCACAATAGAGTATCATCAGATGAATGTATGTATGAAATATGAAGATGTTCCCTGTAAAGAAACAGAAGTTATAACAAGAGGGCCATGATGGCCCTAATTCGCTCACCTGACTCCATCCATGAACACCAGAAGAGAATGTGACATTGAGTTCATATATGTGTTTTAATTGTGCTATTTTTAGATGGCGGTCATCTTGGATTAAGCGATGACTCTCATTTTACCAAATCTGAAAAAGCTTCACCCAAGGATCTTAACTGACTATGAAGTTTGACCAGCATCGGCCATGTGTTCCTGAGAAAAATTCTTGAATAAATGGACCTTTTGGATGCCATCATAGATGACATAATCATCCGATTCTGACAAATATTGCACCAGAGCAATCGCCTCATCGATACCTTCAATTTGATATATGACATGAGCATATCTGGTCAAAAATAAAATTTGACCCCACGAGCCACGCCCATTTTTGACCCCGGGGGTCACCATTGTAACACCTTTGAAAGAGCATCTACGTCGATCATTCCTATCAAGTTTCGACGAAATCCGGCTGGCGGTTCATGAGAAGAAGATTTTTTAAGAATTTGTGCTATTTTTAGACGGCGGTCATCTTGGATAAGCGACGACCACCATTTTAACAAATCTGAAAAGGCTTCACCCATGGACCATAACTGTGAAGTTTGGCCACCATGGGCCAAGCGGTTCCTTTGAAATCTGTAATAAAAGAACGATCTTTTGACCTTTTGGCGGCCATCTTGGATGACATGACCATCCAATTTCGACAAAAAATGTACCAGAGCGATCGCCTCTTTGATACCTTCGATTTGATATAGACATGACCATATTCGGTCAAAATACAATTTGACCCAAATTTGATCCCACGGGCCACGCCCATTTTTGACCCCGGGGTCACCATTTTAACAACTTTGAAAGAGCATTGTACATCGATCATTCCTACCAAGTTTCGTCAAAATCCGGCTAGCGGTTCATGAGAAGACGATTTTTTAAGCATTTATGCTATTTTTAGACAGCGGACATCTTGGATTAGCGATGACCTCCATTTTAACAAATCTGAAAAGGCTTCACCCATGGACCATAACTTTTAAGTTTGGCTACCATGGGCGAAGCGGTTCATGTGAAGAAGAATTTTGAAATCTCTAATAAGAACAACCTTTTGACCTTTCGGCGGCCATCTTGGATGACATAACTATCCGATTTCGACAGAAAATGCACCAGAGTGATCGCCTGGTTGATTGGTTGATACCTTCGATTTGATATATGACATGACCATATTCGGTCAAAAATGTAATTTGACCCCAATTTGACCACACGGGCCACGCCCCTTTTTGACCCTGGGGTAACCATTTTAACAACTTTGAAAGAGCATTGTACATCGATCATTCCTACCAAGTTTTGTTGAAATCCGGTTGGCGGTTCTTGAGAAGATTTTTGAAGAATTTGTGCTATTTTTAGACGGCGGCCATCTTGGATTACGTAACGACGTCATTTTAACAATTTTGTAATCCCCCTACCTAAGGACCATGACCATGAATTTTGGTGACTTTTGGCCCAATGGTTACAAGGAGAAGACGTTTGAAAATGTTCACGGACGACGACGGACGACGGAAGCCGGACGACGGACACATTGCGGTAACAATAGCTCACATGAGCTTCGCTCAGGTGAGCTAAAAAGACATTTACTCCCACGTTAAGTTTATGATGGTGATCTTGTGGAAAATGGTGGGGTGGGTCATGGATTTGCTGTAGCACAATAGAGGATCATCAGATGAATGTATGTATGAAATATCAAAGCGTTCAAAGTGTAAAGAAACAGACGTTACACAACATTTACCCCAATGTAAAGTTTATGAACATGCTAAGTTTGTGACCTTGACCTTGGGGTAAGGGTTGGGTGGTGGGTTGTGGATTTGCTACAGCATGATAGAGGGTCATCTGAGGAATGTATGTATGAAATATCAAGGCGTTCCATCAAAGGAAACAGTTGTTATCAGACATTTACCCCAACGTTAAGTTTATGAATGTGTCAAGTTTGTGACCTTAACCTTGGGGTAAGGGGTGGGCGGTGGGTCATGGATTTGCTATAGCACGATAGAGTATCATCAGATGAATGCGTGTATGAAATATCAAGGCGTTCCATGAAAGGAAACAGATGTTATAAGACATTTACCCCAACGTTAAGTTTATGAATGTGCTAAGTTTGTGACCGTGACCTTGGGGAAAGGGGTGGAGGTTGGTTATGGATTTGCTATAGCATGATAGAGTATCATCAGATGAATGCATGTGTGAAATATCAAGGTGTTCAAAGTGTAAAGAAACAGAAGTTACACAACATTTACCCCAACATTTAAGTTTATGAACATGCTAAGTTTGTGACCTTGACTTTTGGGTAAGGGTTGGTGATGAGTTATGGATTTGCTAAAGCATGATAGAGGGTCATCTGAGAAATGTATGGAATAGCAACGGTTTCCATAAAGGGAAATGTACTAAGTCTGTGACGTTGACCTTGGGATAAGGGATGGGTGGTGGGTCATGGATTTGATATAGCATGATAGAGTATCATCAGATGAATGCATATTTGAAATATCAAGGCATTCCATGAAAGGAAACGGATGTTATAATACATTTACCACAACATTAAGTTTATGAATGTGCTAAGATTGTGACCTTGACCTTGGGAAAGGGGTGGGCGGTGGGTCATGAATTTGCTATAGCACGATAGAGCATCATCAGATGAATGCATGTATGAAATATGAAGGCGTTCCCTGTAAATAAACAGAAGTTACACAACATTTACCCCAACGTTAAGTTTATGAACATGCTAAGTTTGTGACCTTGACCTTGGGGTAACGATTGGGTGGGCGGTGGGTCATGGATTTGCTATAGCACAATAGAGTATCATAAGATGAATGCATGTATGAAATATGAAGGCGTTCCATGAAAGAAAACAATGTTAAGTTTATGAATGTGCTAAGTTTGTGACCTTGACCTCGAAGTAAGGGCTGGATGGTGATAGAGGGTCATCTCTGAGGAATGCATGTATGAAATAACAAGGCGTTCCATGAAAGAAAACAGAAGTTATAAGACATTTACCCCAACGTTAAGTTTATGAATGTGCTAAGTTTGTGACCTTGACCTTGGGGTAAGGGATGGCCGCTGGGTCTTGGATTTGCTATAGCACGATAGAGTATCATCAGATGAATGTATGTATGAAATATCAAGGCGTTCCATTAAAGGAAACAGATGTTATAAAACATTTACCCCAACGTTAAGTTTATGAATGTGCTAAGTTTGTGACCTTGACCTTGGGGTAAGGGCTAGGTGATGGGTCATGGATTTGCTACAGCATGATACAGGGTCATCTGAGGAATGCATATGAAACAATAGTAATTGAAAGGAAACAAAAGTTATAAGACATTTACCCAACGTTAAGTTTATGAATGTGCCAAGTTTGTGACCTTGACCTTGGGGTAAGGACTAGGCGGTGGGTCATGGATTTGCTACAGCATGATAGAGGGTCATCTGAGGAATGCATGTATGAAATAACAAGGCGTTCCATGAAAGGAAACAGAAGTTATAAGACATTTACCCCACCATTAAGTTTATGAATGTGCTAAGTTTGTGACCTTGACCTTGAGGTAAGGGATGGCCGCTGGGTCATGGATTTGCTATAGCATGATAGAGTATCATCAGATGAATGCAAGTATGAAATATCAAGGCGTTCCATGAAAGGAAACAGATGTTATAAAACATTTACCCCAAAGTTAAGTTTATGAATGTGCTAAGTTTGTGACCTTGACCTTGGGGTAAGGGCTGAGTGGTGGGTCATGTATTTGCTACAGCATGATACATGGTAATCTGAGGAATGCATGTATGAAATAACAAGGTGTTCCATGAAAGGAAACATAAGTTATAAGATATTTACCCAACGTTAAGTTTATGAATGTGCCAAGTTTGTGACCTTGACCTTGGGGTAAGTTCTAGGTGGTGGGTCATGGATTTGCTACAGCATGATAGAGGGTCATCTCAGGAATGCATGTATGAAATAACAAGGTGTTCCATGAAAGGAAACAGAAATTACAAGACATTTACCCGACGTTAAGTTTATGAATGTGCCAAGTTTGTGACCTTGGGGTAAGGGCTGGGTGGTGGGTCATGGATTTTCTACATCATGATAGAGGGTCATCTGAGGAATGCATGTATGAAATAACAAGGTGTTCCATGAAAGGAAACAGAAGTTATAAGACATTTACCCAACGTTAAGTTTATGCAGGGGTTGAAATTTCTACAGGCACTCGCCCAGTTTGGCGAGTGAAAGATTTGGTCAGGATTTTTTTTTTTGGAAGAAATTGCCAATTAATTCCATCGATAACGGCCAACAAATGGTATTAATTCAGCGACCATTCGTTGTTCACAGTTTACGTCAATTTGCGGGAAGTAAGATTCAAGCAGTGTCTATGTACACGGTTACGGGTAGAATCGCTAGCGATTTTGAACACGGTCCATATCGGGCAAGTTTAATTCACGGATTATTTGTCGGCTTTACGCGGCCGGGCTAACAAATAATAGGACTGCGAGTATAGACTAGTGTATACGCGGCCACATATATCGTCTCGTATACAGTTGGGTTAACGCGCATTTCAGACGCAAAACATAACGGCTTGGGACGAAACGGTCGGCGCCGGGTCCGAAACCATTGAATTTAGTAATTAAGGCAGCACGCAGCGCATGCAAACATAGCCACTATCAATTAAACTAAATCTATGTCACTCAACGCTTATAGAAAATAAGAAGTGTGCAAGCCTCGGAGCAAATTCGCTGCTATATGTTTGTTTATGTTCATTTAATACTTAAAATATAAATAACAATAATAGTGAATATGTCTCATACGTTTTGGTAATGATCATATGTAAAAGCTTGGGGTAAGGGCTAGGTGGTGGTTTATGGATTTGCTACATCATGATAGAGGGTCATCTGAGGAATGCATGTATGAAATAACAAGGTGTTCCATTAAAGGAAACAGAAGTTATAAGACATTTACCCAACGTTAAGTTTATGAATGTGCCAAGTTTGTGACCTTGGGGTAAGGGCTGGGTGGTGGGTCATGGATTTGCTACAGCATGATAGAGGGTCATCTGAGGAATGCATGTATGAAATAACAAGGTGTTCCATGAAAGGAAACAGAAGTTATAAGACATTTACCCAACGTTAAGTTTATGAATGTGCCAAGTTTGTGACCTTGACCTTGGGGTAAGGGCTGGGTGGTGGGTCATAGATTTGCTACAGCATGATAGAGGGTCATCTGAGGAATGCATGTATGAAATAACAAGGTGTTCCATGAAAGGAAACAGAAGTTATAAGACATTTACCCAACGTTAAGTTTGTGGACGACGCTGACGCCGACGACGCCAACGACGCCGACGACGCCGGGGGTATGCCATAATAGAGTTTTAATAGAGGCACTTATGGAGAAAAGCAAAGCACAGCACCTTCACAAATGGACATAACAACAACAACAACAACAATTGTACTGCAGTGAATGTAAAGTGATCTTACAACATGCAGGAAGAATTGTGTACTGTTTTTATTGTATATTTCACATTATTCATAATTCGATCTTTATGCATTCACGGTATTTGATATATCCATGGGATTTTGTACCTTCGCACATCTGCGTAATTTCATGAAATAAGTTTACAAAATTTACAATACGTTTCATAAATTAAGTAAAAAATTGACAAAATATTCAGTGTATACGTGCGGAATTATATTCTGCATGTACTCTGAACATTTTGTCACTTTTGACTTAATTTATGAAACATATTGTAAATTTTGTAAACGTATTTAATGAAATCATTCAAATGTCCGAAGGTACAAAATCTCATGGCGTGTCTCATATGTGGTTGTGACAGGAAAAATGGGGCTTATGGGCATTGTACCCAATGAAGATCCATGTCAGCCAGTGCATCCGCACAATCTGAAAAGGATCAGCACTGTTCGCCATTCCTTCAATGAAAGATGGGTCATGATTCTAGCAAGCAATATAGATCGGTACAGGAGTGCCATTTGTTCAGGAGCTACACTGGTCACAAATCCAATAAGCCCCATTTCTGCAATCACAGCCACATATCAACTAAAGTTGAAGTGACAGCCACCCACCATATTCAAGTTCTCCTCGAACCAGACCATTAACTCCATCAGTAACTTTTTACGCTTGTGACTCTTCTGCTCAAACGTCTCCATGCGGGATATAATGTAGTCCCGCTCCTGCATCTACAAACACAACAACGGCAGTATAAACTTCTATATACGGGATATAATGTAGTTCTGCTCCTGCATCTACAAACACAACAACGGCAGTATAAACTTCTCTATGCGGGTTATAATGTAGTTCCACTCCTGCATCTACAAACACAAGAACGGCAGTATAAACTTCTCTATGCGGGATATAATTTAGTTCCACTCCTGCATCTACAAACACAACAACGGCAGTATAAACTTCTCTATGCGGGTTATAATGTAGTTCCACTCCTGCATCTACAAACACAACAACGGCAGTATAAACTTCTATATACGGGATATAATGTAGTTCCACTCCTGCATCTACAAACACAACAACGGCAGTATAAACTTCTATATACGGGATATAATGTAGTTCCGCTCCTGCATCTACAAACACAACAACGGCAGTATAAACTTCTATATACGGGATATAATGTAGTTCCGCTCCTGCATCTACAAACACAACAACGGCAGTATAAACTTCTATATACGGGATATAATGTAGTTCCGCTCCTGCATCTACAAACACAACAACGGCAGTATAAACTTCTCTATGCGGGTTATAATGTAGTTCCACTCCTGCATCTACAAACACAACAACAGCAGTATAAACTTCTCTGTAAAGGATACAATGTAGTTCCACTCCTGCATCTACAAACACAACAACAGCAGTATAAACTTCTATATACGGGATATAATGTAGTTCCACTCCTGCATCTACAAACACAACAACAGCAGTATAAACTTCTCTATACGGGATATAATGTAGTTCCACTCCTCCATCTACAAAAACACAACAACGGCAGTACAATCTTCTATATACGGGATATAATGTAGTTCCGCTCCTCCGTTTACAAACACAATAACAGCAGTATAAACTTCTATATACAGGATATAATGTAGTTCCACTCCTGCATCTACAAACACAACAACAGCAGTATAAACTTCTATATACGGGATATAATGTAGTTCCACTCCTGCATCTACAAACACAACAACAGCAGTATAAACTTCTCTATACAGGATACAGGATATAATGTAGTTCCACTCCTGCATCTACAAACACAACAACAGCAGTATAAACTTCTCTATACGGGATATAATGTAGTTCCACTCCTGCATCTACAAACACAACAACAGCAGTATAAACTTCTCTATATGGGATATAATGTAGTTCCACTCCTGCATCTACAAACACAACAACGGCAGTATAAACTTCTCTATGCAGGATATAATGTAGTTCCACTCCTGTATCTACAAACACAACAGCAGTATAAATGTCTCTATGCGGGATATAATGTAGTTCCACTCCTGCATCTACAAACACAACAACGGCAGTATAAACTTCTATATGCGGGATATAATGTAGTTCCACACCTGCATCTACAAACACAACAACACCAGTATAAACTTCTTTATACGAGATTTAATGTAGTTCCACTCCTGCTTCTACAAACACGACAGCAGTATAAACTTCTATATACGGGATATAATGTAGTCGAACCTGTGAACAACGACCGGCAAAGGGAAGTGGCCAAAGTGGTCGTTGTTGACAGGTGGTCGTTGTTCCAAGGGTCGAACATTTACCCAGTTTCACAACAAAGTCGGCCATGTCTTTAGCATTCTATTGTATATATATGCATGCTTTTCATCAATTAAAAATTGCACGAAAATGGCTAAAATAGTCAATTTATTTTGTTTTGTCATCTTGTTGTTAGTGTTCTGAACCCAGCCTCGCTTTGGAAATTATATACAAAGGGGAGTAATTATCTTCACGATAAGTATATCTCGCGGCCCGCTTTGGTGCACCATTTAATAGCTTGTCGTAATTACATGCAAGTGGTTTAATTTAGCATGACCATTAGTATTTCACAACACCAGTTGAAATTAATAACGGTCATATAGTTTGTATTAAAACGATAGCCTATGTGGCGCGGCCTGTGAAAACCGCGAGTTTTTTTGTAACAAAAAATATTATGCGTCAAGTCCAGTAACCCACACGCGCTAGGTGTCCAAATCAGGAGGGAACACCAGGCTTATTTGCTTTCTGTCCAATGTACTGTATACTATCCTGGTCAAGCCCGAATATTTAAGCAGCCTATGACGAATTTGCAATGTCCGCTGACGTAATTACTGATGTTTTTAATTAGAGATTCGCGAGCACTGTAAACCATGTAAACCACGGGCAGACTACACGAATCCACTGCCTGGTCTGGTCGCTAATGCAATAAGCCGGGATTTGTCGGAGATCGAGACCCAATTCATATAAACATGTTCGTCGTGTCACTTTAGACTGGTACCCGGTCGCTAGGAATAACGCTATATATGCTGAGCATCAGACAGGGTACCAGTCTAGTGTGGACTACGTGACTGATGTCAGCAACCGCGTGTATTGATCTTTGATATGGCCTTGTGCCCCGATGTGTGAAATTTACACTCGACACGCGCCATGTGTTTGAAGTCTTAGTTTGTCACTGTAGACGAATCAGCATCGTGTAAACACAGTTTGCCAGCTAATGATCGAGTTTTATGACTTGCGCAGAATGGCATTATGCCTATTGGAATACACGACACGGAATACATATCGGCAATTACCGTTAATGGAGTTATGCAATATTTTTCATTGAAAAATGTCGCTGACTTTTGTGATGAAAGGAAAATCGGCGATTGCGATGTTATTTTTTTTTGCCGACAAAACATGACTTGGTCGCTAATGGTCGCTAATGGTCGCTGTTTGCAGTAAAAAATGCCACGTGGGAACGAAAATCGCTGGTCGCTGGTCGTTGTTCGGAGGTGGTCGTTATTCCAAGGTCTTTTAAAGAACAAATTGGACGGGGGGGGTTTTAACTGGCCGTTGTGGACAGGTGGTCGCTACTCACAGGTGGTCGTTAACACAGGTTCGACTGTAGTTCCACTCCTGCATCTACAAACACAACAACAGCAGTATAAACTTCTCTATACGGGATATAATGTAGTTCCACTCCTGCATCTACAAACACAACAACGGCAGTATAAACTTCTATATACAGGATATAATTTAGTTCCACTTCTACATCTACAAACACAACAACGGCAGATGGACAGACGGACGGATGGACACAATCTCAAGAGCAACACAATATGCCCCCTTGCTATCGCATAGGTGGCATAAAAACTCACCCGCTCTCTCTCCTCACGTGTGTCAAACACAGGTGGGAAATGTATCGGTGAGGAGCCGTATCTTTCTTCATCCTCGTCATTGTCATCAGAATCCTCCCACTCCATGCCAGCAACATACAGGGTCTGAAATAAGCAATCATCTATTCAGTGTCTGAAATTAAGCAATTAACTATTCATTGTCTGAAATTAACAAATCAGCTAGCAGGATATTTTTTATCTGACTTTAATCTCCCCTCCATTGCCCGCATCATTCAGGGTCTGAAATAACCAATCATCTATTCAGTGTCTGAAATGAACCAATTAACTATTTGAATCACTGTCTGAAATTAACCAATCAGCTAGCAGGATACTGCCTACTGACTCCTCCCCATCCAAGCACGCAGCATTCAGGGTCTGATTCAGGTAGCAATTGTTATCCGACTCCTCCCACTCCATGCCAGCATAATTTAGGGTCATAGAATCACACAAATTCCAGATACAATTGTTTAACCCTTTCAACCCTAAGGAACTGGAATGGACTGTGATATGCTAATGTTCCGACCAATCCAATGGTCACAAAATGATTTTCAGATTCGTCCATTTATGAAAAGGGGGTGTTTTTGTTCTAAGAAATATGAAAATTACTTGCAAAAAGTGCAGATCCTGATGAGACGGCACGTTATGAGCCGGCTCATCTGGATCTGCACTGTTTGCATAAACCGCTATAGCGGGCTTTCGGGTTCAAAGGGTTAAGCTCCGCGCAACATAATTACCGGGGAATCTGTCCTGTGTTTCTTTAGTGCAGATGATTCTAATTAGCTGTTAAAGTGTAGAATATGAAAAATACAAAAAAAGAAAATGTGGCCTGTTGGCACACGAATGCCCCCACAGATTGGACTAACTGTGGCAAAGTTAATTACCCAAACTTGATAAGTATTCATAAGCACAGTTGTGAGGTCAAATGGTGAAGGTCGTATTAAGGGCAGCATGATTGTTTGACATTTGTGCACAAGTATGATGTATTGAAATATTAAAGTAATCCTTCAAGGGATATAGAAGATATGACAGAATTGAGAAACTCTGGCAAACTGCTTAATGTGTGTGAAAAAGTTTAAAGTTGCGAAGGTCAAAAGGTCAAAGTCATATTACGGGCAGCATGGGTGTGTCACATTTGTCCACAGGTAATCAATCCATCAAGGGATAAAGAAGTTATGACAGAATTGAGAAACTCTGGCCAACTTATTAATGTGCCAGACACACGGACACACAGTCCAAACACTATATGCCTCCAGCTCCACCGAGACAGGGGGCATAAAAAGCAGACGGCATAAAGTAAATCCAAAATACCTTTTTTACTCTTTTTTGAATGCTCTGTAGTTCCTGCTTGATTTTGTTGGCCTTGCGTTTTTTATGTGCCTCCTGAATGCGGGCCAACGTCTGTAGAACATCACGGTCCGATTGTAGACTTATTTGCGACCTGCAACATAGGTGAACCTGTGTTAACGACCACCTGTGAATAGCGACCACCTGTCCACAACGGCCAGTTAAAACCCCCCCGTCCAATTTGTTCTTTAAAAGACCTTGGAATAACGACCACCTCCGAACAACGACCAGCGACCAGCGATTTTCGTTCCCACGCGGCATTTTTTACTGCAAACAGCGACCATTAGCGACCATTATCGACTAAGTCATGTTTTGTCGGCCAAAAAAAATAATATCGCAATCGCCGATTTTCCTTTCATCACAAAACTCGGGCCGCACGATTCACCCAAATCCTCCCAAAATCTTCATTTTCCCCCCAAATCCTCCCCAAATCCTCATGTAATGAACAAGTTATCCAATTAATATGTCTCAAAATCTTTTAATATCGTTCTTAACAAGTTATTGAACCCGATTTGAATACGTTTTTATGATAAAAAGAGTCTTATTTCGATGTTTTAATTTAACTTAGGCATTCTAGCAGCCAAGGGAGATCATCCAAAACAAGAAACGAGGCAAAGCCACGAAGGCCAGGTTTTTTCCAAGCATAGACACTTGGATAACATAATTATACCCACTTTTTGTAGACTAGATGGCCGTGGCCTGCATGTCGCGCCTTGGGGCGAGGCATGGACACTAAAAAAATAGATATAGTAGATGGAAAAACTTTAACCAAAAAACTTTAACCGGACACACGGACGGACGTATGCCAAAATGCCGACGATATCGCACTTTCCGCAAGCAGGTGTGACAATGATGATAAACACCCATGTGAAGTATCAAGGTATTGGGTGAAGCAGTTGCAGAGATATAGTACACGAAAAAAACTTTAACAAAAATATTCAAAGTAATTTGAACTTGACATAGGGCACAGGATCGCGCTTTCCGCAAGCAGGTGCGACAATGATGATAAACACCCATGTGAAGTATCAAGGTATTGGGTGAAGCAGTTGCAGAGATATAGTACACAAAAAAACTTTAACAAAAAAATTCAAAGTAATTTGACCTTGACATTGGGCACAGGATCGCGCTTTCCGCAAGCAGGTGCAACAATGATGATGAACACCCATGTGAAGTATCAAGGTATTGGGTGAAGCAGTTGCAGAGATATAGTACACAAAAAAACTTTAACAAAAAAATTCAAAGTAATTTGACCTTGACATTGGTATAAACATATTTTATTATAAACAATTTACATCAGATATAAACAAATATTCAGAATAGAAGGATTGGAACGAAAGATTACTATCTTATAGAGTTCCTCTCCTTGATCAATGCAATTAGGGTCACAAGCTGGCAAAGTACAAAAACCACGCATTTGTCACTTTGTCAGCATGAGACCAGTTGGTGTAATAATGGCAGATACAAAACACTATTATGTTTATGGATTGTTATCAAGCAAAATAATAGTATTTTACTCGATATATCTTGAACGAAGTGTACAAGGGAAACAACTGTCAATTTTGCTCATAAAAACAAAAGATGACATGAAAAGAAAATATATTGGCCGTAACCAATAGTATATTCTATCAAATGTTTGAATTTTTATTGATAATTAGAAAAAAAATAAAAAAGGAAATGAAAAGAAAAACAAAGATATATATTATGAAAAAAAATAAAAATAAAAAAAATAAAAATGCATGTGCCACTAGAGGGTCCATCATCGTCACGCAGGAGGCTAAGTAGGCACACCAATGTTACAATTTATGAGATACACATCGAACTGTACGTATATTATTACACAAATCGCTTACTACGCAGAATATACGTGTGTACGGTTTGGAATACCTTAGTGTTATCCTGATATGATAGTTCGTTTGACCCAAATAATAATATGTCTATTGTACCATTTATTAGTAATTGGAGATTTACATCAGGGATTTGGGTGATAGTTTGAAATAAATCTTGTCGTATATCATGGTAATATGGACAGTTAAGGAGGTAATGCTGTATGTTTTCAATGCTGCCACAGCGACACAGGGGTGAATCTGAAATGTTTTTCTGATAGAGATCGTAATTGAGTGAGCTACAGTTAGTACATAATCTGGTATGAAGAACTTTTGCTTTCCTGAGTCCGTAATAGTAATATTTTGGTATCACAGTAGACTGTGTATTGATGAGCGTCTTGAACGTCGTTAATGTCGAAGACTCACGGACAGGGAGCGCTAACTGATTCCATTCTCTAATAACTGAAGGTAAGAATGAATTAGTATATAATACAGTGCGTGAATGTGGTGGATGAATATTACTGTCATTTCGTAGATTGTATCACGAGGTGCCACCTACATTTTGTGGGACAAGTGATGACAAGTACGCAGGTGTTAAACCATTAACCATTTTATAAAACAATATTAATTTCTGTTTCCGTCTTCGTTCGCCTAAGCTTTCCCACCCTAATTCCTGGTATAGATCGTTCAATGATACTAGTTTGGTTGCGCCTGTTACGATTCTTGCGGCTTCATGCTGTATTTTATCTAGTTCGTATTTTTCGCTTGATAGACAGTTGTCCCATATAATGTTGCCGATATAAATAGTCTGTAATGTTTTTCGTGAGAGTTTGAATTTCAAGCTCCTCAAAATGTTAATTCTGGTCCACGCTTTATCTTTGATATATGATATTTGATTATTCCAAGTACAAACATCTGCTAAAAATATGCCGAGATGTTTGTGGCTCTCTACTTCAGTTATTGGTTGGTGAAACATGTGAAGTTGAGGATGTTGGGGTTTGATAATTTTTCGAGATATGAGTAATGATTCAGTTTTGGCAGGATTAAACGTGACAAGCCATTTCGTTGACCAATTTGTAATTGTGTCTATATCGCCTTGTAGTAATTAATTCTCCTGCTTCAACAGGGTATCTACGACATGTATAAACTAGTGTCGTCTGCAAATAGTCGTATGTTAGAATTTATGGCATCTACAATATCATTAATATATATTAAAAACAGAAGTGGTCCAAGGATAGAACCTGAGGCACACCGGCATTTATCAAATTCCAATCAGATTTGGTGCCCGGTATAACTACTCGTTGTCGTCTATTTTGTAGATAACTACTAAACCACCTGAGAACAATACCTGTTAATCCTATTGAGTTCAGTTTTGCTAATAATCCTTTATGCCATACTCTGTCAAACGCTTTACTAATATCAAAAAACACTACTTTCACTTCTTTACCGTCATCAAGAGCGTGGCAAAATGTATCATACAAATATGTTAGTTGGTTTATTGTAGAATCATTTGGTATAAAACCTGACTGTTTAGGAGTAAGTATTTTATTACGATGCAAGAAATTATATATATGCTTAAAGACAATTCTTTCAAATACTTTTTCGATGGTATTTAATAGAGAGATTGGACGGTAGTTATTAACAAGCGTTGGATCTCCTTTTTTGTACACAGCGCATACATGTGCTTCTTTCCAAGATTCTGGACACATACCTGCGTTTAGAGAGCGATTATATAGATTGCATAGAGGCAATGCAAGTTCGTTACATGCCTCGCGTAAAACGCGGTTATCAATAATATCAGGTCTGGCGGATTTACCAATCGGTACAGACTTTAAAGTTAAAAGTACTTCTTCATGTGATACTTGGATTTGCGATAGCTGTTCATCTACTGGAAAGGTTGGTATTTCGGGTATTTCGTTATTCGCACCTTCCAGAATAGTTTGGTCTCGAAAAAAGTTGTTCAGCATATTTGCCTTATCAGAGTCTGTTTCCGAAATATTTGAGTTATTATTCAGCGGTGGTATAGAGCGGTTTGCGGATGGAGACATGAAAGCTTTTAAGGTACTCCATCAATTTTTTGATGTTGTCTCATTATTGTTCAACTTATCAGACATGGTAGTATAATGGGTTTCCTTCGATTTACGTATTAATGATATAGTATCATTTCGAATTAGTTTAAATTTATTCCAATGGCGGTCTAATTGAGTTCGTTTTGCCTTATGATACGCTCGTTTTCTTTCCTTAATTTTCTTTTTTATTACTTTCGTAAGCCAAGGAGGTTCCTTTGGTCGGATTGTAACAGTTTTTGTTTGGAATGCACTCTTTCATTATTTCGATAAGTTTTTCTGTAAATGATTTGCATAACAGGAAATATTATCGTCAGTACATGTTTCCCAATCGGTGGACTGAATGCTTTCTCTCAATAATTCGTAGTTCCCTTGCTCGTATAACCATATATCTCTTCTGAATGTTTTTGATTTGGGTTTTCTGAATTTAAACACAGCATAAATTGGGCAATGGTAACGATGTTCCTGGTTCAGAAAAGGGTCTGCAACGCCACTAGTTACAAGTGTGTTCTTATCTGATACAAACAGGAGATCAATAATAGAAGATGATGTTTCTGTAAAGTGTGTACAATCGGTTATTACCTGGTGAAGACTGTATTGTTGTATGATATTATTAACTTTCTGGGATGTCGGCGGAGCTAGAGTATTATAATTGAAATCACCTGTAATTATTATGTCTTTAATATCTGTGTCAATGGCTAGGTGTATAGAGTCTTCAATTGTGTTATTAATAATTAATATCAGAGTTTGGTGGTCTGTAAAATAGGCCAAGAAGGACTTTCTTTTTGTTTAGCAATAGCTCAACCCATATGTTTTCTAATGGAGTTATTTCTAAGTCATGTCTTCTGGTGAAATATATTGTATCTTTTATGTAGAGCATCACTCCACCATGACTATCGGCCCTGTCTTTTCGAACAGGGGCACAATATGAGGGTATTGTCAGTTTGTTATTATCCACACTGTTGTTCAGCCACGTTTCACTGAATGCTAATATATCAAAAGCTTGTAGTTTCGCTGTAATTATATCCAGCTTGGAAATGATGCTTTGTACATTATATTGAACCAGTGATATATTATGGGAAAGGTCTAATGAATATGGTGTACTGCTAGTTGATGTAAGTGTGTCTGTAGAAGTATCAGCAGTGCTGATAGGTGATGAGGGGACATGCTCAGGACCTGGGTTAGGATGAATATCTCCCGAATTCATCAAAATAATAGCGAACCAAAATAGTAATGTCACAATAGCAATTGCAGTTATCAGGACTTTATAAAAGAGACAATTGTGTGTCCATTTACCTCCATGGAGAAACGTTTTTTTTATATATGGTAATGTTTGGTTTAGAGCAGTGTTTGATGTGCGAAACAATGCAGAATGTTTGATGTGTATGCCAAAATAAGTGTATCATAATCAGAACATGGTGCAAGCTCGCATAGGTAGATCGGTACCGGTATGTCGGCATGACAACGATGACATTGCGTCTAGACTTCATCATGTTACTGAACCGATCAACATTAGGAATGTAGCCATCGTGTCACTGCCGTAAGATCGATAACTCTGAGTTGCATACACACCGTTCCCACCCAACGGATGGTCCCCCGTGGCACATGCACACTTATACAAAAGGAAACAGAAAAAGAATAAACCTGAGAAAAATAGCATTCCTTGAATAGCACTCGTTGTAGCCAATTACATAATCAAATAGTTAAAGGTAAATAATTTTGTGTGTATACAATATGACCACTGGACACGAATATGCCTGCCAAGTGCAGTCAGATGAGTGTCCAGTACGCTTGACAAATTACTGGTATTATGTGGTAGTCTGATTGAATAATATTAATTGGAAAATCTTTTAGCGCAATACTAAACCACGTTAGCTGGTAGTAGGGGCACAGTATACATGCATGTAAATTGTAAATTTGTAGCCTACATGTTCAAACCATATTGTCATATTGCACACATAAAATACATCCGAAAACCATGTAGTACAGGCATGTCAATATCGACGAATACGCACAGATTGCACTCAGATCTGTCCACAGAGCTGTGTGGTCGAGCAGCATGTATGCTGTTTACCGATCATTATATCATATAAACCTCGCGTCGCTCGCAGGTTATAAATGCAGTGATTACATTAACATCTCAATAAATACACATGTAAAATAGTCCCAATATACGATAGTGCCCCTTCAGTCTGCTGTCCTACTATTTACAATTAGTACTTATTACCAAGTTTGACCAACCTAGTCACATGCAAATACGATGTCCTTACAGTGCGGAGCAATCCGTGCCCTGTCTGCCCGCCGACTTACTCAGTTACATGTGTCACACCAGTTGGTAAAGCGACCAGTATAGCCAGATATGTTACGATACAAACACCAATGTTTTGGATTTATAGTAGAGAATAAACACAAATCAGACAACTGGGCAAGCAGGATCAGCCTGGACCTTGACATTGGGCACAGAATCGCACTTTCCGCAAGCAGGTGTGACAATGATGATAAACACCCATGTGAAGTGTCAAGGTATTGGGTGAAGCAGTTGCAGAGATATAGTACACGAAAAAACTTTAACAAAAAAATTCAAAGTAATTTGAACTTGACATAGGGCACAGGATCGCGCTTTCCGCAAGCAGGTGCGACAATGATGATAAACACCCATGTGACGTATCAAGGTATTGGGTGAAGCAGTTGCAGAGATATAGTACACAAAAAAACTTTAACAAAAAAATTCAAAGTAATTTGACCTTGACATTGGGCACAGGATCGCGCGTTCTGCAAGCAGGTGCAACAATGATGATAAACACCCATGTGAAGTATCAAGGTATTGGGTGAAGAAGTTGCAGAGATATAGTACACGAAAAAACTTTAACAAAAAAATTCAAAGTAATTTGACCTTGAAATTGGGCACAGGATCGCGCTTTCCGCAAGCAGGTGCGACAATGATGATAAACACCCATGTGAAGTATCAAGTATTGTGAGCAGTTGCAGAGATATAGTACACGAAAAAACTTTACATTCAAAGTATTTGACCTTGACATTGGGCACAGGGGCCGCACGGTTGGGGGTTAGAATGAAAAATATGGATGATGATAAACACCCAGTGTGAAGTTTCAAGGTAATGGGTGAAGCAGTTGCAGAGATATAGTATAACGAAAAAGTTTTAACCAAAAAACTCTAACCAGACGTACGTTAAAAAGTTAACGTTGAAAATGGCTAAGTCAATTACGTAGAAATAAAAGGTGAAGGTAAGGTAAAAAAATGGTCACATGTTGGATAGTTGTATGTGGTAGGCACCCCTTGGTTATGAAGCTGTGAAAGTTTGGTGGTCCTAGGTGGTACAGTACCAAAGAAATGGACTTAAACACGAAAACTTAACATTGTAAACGCGAAAACTTAACATTGAAAATGGCTAAGTCAATTACGTATAATAGGTGAAGGTAAAAAAAATGGTCACATGTTGGATAGTTGTATGTGTAGGCATCCCCATTTGGTTATGAAGCTGTGAAAGTTTGGTGGTCCTAGGTGGTACAGTACCAAAGAAATGGACTTAAACACGAAAACTTAACATTGTAAACGCGAAAACTTAACATTGAAAATGGCTAAGTCGACTGCGCGGAAAAAATGGGTGAAGTTAAAAAAAAAAGTAACATGTTGGATAGTGATATGTAGTGGGTACCCCTTGATTATGAAGCTGTGAAAGTTTAGTGGTCCTAGGTGGTACAGTACCAAAGAGAAATGGACTTTAAACACGAAAACTTAACATTGTAAACGCGAAAACTTAACATTGAAAATGGCTAAGTCGACTACGCAGAAAAAATGGGTCAAGATAAAAAAAAAAGTAACATGTTGGATAGTGATATGTGGTGGGCACCCCTTGATTATGAAGCTGTGAAAGTTTGGTGGTCCTAGGTGGTACAGTAACAAAGAAATGGACTCAAACACGAAAACTTAACATTGATTGTGGACGCCGCCCGCCCGCCGCCCGCCCGCCCGCCCGCCCGCCGACCGCCCGCCCGCCCGGCTTTCGCCAATCCAATAGCCTGGATTTTTTTCTCAAAAAACCTGGCTAATAAATTATGAGATAAATGCAAGGGAGATAAATGTTGTTTGACCCATTTTGGTCAATTGAAACATGCAAGTTATTTACCATTCCAAATGTGTATAATACTATTCATCTGTTTTTTTGAACGGTCATTGGAGGAGAAATAGGGAGATCATTTGTATAATTTACTATCAAAACTGTGACAAAGCCGGACGGACAGTCACAAACAATAACCACTTTATTACGACCTTAGATGTTGATATATAATATGCCGTTAAACAAACAAACATTTATATGGGGACATATATACAAGAAATACAAGAAAGACAATTATGAAAATTAAGACCATTTATATTGGCCACCCATGACATTTTCTGGCGAGCTTCGTTTTAATATCACGTTCTTAGCCAAACTCCTTGCATCAGCTAGGTACCTGAAAATAGTATTACCGGTATTCAATGATTAGTAACAATTTAAGCTGGTATTTACATCACAAAGTGAGTAATTAAGAGGATTTGGGGAAGATTTGGGGATGATTTGCTGCATATCGGGCCCGTACTGCATAGACACTCGACATTTACGGACGTGGTCATATTTTCAAGCTATATGTGCTGAATTTGATTGATTGAGATAAAAAAACAGATGAATAAACATTTGGAATGGTAAATAACTTGCATGTTTCAATTGACCAAAATAGGTCAAAGAACATTTATCTCCCTTGCATTTATCTCATAATTTATTTTGGATGATCTCCCTTGGCTGCTAGAATGCCTAAGTTAAATTAAAACATCGAAATAAGACTCTTTTCACCATAAAAACGTATTCAAATCAGGTTCAATAACTTCTTAAGAACGATATTAAAAGGTTTTGAGACATATTAATTGGATAACTTATTCATTACATGAGGATTTGGGGAGGATTTGGGGGGAAATGAGGATTTGGGGAGGATTTGGGTGAATCGTGCGCCCGCAAAACTCGGCGACATTTTTCAATGAAAAATATTGCATAACTCCATTAACGGTAATTCCCGATATGTATTCCGTGTCGTGTATTCCAATAGGCATAATGCAATTCTGCGCAAGTCATAAAACTCGATCATTAGCTGGCAAACTGTGTTTACACGGTGCTGATTCGTCTACAGTGACAAGACTAAGACTTCAAACACACGGCGCGTGTCAAGTGTAAATTTCACACATCGGGGCACAAGGCCATATCAAAGATCAATAGACGCGGTTGCTGACATCAGTCACGTAGTCCACACTAGACTGGTACCCTGTCTGATGCTCAGCATATATAGCGTTATTCCTAGTGACCGGGTACCAGTCTAAAGTGACACGACAAACGTGTTTATATGAATTGGGTCTCGATCTCCGACAAATCCCGGCTTATTGCATTAGCGACCAGACCAGGCAGTGGATGTGCGTAGTCTGCCCGTGGTTTACATGGTTTACAGTGCTCGCGAATCTCTAATTAAAAACATCAGTAATACGTCAGCGGACATTGCCAATTCGTCATAGGCTGCTTAAATATTCGGGCTTGACAAGGATAGTATACAGTACATTGGACAGAAAGCAAATAAGCCTGGTGTTCTCTCCTGATTTGGACACCTAGCTCGTGTGGGTTACTGGACTTGACGCATTCAATGAAATATTTTTTGTTACAAAAAAACTCGCGGTTTTCACAGGCCGCGCCACATAGGCTATCGTTTTAATACAGACTATATGACCGTTATTAATTTCAACTGGTGGTGTGAAATACTAATGGTCATGCTAAATTAAACCACTTACATGTAATTACGACAAGCTATTAAATGGTGCACCAAAGCGGGTTGCGAGATATACTTATCGTGAAGATAATTACTCCCCTTTGTATATAATTTCCAAAGCGAGGCTGGTTTCAAAACACTAACAACAAGATGACAAAACAAAATAAATTGACTATTTTAGCCATTTTCGTGCAATTTTTAATTGATGAAAAGCATGCATATAATTATATTACAATAGAATGCTAAAAACATGGCCGACTTTGTTGTGAAACTGGGTAAATGTTCGACCCTTGGAACAACGACCACCTGTCAACAACGACCACTTTGGCCACTTCCCTTTGCCGGTCGTTGTTCACAGGTTCGACTGTATATTGCACCGATTGTTTATTTATTTAACCCTTCCTACGCTGTTGACGGAAATTGCCGTCTGCTGTTTTTCATTTTTTCTTTAATTCTTAACAAAAAACTGGTTTTGACAGCACATGAGAATCGTCTCCACGATTCTCATGTCCTGTCAAAACCAGGTTTTTGTCGAGAAATATTGAAAATAAAACATTTCCAGCAAACGACAACATTTAATTCAGCGTAGTAAGAGTTAATGGTGTTCAATGGCCTGTCAACAACATGTATGCCGTATATATGGGCCGCGCTCTAGGAAAACCAGCCTTATAAATGACAACGTTTTCACTATTTTCACTTTTTTACATTTTCTAATGCGGACACATGTCAAAAATATGTTCAAAATAAAATTCAAAATATAGTTTTCATTGTATCTCACATTTTGTAACACCATGTAAACCCGGCATGGAGAAGATGACGTTATTGGAACGCCGACGTTAGTAGAATGTGACACAACATTATACAGTCCCACCTCCGGTAACGGCCACCTCCAACCAACTGTCACCTCACTTCAACGGCCAGTTTAAACTCCGCCCATTATATTTAGTGTTATTTAACCTCCGCCCATTATATTTTAGTGTATTTTAGTGTTATTTAACCTCCGCCCATTATATTTTAGTGTTATTTAACCTCCGCCCATTATATTTTAGTGTTATTTAACCTCTGCCCATTATATTTTAGTGTTATTTAACCTCTGCCCATTATATTTTAGTGTTATTTAACCTCTGCCCATTATATTTTAGTGTTATTTAACCTCTGCCCATTATATTTTAGTGTTATTTAACCTCTGCCCATTATATTTTAGTGTTATTTAAACTCCGCCCATTATATTTTAGTGTTATTTAACCTCTGCCCATTATATTTTAGTGTTATTTAAGTTGTATTTAACCTCCGCATTATATTTTAGTGTGTATTTAACCTCCTATGTGTTGCTGCCCCCATTATAGTGTTATTTAACCTCTGCCCATTATATTTTAGTTATTTAAACTCGCCCATTATATTTTAGTGTTATTTAACCTCTGCCCATTATATTTTAGTGTTATTTAACCTCTGCCCATTATATTTTAGTGTTATTTAACCTCTGCCCAACGTCAGAAGCATACAGAGCTCCAGTTGAGATGAGTAATTTGACAAAATATTGAGGTATTTTTGTTAGTTCTTCACCAAAAATGGTAAGTTGGGAGTTCTTTAGAATCATCTCATTGACGCACTCCCAACTTGCCATTTTTGTTGAAGAAATAACAAAATTCCCCCCAAAGTTGATCAACTTAACTGGAGCTCTGATACATTGTAATTATTGCAGAATTTAGGTCAGCATCTACTGAGGGATCGTAGCTGGTTATCTCCCTTTGAATTTATTTATAGATATCCATCCAAATTGTATATTTTAGGGTATTATTGCTTGTAAATTGTATATTTTAGGGTATTATTGCTTGTAAAATTGGCGACTGTCGCACAATTTGTCATGTACAGGAGCCATTATATAGTGTTTTCGACTACTGTCTGCTCCACGTTTTGCTGACGACAAACATTTTACTATTAAACACATTAAATCTCAGAAATATCTAAAGGCAAGTAACAAAAAGGTCACCCTCCCCAATTTTTGTTATTTTATAAAATTCCATCAATTATTAATTTTATTGCAAAAAAAACATGGGGCAAAAAGGAGGTAAAGAGAGATAATGAGGGTAGAAAAACTAAAACAAGAGGCCCAAATGGGCCTGTATCGCTCACCTAAAATCCTCCATAGTGGTCATCTTGATTTCACAAAGACTCTTCACTTACAACTTAAAATGTTCCACAGAATTTGTTGGTACCTTCTGATCTAACATATATTGCGAATGTGCATGTGATTTACTGCTATACCTTCGATTTGATATATAAAATGACCATATTCGGTCAAAAATAAAATTTCACCCCTATTTGACCCCTTGGGCCATGACCATTTTTGACCCAGAGGCCACAATATGAACAAATCTGAATCAGCGTTAACTATCGATCATTCATACAAAGTTTCGTCGAAATTGGCCTGGCGGTTTGTGAGAAGATTTTTTGACAATTTGACCTACTTTTCAACGGCGGACATCTTGGATTTGGTGATGACCTCCATTTTGACAAAAATGAACAGGCTTCACCAACAAACCATTTCAGTTAAGTTTGGTCAATATCGGCCAAGCAGTTCACAAGAAGAAGTCCTTTGAAATCTTTAGTAAAAGAACAACCTTTTGACCTGTCGGTGGCCATCTTGGATGACGTAATCATCTGATTTTGGCAAAACATGCTCCAGAGTGATCGTCTATTTTCAACCGTCCCTTCACCCACAGACCATTACAGTTAAGTTTGGCCAATATCGGCCAAGCAGTTCACAAGAAGAATACGTTTGAAATTATTATCTTCAGTAAAAGAACAACTTTTTTACCTTTCGGGGGCCATCTTGGATGACAAAATCATCTGATTTAGACAAAAAATGCTCCAGAGTGATCGACTAGTCGATACCTTCCGATTTGATATATTATATGACCATATTCGGGCAAAAATATAATTTGACCCCTCAGGCCACGCCCATTTTTGACCCAGGGGCCACCATATGAACAAATCTGAAACAGCGTTAACTATCAATCATTCACACCAAGTTTCGTCGAAATCGGCCTGGAGGTTTGTGAGAAGAAGATTTTTTGACAATTTGACCTACTTTTCAACGGCGGACATCTTGGATTTGGTGATGACCTCCATTTTAACAAAAATGGACAGGCTTCACCCACAGGCCATTACAGTTAAGTTTGGCCAATATCGGCCAAGCAGTTCACAAGAAGAATACGTTTGAAATCTTTAGTAAAAGAACAACTTTTTTACCTTTCGGTGGCCATCTTGGATGACAAAATCATCTGATTTAGACAAAAAATGCTCCAGAGTGATCGACTAGTCGATACCTTCGATTTGATATATTATATGACCATATTCGGTCAAAAATAAAATTTGACCCATATTTGACAACGCCCATTTTTGACCCAGGGGCCACCATATGAACAAATCTGAATCAGCATTAACTGGCGGTTCGTGAGAAGAAGATTTTTTAAGAATTTGACCTACTTTTTCACGGCGGCCATCTTGGATTGTCGATGACCTTCATTTTAACAAATCTGAAATGGCATCACCCATATATCATCCCTGTAAAGTTTGACCAACATCGGCTTAGCAGTTCGGGAGAAGAAGATGATTGAAAATGTTCACGGACGACGGACGACGGACACTTTGCCATAAGAATAGCTCACATGAGCTTTGCTCAGGTGAGCTAAAAATACGTGGCACAGTTGTATAAACTAGATTGGTCAGTAAGCGAGGCTTACGAAATACCCCCCGTGTGGGCCCCATGTACCCCTAAATATGTAAAAAAAAAGTGTGTGGGCTTGTAACCTTGACTCTGGGCACGAACGTGAATTTGTCACACGGTGGTAGAGGTCCATTGGAGCAATGATTGTGTGAAATGTGAAGCAGATCCGAGCAAGGAATTAGAAGTTATAACTAATTTCTATCATGTTAAGTTTTGTAAAAAGACTAAGTATGTGACCTTGACCTCGAGATCAGCGGGGATTTGTCACAGCATGATAGTAGAGCCTTAGAGGAATGCATGCATGAAATATTAAGAATTTTCGATGAAAGAAATAGAAGTTATAACATATTTCTCTGATGTTAAGTTTTGTAAAGAGACTAAGTATGTCACCTTGACGTTGGGATCAGCGGGGGTTGGATGGTCGTAGGTTTGTCACACCATGATAGTACAACCTTAGAGGAATGCACAAGTGAAATATTAAGAATTTTCAATGAAGGAAATAGCAGTTATTTCTCTGATGTTAAGTTTTGTAAAGAGACCAACTATTTGATCTTGACCTTGGGATCAGCAGGGGTTGGACAGTCGTGGATTTGGCACAGCATGGTAGTAGAGCCTTACAGGAATGCATGTGTGAAATATTAAGCATTTTAGATGAAGGAAATAGAAGTTATAACATATTTCTCTGATGTTAAGTTTTGTAAAGAGACTAAGTATTTGACCTTGACCTTGGGATCAGCGGGGGTAGGACGGTCATGGATTTGGCACAGCATGGTAGTAGAGCCTTACAGGAATGCATGTGTGAAATATTAAGCATTTTAGATGAAGGAAATAGAAGTTATAACAATATTTCTCTGATGTTAAGTTTAGTGACGCACGGACGCACGGACGGACAACCTGAAGTATACCCCCCCCCCACAACTCGTTGCGGGGGTACCCTCCCACAACTCGTTGCGGGGGATATAAAAACATGAATATTATATAACTTGACCATCGGTTAAGGGGTGTGCGGTGGACCTTGACATTGGGGTCAGTGGTGGACGGTGGGTCGTGGATTTGCTATAGCACGATATAGCATATTAAGATGAATGCATGTATGAAATATCAATGCGCTCCCTGAAAACAGAAGTTATACAAAATTTAAGTTTATGTTTAAATTTGTTAAGTTTATGAACACACTAAGTTGGTGATTTTCTACAACATGATAGCTATTCACATGAGGAATGCATGTATGAATGTGCTAAGTTTGTGACCTTGACCTTGGGGAAAGGGGTGGGGGGTCATGGATTTTCTGTAGCACAATAGAGGATCATCAGATGAATGCATGTATGAAATATCAAGGCATTCCCTGTAAAGAAACAGAAGTTATAAAAAGACTCCAACGTTAAGTTTATGATGTTGATCTTGGGGAAAGGGGTGGGGGGTTGGTCATGGATTTGCTGTAGCACAATAGAGGATCATCAGATGAATGCATGTATGAAATATCAAAGCGTTCCCTGTAAAGAAACAGAAGTTACACAACATTTACCCCAACGTTAAGTTTATGAACATGCTAAGTTTGTGACCTTGACCTTGGGGTAAGGGTTGGGTCATGGGTTGTGGATTTGCTACAGTATAATAGAAGGTCATCTGAGGAATGCATGTATGAAATATCAAGGCGTTCCATGAAAGGAAACAGATGTTATAAGACATTTACCCCAACGTTAAGTTTTTGAATGTGCTAAGTTTGTGACCTTCACCCTGGGGTAAGGGGTGGGTGGTGGGTCATGGATTTGCTATAGCACGATAGAGTATCATCAGATGAATGCATGTATGAAATATCAAGGCGTTCCATGAAAGGAAACAGATGTTATAAGACATTTACCCCAACGTTAAGTTTATGAATGTGCTAAGTTTGTGACCTTGACCTTGGTGTAAGGGGTGGGTCATGGATTTGCTATAGCACAATAGAGTATCATCAGATGAACGCATGTATGAAATATCAAGGCGTTCCATGAAAGGAAACAGATGTTATAAGACATTTACCCCATCGTTATTTTTAAGTTTATGATTGTGCTAAGTTTGTGACCTTGATCTTGGGGCAAGGGGTGGGAGGTGGGTCATGGATTTGCTATAGTACGATAGAGTTTCATCAGATGAATGCATGTATGAAATATGAAGGTATTCCCTGTAAATAAACAGAAGTTACACAACATTTACCACAACGTTAAGTTTATGAATGTGCTAGGTTTGTGACCTTGACCTTGGGGTAAGGGTTGGGTGGTGAGTCGTGGATTTGCTACAGCATGATAGAGGGTCATCTGAGGAATGCATGTATGAAATATTGTTGCGTTCCATGAAAGGAAACAGATGTTATAAGACATTTACCCCAACCTTAAGTTTATGAATGTGCTAAGTTTGTGGCCTTGACCTTGGGGTAAGGGTTGGGCAGTGGGTCATTGATTTGCTATATCACGATATAGTATCATCAGATGAATGCATGTATGAAATATGAAGGCGTTCCCTGTAAATAAAGAGAAGTTCCACAACATTTACCACAACGTTAAGTTTATGAACATGCTAAGTTTGTGACCTTGACCTTGGGGTAAGGGTTGGGTGGTGGGTCATGGATTTGCTACAGCATGATAGAGGGTCATCTGAGGAATGCATGTATGAAATATCAACGTGTTCCATGAAAGGAAACAGAAGTTAAGTTTGTGAACGCCGATGCTGACGCCACCGACGACGCCGAGGGTATGCCATAAGTTGCAGTATTATCAGAACTAATTAATAAAATATACACTATTTATATAAATATTCATTTCATTTGTGGTGTATTTCGTTTTCAAATAAAAACAAATGTTTTTTATGACATCGTCTGTCGGTCAACATCGTAACAGCCGAATATTTACACCTACCGTACACGGTAGACGAGTGCACGTACACCTATCCCGCGAATAATCGTATAAGTCAAGACTACGGGTGAACTATATAGGCCATTAGTTCGGGTGTACACAGCAAGAGGAATGCTGGCATTGAAAATTTAGTGTGTAGGTCAATCTTGTTTTCACCGTTATTGCCGTCAAAAAAAGTTTGTCTGTGAAATAATTTGACAATATGCATACAGATGTTCAGTTTTGTGTACTACCGTGATTACAAGTTCCAAATATTTTGCAAGAGAATGCTAGCTGGTGCCATTATTTATCGAGATATAGCACTGAATGTGGTCGGCAGTTACGTTTTGTATGGAACGCCAAATCTACATAAACTCAAATAATTAATGCTAGCTTCAAATAATTAGTGCTCTCTCTAATTATATTAGTGCTCTCTCAATTTCAATTAGTGATCTCTCTAATTCAATTTGTGCTCTCTCTAATTCAATTTGTGCTCTCAAATTCAATTTGTGCTCTCTTTAATTCAATTAGCGCTAGCTGTAATGATAATTAATAGAGAGAGCACAAATTGAATTAGAGAGAGCACAAATTGAATTAAGAGAGAGCACAAATTGAATTAGAGAGAGCACAAATTAAATTAGAGAGAGCACTAATTTAATTAGAGAGAGCATGATTCAATTAGAGAGAGCACAAATTCAATTAGAGAGAGCACTAATTGAATTAGAGAGAGCACAAATTGAATTAGAGAGAGCACAAATTGAATTAGAGAGGGCACAAATTGAATTAAAGAGATCACTAATTGAATTGGAGAGACTGCCATGTGTATACACTGGTCACCAATGATCCACACAGACTGACGTGGCTCTACACTAGTCATAATATGAACAATGTGAAGATACGGAAAGAACTTTTGTATCTACACGATATGAGGGGATACACAGTTACACAGTACATACTGTTGTTCGAAGTTTGCCTCCTCCTCCTCGCAGTGGTTTGACATAGTTTTGCAAATTTAGGACACTCGCTGATTGATAAATTGAATATATATTCAACATCCTGGACGGCTATTCTATGATAGAGTGTACAAAAATATGTTCCACTTTTGGTGAAAAATCAACTTCAATATTTGACGAAATCAACATATGTGTCATGTTGCTGAACATCTTGAGGACAGGAATCCAAAATATTTCAGCACAAAGAGATCAACTTCAATGAAAATATGTATATGTTCCAATGCCAGTCAGTCTGAGGTACGGACCCTACACATTTGACAAAAGTATACATATCAGCATATCAGAATACTCTACAGACAATATATAATGAACATATATAGTTGAAATGGAAATATGTCGAGTAACCATGGAAATATTCAAGATGGCGTCCAAGATGGCCGCTGTTTTAAAAATAAGCATTAACATGTATAATTGTTCAAATCACTCTATAAACCAGTGCTTCAATGTTTGATGGCAATATTATATGCATACTATAATAAGAACTAAAATTTGAAGTGAAGGAAGATGACATGTGATGCAGGGTCAAGGTCAAAGTTCAAATATTAGTAATTTTGTATTGTTCCTAACACTAATCATACCTTTTATAATCAAGTTTTGAATGGAAAGTATAAATACGAATACGAATACGAATACTATTAATCTACAAATATTATGTAATGCATATATTTAGGTAAAATGACGATACATTTATGTAGAATAGCCGTCAAGATATACAAGATGACGTCTCTTTAATTCAATTAGCGCTAGCTGTAATGATAATTAATAGAGAGAGCACAAATTGAATTAGAGAGAGCACAAATTGAATTAGAGAGCACAAATTCAATTAGAGAGAGCACAAATTGAATTAGAGAGAGCACAAATTGAATTAGAAAGAGCACAAATTTGAATTAGAGAGCACAAATTCAATTAGAGAGAGCACAAATTCAATTAGAGAGAGCACTAATTGAATTAGAGAGATCTCTAATTGAATTAGAGAGAGCATTAATTGAATTCGTGCTAGCTCTATATTATTTGCAGAGAGCTGAAAAACACATACATTTAATGCTCTTTCTAATTCAATTAGTGCTCTCTCAAATTCAATTAGTGCTCTCTCTAATTCAATTTGTGCTCTCTCAAATTCAATTAGTGATATCTCAAATTCAATTAGTGCTCTCTAAAATTTAATTCATGCTCTCTCTATTAATGAAATTGAATTAGAGAGAGCACAAATTGAATTAGAGAGATCACTAATTGAAATTGAGAGAGCACTAATAGAATTAGAGAGAGCACTAATTATTTGAAGCTAGCATTAATTATTTGAGTTTATGTAGATTTGGCGTTCCATAGTTTTGACACACTTACGAGAAAGCATGAAAAATAACTGCCAATCTGATTCTCCATTGAAGAACGTGATAATTTCCAGTTCATGATCAGACGAGCATTTTATAAGAGACAGGTTGATTAATTTAATTTTGTAGCAATCGATCTGAAACTTCACACCTGTGTTTAAATTCAATAAACGACCACCACATTGAAAGTTTCAAGATAATTGTGAAATGTGACGGGCGTTATGCGTTATGAGTAACGCCCGTCACAAAGTTCGGAAGTGAAAATAGACTGCCGGAAATGAGTTACAATCAAAACGTACCCAAGTCAAAACGTACCAAGTCAAAACGTCAAAACGTACCAAGTCAAAACGTACCCAAGGGCGTTGGTTAAAACGTACCCAACCTTTGGTTAAAACGTACCCAACCATTGGTCAAAACGTACCCAACCTTTGGTCAAAACGTACCCAACCTTTGGTCAAAACGTACCCAACCTTTGGTCAAAACGTACCCCCAACCTTTGGTCAAAAGTACCAACCTTTGGTAAAAAACCTTTGGTCAAAACGTACCCAACCTTTGTTAAAACGTACCCAACCTTTAAAGGTCAAAACGTTACACCATTTGGTTAAAACGTACCCAACCTTTGGTTAAAATGTACCCAACCTTTGGTTAAAACGTACCCAACCTTTGGTTAAAACGTACCCAACCATTGGTCAAAACGTACCCAACCATTGGTTAAAACGTACCCAACCTTTGGTTAAAACGTACCCAACCATTGGTCAAAACGTACCCAACCATTGGTCAAAACGTACCCAACCATTGGTCAAAACGTACCCAACCTTTGGTCAAAACGTACCCAACCATTGGTCAAAACGTACCCAACCTTTGGTCAAAACGTACCCAACCATTGGTTAAAACGTACCCAACCATTGGTCAAAACGTACCCAACCTTTGGTCAAAACGTACCCAACCATTGGTCAAAACGTACCCAACCATTGGTCAAAACGTACCCAACCATTGGTCAAAATGTACAAAACCATTGTCACGAACCCAACCATTGGTCAAAACGTACCCAACCATGGTCAAAACGTACCCAACCATTGGATTAAAACGTACCCAACCATCAAAAGTACCCAACCTTTGGTCAAAACGTACCCAACCATTGGTCAAAATGTACCCAACCTTTGGTCAAAACGTACCCACCATTTGTTCAAAACGTACCCATAGTAAAATATAGAAAAAGATCGGGGAAAATAGAGTAGAAATAATATGATGTCAAATAAAAAGTTGTTGACCAGCACCCCCGGAAATGACACGTCCGTTATGCTGTCTGTCAAAATAACGGCCAACTTTCCTACTTCAAATAAAAATCAATGTTTATGATGACATCGTGTGTCGGTCAACATCGTAACGGCCGAATATTTTACGCCTGCCATACACGGTGGACGAATGCGCGCGCATACACGGATCCCGTGAATAATCATCTACGTCAAGACTACGTGTGAACTACGTCACGACATACACTTTCAAGGCGAAATACAAAATTAAAAAAAAAAGTATTTTTTCCTAAAAATGTTTGTCGTCCTATATATACGTAGCGTAGATAATCATCATCCTACATAGTGAATACACTGTCTAAACAGGATCTAATATGTTTTCTGTCAATTGCAATAAGGCTATGCCATTGTTTGCATGGGCGGATTCAGGGGGGGGGGCCACCCTAATATTTACAAGTTACAAGGCACGTTTCTACGTAAATACTGTGACAGTGTCAATATTTTTGCTCCAAAATGCGCCAGAACGCAGGAAATGCGATGTAGATTTCAAAAAATTTCGGACCCCCCTAGCGCTATCCCGATACCCCCCTCCGCTCGGTTACAGTCAAGTATTGCAAAATAGTTACGCCCACCCCCCCTAGCCCGAAATACTGGATTTGCACCTGTAGCCTATTTCATCAACATTGCAAAGTATACTTTACTAGCAAAGTATACTTTCAGGGAGTAATCATTTATTTTTCCTGAAATGCATTATTTCATATAGAACTAACAAATGCATATATTTCATGATTAAAAGTATGCAGAATTATTATACTGAATTTATTACATTATCACAGCTAAATGTAATAAATTCAGTATAATAAAAAATAATAAAGTTATCATAAAATTGAAAATTTCTCCCTCAAAGTATACTTTGCTACTAAAGTATACTTTGCAATGTTGATGAAATGGGCTACTGGTTTGTATATCAAACAGCGTACCGGTATGCCTTGATCAGCACATGCTGATCTGGTGCTACGCTGACCACAATCAGTATACAGCATGGTTTAATTGTTCAATTTATCCACGCTGATAGTGAGTACACTTTTTTTCTTGTGGTCCTTTGTCACTGTGCCACCGCGGACATAACGTATTTAAAGTGGTCGATCACCGCGGGCATAGCCTACCTGTCCCCCGCGATCACTGTTTCAGGCAGTGGGATCGCGGTGACAGCATCCCCGGTCACTGTGAAGCACTGCCCTAACGTTATCACGGTCGTTCACGGGGGATCACCGCGAGTTGCAAAATAAAACATTATTGTTTGTACGAGAAATCATGAATTAAGTGAGAGCGTGCGTGTGTATGTGTACGTGTGCGTTTTGATGTAGCTAGAGTCGAACATAATGCGATACCACTATTATATATGTACACGAGTTATGGTGTCAGCTGCTTAGACACGATGACATCAATGTTTGTCAAATTGCCACGGGTGCATACTCAAAACACATTAATAAACAAAAAAAAACATTATAATCGTTTCCTAAAATAAACAGAATCGTCTCGCGTTTTCGCGATCTCGCATTCCGCTTTTGAAAATAAGTTTTGCTCTAACGCAAATTTTCGGTCGTAACTTGGGGCGACTATCACTGCGTTGCAGAAAGAAAATTCTGATTAGTTTTGCTCATTCATGTGCGGCGAGTTTGCAAAATGCGAGATTGAATATGATAGAATTTCGTGTTTTCGTCTCGAAAGTTTGAAAACGCGAGGTTGCTACATGTCCCTAATAGGACACGTAAACATTGCATTTGGAGACGATTCCCATGTGCTGCAAAACATGTTTTTATTAAGAAATAGAACAAATGTGGACAAACATCTATATTTCTTGACAACAAAAACATAATTTTACAAAACGTGATAATCGTCTTTGGAGACGATTCTAATGTGCTGCCAATACACGTTTATTGAGGAAAGAAAACAACAACATATTTCGATACGTGTTATTGGTTACTGCATCGCATTGTCGACCTATACACAAGATCGTGAAAACACAAGACCAAACCGCGAGGCGAAAACGTGAGATTCTATTGTATTCCGCATTCTCGCGTTTTCACCTAGCTATCTCGCGTTTTCGAGACCACGATGTCGCGTTTTCGCCTCGACCTTTTCACAATGTCGCATTCAGGCTTTTGAAAATACGTTTGTGTCATTATGTGTGTATAGAATGCATGCGTGCTGAAATTGAGTTTTTCGCATACATTACATGTACGTACGTTGAAGCAATTCGAACTAGCATGCTTTAGATGCATGTACGTACGTAGAACCAAATCCAACACGCGTGCTGTCTACACATGCATGGGCAAATCGTATTTCCAAAAGCGGAAGGCGAGATCACAAAAAACGCAAGATTGTAACATAACCCCAACTAGTACATTTGCGACATCATTTTCGGTCTAGCAGCACACCTGATGGTGTTTACAATCGTCAGTTGGTAATCCAGTTTCACGTGCAAGGTGTGTCTGACCTTTAGAATTCGGCGGAAACAAACATACCAAAACCATGCTATGTAGTCGCTCACGTCATCGCATCGCCGATGAATTGATAAAATTTTACGCATTAGCTTTTGCATTTCAACAATTATTTGATTTCTTGATAAAAGCAAGTTTGGGAGCACATAAAAATCGTCTCCTAAAACGATTGGGAGACGATTCTCATATTTTGTCCAAATATGTTTTTGGTAAAGAAATACCAATGTATTGAGGTTTTCTTTTCACATTTGTGCGATGTCTTAATAAAACATGTTTTGGCAACACATGAGAATCGTCTCCTTAGACGATTCAAAAGTTTTGTAAAAAAAAATAAATTGTTGTCACATTTGTTTGATTTCTTAGACTGTGCAAACAATTGACAAATTCGGAAATCAACAACTTAATTTGTGTTTCTCGAGTCGGTTTCAGATGGTGGCGAGGAAATACGATCGATTACACAACGTGAAAATCGTGTTGGAACGTAAATGTCAATTGTCACGTAGGCCATTTCAAGTTTATTCTGAGTACGTATGGTCGTCGCTCGTTAGGGGCATTTATTTCGTTCCTTTATAAGAGATGGGTTGTGGCCTAGGGCTTAGAACACCTGACTTCCAATCTGGAGGTTGTGGGTTCAAACATCTCCTTCGGCATCAAACATACTTTCATAGTATTTCAAGCCAGCCGTGGGTAAATGTTTGAATCCAAGGTCGAACGTTATTGTTACATGATTTTTACATGATTTCCGTCGAAAATATCATGTAATTTGAGAAAAATGTCAGTAATTCCAGTACGCTGACAACGCGCGATGTCGTGTATTTGTTATGATTACGTCAAATTATGTTGACAACATCGGCCGTTTGTTCCGTTACAACCAACCAAGTAAAAAGTAAGCCATGGGTAAACAGCACGCTCATGTACGTTTGAACACGGTTGTAGGCGGTATCAAACAACGGCAGCCATACAGATAACAATTTAAAATAAGCAATATGTTTGGGAAATAAATTGTCAACATAGCGCCCGTCACATTTTCCCCAGTCACTGCTTTTAATGAAAAAAACATATTGCCATATTGTATTTTATTTAAATTTAAAGGATTTCATCCACTACTTACAAGAAGAGTTTACCTACACATAAAATTGAAAGGGATAAGCAGATGTTTTCGGAAATAAATTGTCAACATAACGCCCATCACATGTGTCAGGTCATTACTTTTAGTGAAAGAAACCCAACTAATTTGCTTGATCACCTACCTTTTTTGGCCATAAACCCAAAATTTGAATATAATGCTCATGGAATCCAAGTGTATGGGGCTATCTCTGATTTTGCACACTGAACATTAAATGGTAAAATAGTTGCAATTTAACATACAATGTCAATCATAACAACCACCACTTTCTAGTAAATATCAAATTGTCAAGCATAACAGCCACTCATTGTGGATACCAATTGGCATTAAATAATGTGATTTTTTTTTACGCTTGTAATAATGGATGGAATAAATAATTAATGCAGTGTTGCAATATCAGTGTGAAAAGTGTTGAAATCATAGATAAATGAAAATAATAAATATATAGTTGGTGAAAAAAAGTAATGCCCGTCACTTTAAAATAAGCAATATCCTGAGACATGGGAAACTCTCGCCATATTGTATTTTCTTTAAATTTAAAGGATTTCCTCCACTACTTCCAATAAGAGTTTACCTGCACATAAAATTGAAAGGGATAAGAAGGTTTTTTAAAAATAATTTGTCAAAATAACGCCCATCACTCTTGTCCGGTCAATTATTTTAGTGAAAAAACAACTAATGTGCTTGATCAACAATCTTTTTTTGGCCATAAACCAAAAATTAGAATACATGCTCATGTAATCCAAGTGGAATTATAGCAAAAGAGAGAACTTGAAAATGTCAGCGTGATGGCCGTTATTATTTCCATTTATCTGATTTTGGCCCGTATGAACCAGTATGCATGACGGATATGTTCACAGGATATGTTCACAGACAGGATATGTTCACAGGATATGTTCACAGGATATCACTGTACGGTAAGTCCGAAACAGTGCGAGTGCGAATCGGTTTGTTTCTGCACAAAGTTGGTCACCAAATGACATGACTATTCAAGGACATGGACACAAATTATTATAAAAGCAAAGTAAAATATGTCAACTAACACTTTATAGCCGAATAAACTGGTTGAAATGACCGAATGTTTGGATTGAACCACGTTAGAAGTAATAGTTACTGCCCTAATCGAGGTGTCCATGTGTTTGAACAACCTACATGTGCCCATGGAACACCGAGCCGCTGTCTATAATAATAAAAAACACAAGTCCCATGTGACCTTGACCTTGGGCGGTCGTACTGACAGCCTTGATAATGAAATAAGGACTTTAACAGTATTGCCTTACAAATTTGTCTTATTACACACAAGGTGAACATAAGTCCTCAGTGACCTTGACCTTAGATGGTGCATGCATAACAAAGCACGATCACATTGTGGCCAAATATTATCAAAATCGGTGAATCGGTTCATGAGTTTTTGAAAAATGAAAGGTGTTACTAACGTACGTATGCATGTACGTACATACGCAGTACTAACACTATATCCCCTCTTGTCTATCGGCAAGCGGATAATTATACAGTACATGCAGATTTGTTCTCATTTTCAACCATGAACAAACTACAATCAATGTCATATAAATGAAACGCAATGGGGTTCCCAGTGTGTCCGGTTTAGACGTGTATACATAGCCCACCACGTTTACACGTGTATACATAGCCCACCACGTTTACACGTGTATACATAGCCCACCACGTTTACGTTCAGCAGTTCTCTGTCAAAACATCGACGAAATGACCAGCACCCGGCCATATAGAATATATTAATTTTGTAATTGAAGGGCCTCTCATCGCCTGGTGCAGTGTGTACAACTGTACATGCACGTGCAGCATATGAATGCATATATCTATTATTGGATGGTCAGTTATAAGTCATTTACGAGGGGTGTTCAATAATTAATTTCCCAACACATACCTGATCCCAATAAAATGAAATGAAATTAATTTAATGAATGAAAACTACTAGCATAATTAAAACAACAATCAAATTTAAAGAAACGTGGTCTTAGGTATGTGCATAAAGTGATGAAACATGTGTAATTTAGGAAACAATAATTCAATGGTAGATTTACATGGACTGTCTTAACCAAATCGTGCTTATAAGTCGTCATAATTCCAGCACAAAAATATTTACACAATTCCCTAACATTTGATTGGTCCGTAGCAAGTCTCTGTCCAAAATTTATATCCCAGTAAACTCCAATGCCGAACTACTTTCCGTAACCGTCAGGCGCAGTTAAAATAATTCTTAAGAAAACGGAAAATAAGGATGAATTTATTTCAAATGCTGGAATTATAAGGAATGAATGGCCTTTTTGTGGAATTTATCGGGGATATAATCTTGGAAAAGTCGCGGGAATACTGGACGAGGCCTTCCGGCCTTCGTCCAGTATTCCCGCGACTTTTCCAAGTTTATACCCCGATAACTTCCACAAAAAGGCCATTCATTCCTATATTGAAAAGAATCAGTATGATGATGGGTCTAGTTTTCATCAACTAGCGGTTTTTATCAAACATAACATATGAGCTAAATTGTTAGTTCAATAGAATGATAAACATTTCTTTCAATGTTTCTTGCCTTCAAAATAAGATTGTTGTTAGATTAAAATTCGCGTCAGCTCGTTTAGCAACACATGAGTCAGCCATCTTGAATATTGACTTATGGTTGAAGTTTTCGGGGTATGTTCCAAAAGTGTCAATAAATTTGCTAATTCGTCCCCAGTTTTCATTGGCTATAAGATCTTCACGCAGATGAATGAGGCACAGTGAAGGAAAACTTGAAACTTTTCTCTCGATTATGATTTTACAATATTAAAGAGCAGATTAATGGCAGAGGCAGAAAATCACGAAAATCACGGTAGGTTCGTGAACAAAATGACATAAATGGCAACAAGAAACGAGGCAAAGCCACGAAGGCCAGGTTTTTTCCAAGCATAGACACTTGGATAACATAATTATACCCACTTTTTGTAGACTAGATGGCCGTGGCCTGCATGTTGCGCCTTGGGGCGAGGCATGGACACTAAAAAAATAGATATAGTAGATGGAAAAACTTTAACCAAAAAACTTTAACCGGACACACGGACGAACGGACGGACGTATGCCAAAATGCCGACGATATCGCGCTTTCCGCAAGCAGGTGTGACAATGATAATAAACACCCATGTGAAGTATCAAGGTATTGGGTGAAGCAGTTGCAGAGATATAGTACACGAAAAAACTTTAACAAAAAAAATTCAAAGTAATTTTGAACTTGACATAGGGCACAGGATCGCGCTTTCCGCAAGCAGGTGCGACAATGATGATAAACACCCATGTGAAGTATCAAGGTATTGGGTGAAGCAGTTGCAGAGATATAGTATACGAAAAAACTTTAACAAAAAAATTCAAAGTAATTTGACCTTGACATTGGGCACAGGATCGCGCTTTCCGCAAGCAGGTGCAACAATGATAATAAACACCTATGTGAAGTATCAAGGTATTGGGTGAAGCAGTTGCAGAGATATAGTACACGAAAAAACTTTAACAAAAAAATTCAAAGTAATTTGACCTTGACATTGGGTACAGGATCGCGCTTTCCGCAAGCAGGTGCGACATTGATGATAAACACCCATGTGAAGTATCAAGGTATTGGGTGAAGCAGTTGCAGATATAGTACACGAAAAAACTTTAACAAAAAAAATCAAAGTAATTTGACCTTGACATTGGGCAAAGGATCGCGCTTTCCGCAAGCAGGTGCGACAATGATGATAAACACCCATGTGAAGTATCAAGGTATTGGGTGAAGCAGTTGTAGAGATATAGTACACGAAAAAACTTTAACAAAAAAATTCAAAGTAATTTGACCTTGACATTGGGCACAGGATCGCGCTTTCCGCAAGCAGGTGCGACAATGATGATAAACACCCATGTGAAGTATCAAGGTATTGGGTGAAGCAGTTGCAGAGATATAGTACACGAAAAAACTTTAACAAAAAAAATCAAAGTAATTTGACCTTGACATTGGGCACAGGGGCCGCACGGTTGGGGGTTAGAATAAAAATATGGATGATGAATATACACCATGTGAAGTTTCAAGGTAATGGGAGGGCGAAGCAGTTGCAGAGATATATAGTAACGAAAAACTTTTAACCCCAAAAAACTCTAACCAGACGTACGTTAAAAAGTTAACGTTGAAAATGGCTAAGTCAATTACGTAGAAATAATAGGTAAAGGTAAAAAAATGGTCACATGTTGGATAGTTGTATGTGGTAGGCACCCCTTGGTTATGAAGCTGTGAAAGTTTGGTGGTCCTAGGTGGTACAGTACCAAAGAAATGGACTTAAACACGAAAACTTAACATTGTAAACGCGAAAACTTAACACTGAAAATGGCTAAGTCGACTACGCGGAAAAAATGGGTCAAGTTAAAAAAAAAGTAACATGTTGGATAGTGATATGTGGTGGGCACCCCTTGATTATGAAGCTGTGAAAGTTTGGTGGTCCTAGGTGGTACAGTACCAAAGAAATGGACTCAAACACGAAAACTTAACATTGATTGTGGACGCCGCCCGCCGCCCGCCCGCCGCCCGGCTTTCGCCAATCCAATAGCCTGGATTTTTTTTCAAAAAACCTGGCTAAAAATTACCAGTATTTGGTCCAAACACTGGATTTGGTGGCATTTTTTAAGAACTTACTATAGGTAAATGTCATGCTTATTTTAATTACGTGATGTAAAGCACATCGAGGCTGCACACATGTCTACCCCGAAAACTGACGTCATGACCATATTTGGTAAAATATGTAAATTATACCAAATCATAAATAGCATTGCGAACGCTAGTTTTGTAGACAGTTGATGGTACTATTTTATTTAGTTGAATTAATTCCACATGTGTCTATAAATAGCAACATATATGTGTTGAACAGTATTTTGATTTCAAAGTAAAACAAGAAACGAGGCAAAGCCACGAAGGCCAGGTTTTTTCCAAGCATAGACATTTGTATAACATAATTATACCCACTTTTTGTAGACTAGATGGCCATGGCCTGCATGTCGTGCCTTGGGGCGAGGCATGGACTCCAAAAAAAGAGATATAATAGATGGAAAAACTTTAACCAAAAAACTTTAATCGGACACACGGACGTACGGACGGACGGACGTATGCCAAAATGCCGACTATATCGCGCTTTCCGCAAGCGGGCGCGACAATGATGATAAACACACATGTGAAGTATCAAGGTAATGGGTGAAGCAGTTGTAGAGATATAGTACACAAAAAAACTTTAAGAAAAAAAAATCAAAGTAATTTGACCTTGACATTGGGCACAGGGGCCGCACGGTTGGGGGGTAGAATGAAAATATGGATGATGATAAACACCCATGTGAAGTTTCAAAGTAATGGGCAAAGCAGTTGCAGAGATATAGTATAACGAAAAACTTTTAACCAAAAAACTTTAACCAGACTTCAATTACGTAGAAATAATAGGTGACGGTAAACAAAATGGTCACATGTTGGATAGTTGTATGTGGTGGGCACCCCTTGGTTATGAAGCTGTGAAAGTTTGGTGGTCCTAGGTGGTACAGTACCAAAGAAATGGACTTAAACACGAAAACTTAACATTGTAAACGCGAAAACTTAACACTGAAAATGGCTAAGTCGACTACGCGGAAAAAATGGGTCAAGTTAAAAAAAAAGTAACATGTTGGATAGTGATATGTGGTGGGCACCCCTTGATTATGAAGCTGTGAAAGTTTGGTGGTCCTAGGTGGTACAGTAACAAAGAAATGGACTCAAACACGAAAACTTAACATTGATTGTGGACGCCGCCCGCCGCCCGCCCGGCTTTCGCCAATCCAATAGCCTGGATTTTTTTTCAAAAAACCTGGCTAAAAATTACCAGTATTTGGTCCAAACACTGGATTTGGTGGCATTTTTTAAGAACTTACTATAGGTAAATGTCATGCTTATTTTAATTACGTGATGTAAAGCACATCGAGGCTGCACACATGTCTACCCCGAAAACTGACGTCATGACCATATTTGGTAAAATATGTAAATTATACCAAATCATAAATAGCATTGCGAACGCTAGTTTTGTAGACAGTTGATGGTACTATTTTATTTAGTTGAATTAATTCCACATGTGTCTATAAATAGCAACATATATGTGTTGAACAGTATTTTGATTTCAAAGTAAAACAAGAAACGAGGCAAAGCCACGAAGGCCAGGTTTTTTCCAAGCATAGACATTTGTATAACATAATTATACCCACTTTTTGTAGACTAGATGGCCATGGCCTGCATGTCGTGCCTTGGGGCGAGGCATGGACTCCAAAAAAAGAGATATAATAGATGGAAAAACTTTAACCAAAAAACTTTAATCGGACACACGGACGTACGGACGGACGGACGTATGCCAAAATGCCGACTATATCGCGCTTTCCGCAAGCGGGCGCGACAATGATGATAAACACACATGTGAAGTATCAAGGTAATGGGTGAAGCAGTTGTAGAGATATAGTACACAAAAAAACTTTAAGAAAAAAAAATCAAAGTAATTTGACCTTGACATTGGGCACAGGGGCCGCACGGTTGGGGGGTAGAATGAAAATATGGATGATGATAAACACCCATGTGAAGTTTCAAAGTAATGGGCAAAGCAGTTGCAGAGATATAGTATAACGAAAAACTTTTAACCAAAAAACTTTAACCAGACTTCAATTACGTAGAAATAATAGGTGACGGTAAACAAAATGGTCACATGTTGGATAGTTGTATGTGGTGGGCACCCCTTGGTTATGAAGCTGTGAAAGTTTGGTGGTCCTAGGTGGTACAGTACCAAAGAAATGGACTTAAACACGAAAACTTAACATTGTAAACGCGAAAAGTTAACATTGAAAATGGCTAAGTCGACTGCGCGGAAAAAATGGGTCAAGTTCAAAAACCCCTTGATTATGAAGCTGTGAAAGTTTGGTGGTCCTAGGTGGTACTGTGGTGAGTAACAAAGAAATGAACTTAAACACGAAAACTTAACATTGATTGTGGACGCCGCCCGCCGCCGCTGCCCGCCGCCCGCCACCCGCCGGGCTTTCGCCGCCCGCCCGGCTTTCGCCAATCCAATAGCCTGGTTTTTTTTCAAAAACAAAAACCTGGCTAAAAAATGTTATGTTTCACAAAGTGTGCTTCCTGGTATTGAAATAGCGAACTTATCTCCCCTCTTTATCAGAGTCAATTGTAGTACATTGTATATAAGAAAACACACAGTCCTTGTATAAGCATTTGGAGTCAATAAAGTGAAAATTAAAGGAACATTGAATATCTTCGACATCATCTGAAACATCATGTGAGACACTGTTTCTTTAAAGTACGTTAGGACATCTCTTTTGTCATATATCATCAGTTGGGTCTCTGTAACAATTTAATCCTTCATATGTTTAGCCACTGTATTTCCACATGCAGTTTCAGTAATAAATCAACTTAAGTGATTGAACAATGAAACATGCCCTTTTTGTACGATAATAAAACTATTCTCAGTCAAATGCAGAATATATCATAGTTATATGCCAGTCCACGTGTACATGCATTTTATTATTATAATGCATAAATTTGACTTTCGTAGGTAGCGTAAAACATATTATGTCCTATCTTTGTATAACTGAGATCAAGTGAACAATGTAATGTTCTCGAGCCAAAAAAAGCATTACAGCTTTTTGATTGTATCTTAAATATGCACTGATCACAAGTTATCAATAAGCATAACTTAAGTTAGACTCGTATGTTCTAAAAGGCCGGCACTAGTTTATATTCAATATCATTATACACTAGTGTAATAAATGTGCAAATCAGATGGGTACAATAAAACACATTAGGTAACCAGTATATGCTTAGTATGATGCTGTGCTCCTGCAATAAAGCAAATCTAGCATTTGTGTTGATGTAATATTATATTTATTAAAGCTCCTTGACTGATTTATAAAGAAACTCCGCATAGCCTCTTATGACATCAGTAAACTCGTTAATAAATGTCATAGTAAATCATCACGCAAGTAAGATACTCTCTATATATATAGCACTTTTTTTGAGACCTGGTGAAATATGCCACTTCACGAGTGGGTGTAGGTTTATAACACTTTTTCTGTTACTTAATACTGAACGCCCCTCAATTATATCCCTATTTTTGTCGTTGACAATTGTCTTTCCACATGCTAAACTATATGTAAACAGAAATATACTGTAGACTACGTGTGGAAGATTCACCAGGTAAGCTTTTATTTAAAGTATTTCAACAATGTTCTACATTATATTTTAGACATTTCTGCCGCCCGTCTGTATATATATATTTGTTTATACATATGTCCACGGCATTGACACAATTTGTGATTACATATGCGTCACTGGCACGGAGAAGGACCTTGCAGCATTTATAAGGCGAATATGTGTACCTTTATCATCATTCACCATCCAAATTAGCATTTTATGTTCTACATGTAATCATTCCGCTGATCGCAAAACATCAACAACTGCTACATTGGTGACATGTAGTAAATATAGGAAATGGTATTGATCAAATGGCGACCAACACATGCAATGATCAAACTGCGTGGATGCGCAGACTGATCAGGGCTACGCTAGCCATCGTAAGACCGCTTTTCTTAGCCGGTGTTCATTGTGACCAGACACACAACGTTTGTGGTATGCCACGAGGCACGACTTTTTCGTGCCCAGGTTTGCATATACATGTAGATGCAAACTTTTCTTTTCTCTACAGTGGAGTTAAAATTGCTTACCAACCTCTGACAAACAATAGAGTCGATGTGTAAACGTGGTGATTTCACCATGCGGGATTACAAATCGCGGAAACAATTCTAAGGGGCGATAACACATTTTGGACTATTTGCACGGTACGCGCGACAAAATAAGTGGCTAAGTAAACCTTCTCAGGCAAAGGCCCACTAGTCCGTTTCAGTAACGACACAAACTACGATCCATCAATGACGTCATATATTATAGGAATGAATGGCCTTTTTGTGGAATTTATCGGGGTATAAACTTGGAAAAGTCGTGGGAATACTGGACGAAGGCCGGAAGGCCTTGTCCAGTGTTCCCGCGACTTTTACAAGTTTATATCCCCGATAAATTCAACAAAAAGGCCTGTGACATTGACCTCAAGATCAGTGGGGATTTGTCACAGCGTATGAAATATTAAGAATTTTCAATGAAAGAAATAGAAGTTATAACATATTTCTCTGATGTTAAGTTTTGTAAAGAGACTAAGTATGTGACCTTGACCTTGGGATCAGCGGGGGTTTGTCACAGCATGATAGTACAACCTTAGAGGAATGCACAAGTGAAATAATAAGAATTTTCAATGAAGGAAATAGAAGTTATAACTTATTTCTCTGATGTTAAGTTTTGTAAAGAGACTAAGTATTTGACCTTGACATTGGGATCAGCGGGGGTTGGACGGTCGTGGATTTGGCACAGCATGGTAGTAGAGCCTTACAGGAATGCATGTGTGAGATATTAAGCATTTTAGATGAAGGAAATAGAAGTTAGAACAATATTTCTCTGATGTTAAGTTTTGTAAAGAGACTAAGTATTTGACCTTGATCTTGGGATCAGCGGGGGTTGGACGGTCGTGGATTTGGCACAGCATGGTAGTAGAGCCTTACAGGAATGCATGTGTGAAATATTAAGCATTTTAGATGAAGGAAATAGAAGTTACAGTCGAACCTCTCTACAACGGCCAGCCATGTGGAGACTGAAAACTGGCTATTGAAGAGAGGTGGCTGTTGAAGAGAGGTATATCATATAGAAATCAGAGCTACATTTAAGGTGCATATTTTTTCATTTATTCGCCAAAACTGGCAAGTTGGAAGTGCTTTAGAATCGTCTCAATGAGACGATTCTAAAGCACTCCCAACTTGCCAGTTCTGATGAAAAATTAACAAAATCCCCCACAAAGTTTATCAAATTACGAACACTAAGTGTGGTCGCAATTCATCACATTGCGTTTTGAAATTTTGGCCGTTGTAGAGAGGTGGCTGTTGTAGAGAGGTGGCTGTTCGTGGAGGTTCGACTGTATAACAATATTTTTCTGATGTTAAGTTTTGTAAAGAAACTAAGTATTTGAACTTGACCTTGGGATATGCGGGGGTTGGACGGTCGTGGATTTGGCACAGCATGGTAGTAGAGCCTTACAGGAATGCATGTGTGAAATATTAAGCATCTTAGATGAAGGAAATAGAAGTTATAACAATATTTCTCTGATGTTAAGTTTACAGACTAAGTATTTGACCTTGACCTTGGGATCAGCGGGGGTTGGACGGTCGTGGATTTGGCACAGCATGGTAGAAGTTATACATAAATATTCATTTTGATGAATAAGTTATACGACGCACGGACGGACGTTCTTACAGTACTATACTTATGTGGCTTATTACATGTTAAATATTAGCCACATAAAACGATTTTTAGCCACATAAAAGGATTTTTTAGGTGGCTAATTGTAACCAACCCTATCCTTTACCAAGTCCATAACCCTGTGGGGCTAGCCACATAAGTACCCTAATGTGTGCCCGCACGGACGCACGGACACACGGACGCACGGACACACGGACGGACGGACAACCTGACTCCAGTATACCCCCACAACAAGGTGTTCCATCAAAGGAAACATAAGTTATAAGACATTTACCCAACATTAAGTTTATGAATGTGCCAAGTTTGTGACCTTGACCTTGGGGTAAGGGCTGTGTAGTGTGTCATGGATTTGCTACAGCATGATAGAGGGTCATCTGAGGAATGCATGTATGAAACTAGAAATGTGGCCTGTCGGCACACGAATGCCCCCGCTGGCAGCCAAAGAAAACGAGGCATATTTGATTATAAGCCATTTACCCGAGCGTTAAGGTTTCGAACACACCAAGTCTGTGACCTTGACCCTGGGCTTAGCGGGGGTGGGACGAATGTGGATTTGTCACAGGGTGGTAGAGGACAGTGTGTGAAATGTGAAGCAGATCCGAGCAAGGAAACAGAAATTATAAGCCATTTACCCAGTGTTAAGGTTTCGAACGCACCAAGTCTGTGACCTTGACCCTGTGCTTAGCGGGGGCAGGACGAGTGTGGATTTGCTACAGGGCGGTAGAGGACCATTGGAGCAATGCGTGTGTGAAATGTGAAGCAGATCCGAGCAAGGAAACAGAAATTATAAGCCATTTACCCAGCGTTAAGGTTTCGAACGCACCAAGTCTGTGACCTTGACCCTGGGCTTAGCGGGGGCGGGACGAATGTGGATTTGTCACAGGGCGGTAGAGGACCATTGGAGCAATGCGTGTGTGAAATGTGAAGCAGATCCGAGCAAGGAAACAGAAATTATAAGCCATTTACCCAGCGTTAAGGTTTTGAACGCACCAAGTCTGTGACCTTGACCCTGGGCTTAACGGGTGCAGGACGAATGTGGATTTGTCACAGAGCGGTAGAGGACCATTGGAGCAATGCGTGTGTGAAATGTGAAGCAGATGTGAGCAAGGAAACAGAAATTATAAGCCATTTACCCAGCGTTAAGGTTTCGAACGCACCAAGTCTGTGACCTTGACCCGTGCTTGCGGGGGAACAAATGTTATTTGTCACGGCTAGAAGGGACCATGGAAGGCAATGCGTGTGTGAAATGTGAAGCAGATCCGAGCAAGGAAACAGAAATTATAAGCCATTTACCCAGCGTTAAGGTCTCGGGACGTACGTAACGCCGGTAACACTATATGCCCCCCCTCACCATTCGGTGGCGGGGGCATAATAAAAAGGTGTTCCATGAAAGGAAACAGAAGTTATAAGACATTTACCCAACGTTAAGTTTATGAATGTGCCAAGTTTGTGACCATGACCTTGGGGTAAGGGCCGGATGGTGGGTCATGGATTTGCTACAGCATGATAGAGGGTCATCTGAGGAGTGCATGTATGAAATAACAAGGCGTTCCATGAAAGGAAACAGAAGTTATAAGACATTTACCCCAACGTTAAGTTTATGAATGTGCCAAGTTTGTGACCTTGACATTGAGGTAAGGGATGGCCGCTGGTCATGGATTGTCTATAGCACGATAGAGTATCATCAGATGAATGCATGTATGAAGTATCAAGGCGTTCCATGAAAGGAAACAGATGTTATAAAACATTTACCCCAACATTAAGTTTATGAATGTGCTAAGTTTGTGACCTTGACCTTGGGATAAGGGTTGGGTGGTGGGTCATGGATTTGCTGCAGCATGATACAGGGTCATCTGAGAAATAACAAGGTGTTCCATGAATGGAAACAGACGTTATAAGACATTTACCCAACGTTAAGTTTATGAATGTGCCAAGTTTGTGACCTTGACCTTGGGGTAAGGGCTTGGTGGTGGGTCATGGATTTGCTACAGCATGATAGAGGGTCATCTGAGGAATGCATGTATGAAATAACAAGGTGTTCCATGAAAGGAAACAGAAGTTATAAGACATTTACCCAACGTTAAGTTTGTGGACGACGCACTTTGTGCAGGCGAGCTAAAAATGCTCAAGCCTGGTAACAACGGTGGTGTTTCAAGCAATATTTATTTTATTTGTGGCTGTGACTGGACAAATGGGGCTTATGAAATTTGTGACCAGTGTTGTGTCTGATCAAACAGCACACTTCCGTTACCCAATAATGATCTATATTATGGGTGTTTCATGGATGGAATGACGAACAGTGCAGATCCAGATCAGACTGTGTGGATGCACAGGCTGATCCTGATCTACACTGATTGCAAAACCTGTAAGTCCCATTTCTCCAGTAACAGCCACATCGCATCACATCACATACCTTCTTTGTGGGGTTAACAAACATTTTCGGTTGGTGAACATTTTCACTACATCCACAGCCGTTATCATTTTGTTCGTTATTTCATTGAACTTGGACAAGTTGTTCTGATACGCACTATGCGTCATCGCACGACTCTGCTGCAGAAATTCAAGGTGGCTATCCCTGCATTTCGATCTTCTCTCCTGAAAAACAACAAAACAAAAAGAGAAAGTGAATGGGCTTAGCATGGGACAACAAAATAAATCTCTGGCTGGGTGACGACCTGCATTTTATGAAATATGAAAACAAGACCGCCGCCAATGTCATGTATCCCATCGCTGTGGTGGTTGGATCATGAACATGAAATTTTAATTTTGTTTGTTTGTTGCTATTCAATGGCCTATCAACAGCTAAGGTCATGTAAGGCAAGGTTTGATCATGCTGCAATGGGGGTGGGGGGGGGGTGGGGGGGGATCCCAAAATCAGAATGGAATATTTACATCGAGAAAAAATATATCCAGCCCTGAGATTAGAATAACCTGACATGGTGCCAGGTACATACCAAACCAAACCAAAGTCACTTAGCCCCTTCCCCTAAAATAGAACTACGAATCATCGTAATACTCGCATAAGGGGTATAACCGGATTCAACTTGTCACATACAAAATGCCAAAGATGTATGCGAGACAAGAAATGTTAAGCCAATCGCTCACACGGTAACGAAGTTGTAGGAGAAACACACACACATCTATAATTGAATGTAACATTTCAAAGTTATTTGCTTTGACTTTGGGCATGGAGGGAGCATCGGTGGTACGGGGAGTGAAAATATGAATGAGGAGAAACATGCAGATGAAGTTTCAAGCCAATCGCTTGTACACTGAAGTAGTTACATGAGAATTGCGCAACTTGCACACATCTACTGAATGTGAAATGTGTTATTTGACCTGGACGTCAGGAACGTAGGGAGCATTGGTCTGGCAATGTATGAACACATGAATGATGAGAAACATGCACATGAAGTTCCAAGTCAATCGCTCATACAGTAAACAAGAGGACCATTGTGGCTCTATATCGCTCACCTGATATTATTATTCCTACAAAGTTTTGTCGAAAGGAGTCTTGTGCCCGTTTCACTAAACTTCATAACTAAAATGTTCGTAAGTGCAAATTTAGGATCGTCTGGAAATTTCAATCAATGGATTTACATTTATTGAGCATAGGCTGCTCAATAAATGTAAATCCAATAATTGTTTACAAAAAAACATTGTTAATGTGAAATTTACAGACTATCATAATTTTGCACTTACAAACATTTTAGTTGTACAAGGTTTAGTGAAACGGCCCCCTGATAAACAGAATATCAGTAGCCTATTTCACCAACATTGCAAAGTATACTTTTCTAGCAAAGTATACTTTGAGGGAGAAATTTTCAATTTTAGGATAAATTTATTATTTTTTATTATACTGAATTTATTACATTATCACAGCCATTTTGGCTGTGATAATGTAATAAATTTAGTATAATAATTCTGCATACTTTTAATCACCAAATATATGCAGTCGTTAGTTCTAAATGAAATAATGCATTTCAGGAAAGATAAATGATTACTCCCTCAAAGTATACTTTGCTAGATAAGTATACTTTGCAGTTTTGATGAAATCGGCTACTGCATGTCTTGATACCAAACTAGCTTTGTTTGTAACTGTATGAATTAATATTAACTCTCAAAAGGCGGGAATCGAAAATTGTCGTCTGCTGTAGTTTCATATTTTGTAGTCTTTTCAATAAGAGCATTGTTTGACAGCATTATTTACGTTGGAAATGATTCTATAGTGCTGTCAAACCGTTCTATAATTCCAGCACAAAAATATTTACACAATTCCCTAACATTTGATTGGTCCGTAGCAAGTCTCTGTCCAAAATTTATATCCCAGTAAACTCCCATGCCGAACTACTTTCCATAACCGTGAGGCGCAGTTAAAATAATTCTTAAGAAAACGGAACATTTTCTTGATGAATTTATTTCAAATGCTGGAATTATAAGGAATGAATGGCCTTTTTGTGGAATTTATCGGGGATATAAACTTGGAAAAGTCGCGGGAATACTGGACGAGGCCTTCCGGCCTTCGTTCAGTATTCCCACGACTTTTCCAAGTTCATACCCCGATAAATTCCACAAAAAGGCCATTCATTCCTATATAGTCTAGGGTCCTGATATGGTTGAGTGTGCACTGAAATGTACCCTCAGTTTGACTTCAGATATTGGTAGGTGGGTGGTCCAAGGTCTAAAAACAATTGGTCACGCGGTCCAAGTCATGTGACTTTTCCCGCCATTTTGAAAAACAAAATGGCCGCCAAACCATTTTACGAAAATGTATGTCTCAGAAGGCAAGGCATTGCGTATTTGTTTTAGCTTCAATCCCTCTAAAATATGATGCATATTATGCTAGATTGGTTCGTAATACAGGAAAATACAACTTTTGATACTAGTATTGGATATTTCTATAGAAAAAAGGAAAAATGTATAAGAAAATGCATGAAAAAATGCTGTTTTTTCATATATGGGTTACTTTATATACATACCGAACAAATAATACTATCAATATAGTGACATATTGTGCATTTTTCACTTCGGAGGGATGGTGTGATTGGGATTGGTGTTGTTCAATTCGCGAACACAGCTTATTTTATGAGAAAAATATGAAAACATTACCCCACCCACTTTCTGGATATGCATTGAATTACTACAATATTATTTGGATATATCTCGTTAAAAATGTTATCATTCGAGATATATTTATGAAACTTCACGAGATGAGAGCAATCGCTATGAGAAGCATTATTATGTATGAAGCGTTTATAGCCATGAGTACTCGTTGCCATGGTAACCATTAACCGGACCAAAATTAGTGTTTTTTTATATTTATGTAATCTGTTCACGATTCTCACATACATGTATACATATATAAGTGGTACTGATATCAGTGTCAGTAAGCAACGTGATTGTGTGATTGGGATTGAGATGCGTCAATTCATGAAAGTATATTTTGTGTGAAAATAGTAAAACATTACCCCACCCACTTTCTTGTTAAAAATATTATCATTTGATATATAATTATAAACGTTACAGTATCGTAGCACAATCTATAAGAAATATGTTTATGTGCAGATGTCTTGGTGTTTTAAATATATTTTATATATTATATATACCGTTTTTATAAAGGCCCCAAAACACAATTATTATTAAATTTCAAGCTTGTGCTTTTGCTAAACTACATGTACATATATTGGCAATTAAAAAGTATGTCAATTGAGTGACTGCCCGAGCAACAATCAGCAATCTACAATCAGCTGTATGTAAACAAGAATTATGGCGCGTTATCAAATGTCTGCGCTGTTCTATATACGATATTTGCACCAACTAATTTGTGGAAAATACATATTCGAGGCTCATTACATCCAAATATACGCCACCTTACCATATACATACATGTTAGGGATACATGAAATATAACACATACGTCAATCTTAAATGTTAGAATTATTTTCATTTTATAATTTGAAAGTAATACAACATGATGGTCCAGCTCTGGAGAAACCACTCATTTGGCATCGCCATATTTCGCCGATAGCGATTTTGCAAAATCAAAAATATTTAAAATATGATATTGAATGCAGACATATATAAATGTTGAAAATTAACCTATTTTTAAATCAATATTTGAGAAGTTTCTCCAGAGCCAGGCCCATATATGAGACGGGTTATATGATTTTGTTCCTTCAAACAACTGCGATGTTTTATTTACAACTATTTACAAAAACTGTGAGTTATGATGTCAGATGAAGTAAAGACTTGACACAAATTGCAGAAGACGAATATAATTTCGCATGTACTTTGGAAATGGAAATTTGTTAACTTTTCACGGAACGTATGAAACACTGCAGCTTGAATTTACAACACTACAGTGTTTAATCATATGTTTCCTAATTTAGTTGTCTATTACCTAGAAACACGTGATTCATTCCGTTCGATTGTTTGGGTTTTGGCACGAGTCGGAAGCTTCACATTTACAGAATTCACAACAACTTAAGTCAGCTACACGACATGGACACACTCCAGAGTGCGCACACTTTCCACAGCGACATGGAATTGGAAAGTCATCAGGGAGTGCTACGCCTCTATTAACAACTGGGGTGAGAACATCATCGCACAATGTGTACCCATACTCCTTTGGATCAAGCGTTCTCTCTTGACGACATGGTGCATATAACCATTGGTGACATTGGAAGTATGCCCTCTGAATATGGAATCTGATGCTCGCCGATGTCGGTGCCAGTCGCTCAAAGTTATTTGAAATGGTCTTATGGTGGTATTGATGGTATCTTAGTTCGTCAAATGTATCAAATTTGTCGTCTCCGGAAACAGCGCATACAAGGAAATGCTCGGCATCAGCCAGAATTCCTTCTGTTAGTGTTGTTTTACCAAAGTCTTTCAGCAGCTCTGGTCCGAAACTGTTTCCCAACTTCAGAACGGCGTGCTTAGTTGAAACTTTACTGGTAGAATCACAACCACTAAGGGAATGGATAGCTGGCAACACATCCACCATGTCATGGTTCAGCTTTGCACTCAGGGCATGGAGTGGTACTGACCTTGATGTTTTACCTTGTCCACATACGATCCAGAGCTCAATCAGTCCAAATTGTTTCCAGCTACTGTTGAAGTGATACAGCAGACAGACGAACACATCTGTGTCTGGTGATGCTACTACAATCCGTTTGAAGGAGCCAGTCGTCACTGCATGGATTACGTGGAGTAATAATCTGTCATCGGCTTCGTCATGGTGACTGTGGAGACATGGAACATCAGTGACTGTCTCAGAGTCAATCTCTACGCATTTCCAAACATTTTCTTCGTGTGAACCTCCAAGGTAAACAACATGTGAACTGTTGATGTGATCCAGGGGGTTTGATTATCCATTTCGAGAAGAATGTTTCCCAGCGGATTTTGTTCACAGTGGATGCCCATAAAGCTTCCATATTCACCATCAATGGTGTGTCATCTCGCTTGATAGTCACTTCAATGGGATCCGATTTGCTTCTTCTCATTTGTTCAAAATCCTTGATTCCACCAGATTCATAGATGTCAAATACTATATCGATGCGCTTGCGATTCTAGTGAATCTATCCCACAGGTTACTGGCCATATCGCCAAATGTTCTTAACTTTAGTTGTTTAACTGGTACGCTTCGGGAATGTGCCATGAAGTCCACAATCACGGCTGTCTCCTTAACATCAGATGCATATACATCGGGAAGCTGCATAGACCCTCCCAGGTTCTTCTCTATCTCACGTTGGAGTTCTGATTTCGGCGATTTACGCAAATAACCAACTTTCGTCAGATTGAGTGAGGTGGTTGTTAGCTCGAACTTCAGTAGTTCAGCTACGTCATACCTTCGACTTCTGGCAATGTCAATGTACCTTATAGCAACTTCGGTATTGGATCAGACAGTTGTTTTGTCTTCTGTTCAAACCGCGTTGAGAAAAAGTTCTGGTAAGCTTCATCGCCATCTTTCATGAATTCAAAACGAACGTTGCATCTCTCGCTGTCGGCTTGGGTTCCCATTTCAAAGTTCTTCAAAGTGCAGTCTCCCGAAATCTCAAAGGGATTCCCTCTCTCTAACACATATTGCACCATCTGCTGTATGCACTGCTCATCTCTCGCTGTTGTTGCATTGGAAAACTCGTGATGGAGCGAGTATTCGTCTTCGTCATCTAATTCGCAGTAGTGCCTCATCCATTGAGAGATCTGTGCTTTTTCATGTTTGACTAGGTCATGTTGAGCCACTGAATCTTTGCAACGTGTTATACCTATAACACTTCCGCGACCCTTAGCTGGTTTGTTGTACATTTGTTCAAGGGCTTGATCCAGATCCATGGGTACATTGCTGAACTTTCTATTTGTCTGGCGTACAACAAAATGGCCTTTCATGAACTCTGTGTGGATGGATGGAAATGACTGTGGCAGCTGAAGACAATCTTCATAGAATACTGAGTCCTCTTTGAAGTTTTAATTGATGCGATTCACTTTTCATATGACGACCTTGCTTCAATTTCATCTCTTTGCTTGCAGACTGTCTGAAGTAACTCTATGGCGTTGAGTTCCTTCTATCGCAGCATGTCACATTGGTTGACAAATACTAGCAGCTGTAGTCGCTGCATCTCCTCTGCGATCATATAAATTCCGTGCATCGCCCGTGCATAGTGGCTGCCCGTTAGGATGCTATCCACTGTCGTTCAAGTATTTCCCAATGCATGAGAGAAGAACTTTTGTCATGTGGAAACCGCCAAGACCAAGAAATATATTACCAAGGCGTTCTGGTGGGAGCAACAGTTGAAGTTCTTTGGCCGTACTGTAGACAGATTCGTCACACCAGAGAGAGCCACATGTTTGGCCTGCTTGAAGAATTGCGTCCTGGAAATTCACCATATATGTGTATATAGTGTCATACACGGATGCCGGATATGGCAGAATCGGCGTGTAGCCTATCGACGTAGGTTCTGACTCATCAGATGATATGAAGCTGTGAAATGCGCTCCATGATGGCATCAATCCGTAGAAAACTACCGTGACAAGGAGAATACTCAAAATATAACGATTTACAGCAACTTACTAAAACATTAATTTTATCGAACTTCACCTAGGCATACCGATTTATTTTTTAATAAAATCCTCGAAATACCGATTAAATGGAAACACACAAAACACAACAAACATTGGAATCTTGGAGAGAGTAATCAACCGGTCTGCCTCATCCGGGCTACGGCCATATTTACAAACAAATAAAGTATTGAGGGCTAGTGTAATTATTGCTTACTCACACTAATATCCGTACCATTTAGATAGTAATACAGGTTTGTTAGAACCATAAACATGCTATTTGAATATAAAAATACATTGATTTCGGTTTGTTTAACGGTTACCATGGCAACAACTAGTCATGACTGTAAACATTTAATACATAATATTGCTTCTCATAGTGGTTGCTCTAAGTTTCATGAGTATATCCCAAATAATAACATTTTAACGAGATATATTTAAATAACATTGTAATAATAATAATGCATGTCTGAAAAGTGGGTGGGGTAAGGTTGTTTTTTTTCCCACACAATATGCATTTTTCATACATTGACGCTCCCCAATCTCGATAAGAGAATCCTTCGGAAGTATTAAATGCATGATATGTCACTATATTGATAGTATTATTTTGTCGGTACGTATATAAAGTAACCAATATATGAAAAAACAGCATTTTTTCAAGCATTTTCGTATACATTTTTCTTTTTTTCTATATAAATATCCAATACTAGTATCAAAAGTTGTATTTTCCTGTATTACGAACCAATCTAGCATAATATGCATCATATTTTAGGGGGATTGCAGCACTCACCTACCAATATCTGAAGTCAAACCGAGGGTACATTTCAGTGCACACTCAACCATATCAGGACCCATGACTAATAATGAATCTATGTATTATGATTTTACTAGTATTGGTAGACCAGATTTTACTAGGGGACAACTGTATAGGGCTGCACTGTTTGCTGTTCCATTAATGAAAAACCTGTCCTGCAAAGCAATATAGATTGTTGTTGCGCTACATGACTGTGCTATTTCATCAGTAGCCGATTTCATCAACATTGCAAAGTATATTAATCTAGCAAAGTATACTTTGAGGGAGTAATCATTGATTTTTCTGAAATGCATTATTTCATACAGAACTAACTACTGCATATATTTGATGACTAAAAGTATGCAGAATTATTATACTGAATGTATTACATTATCACAGTCAAAATGGCTGTGATAATGTAATAAATTCAGTATAATACAAATTAATACATTTATCTTAAAATTTAAAATTTCTCCCTCAAAGTGTACTTTGCTAGGAAAGTATACTTTGCAATGTTGGTGAAATAGGCTACAGGGGACAACTGTATAGGGCTCGCCAATAGCAAATACACTCATTGACTTGCTTTATGTTGCGCATAGGTACTATCACCATATACCGTCTTAAAGTTAATATACGATTGTGCCAATGCTTGCTACGTCGACACAGGTCTGGTTGAGGTCTGAGACAATAAGTTAGCCAAACAAAAAACAAACCACATTTAAATGATTCTAAAGTGTTGTCAAACCATGGTGATTATGATGGGAAGACATTGTTTAAAGATTTAGTCCAACTTATTACGGCAGCCATGTTGGATTATGTGATGATTTCCAATTTAAACAAGAAATGGCATCGTTAAATCGCTTATCCCTCGCTGGCAGCCTTGATAATAATAAAAAAAACATTTAAAATTTTTGCCTTACAAACAATGTGAACATAAATCATCAGTGACCTTAACATTGGGTGGTCGGACATGTAAAACAAAGCACCATCCCTAGACACACATTGTGGCCAAATATTATCATAATCGGTTTGTGAGTTATTGAGAAACTAGAAAATGTGTTCATAGAATGTGTTCAAGGCCCACATATCGCTTTGATAATAAACGAGGCAAAATTCCAAGTCCAAAAGGGGAGATAAACCATGACCTAGGTGTGGAATCAACAATCAAAATAAACTGTGCACATCATTCTGCTCATCATAAGAGAACTACAACCAAGTTTCAGGTATGTAGCTATTACGGTTTAAAAGTTTTACGGGTCACATGGTAAAATTGTCAAATTCTAAGTCTAAAAGGGGGAGATAATTCATGACCAGGGGTCGAATAAAAAATTGAAATAAACTTTGCGCATCTACTCATCATAAGGAAGCTACATACCGGGTTTCAGGTCTGTAGCTATTATGGTTTAAACGTTTTACGAATCACAAAAAATTGCCAAATTCTAAGTCGAAAAGGGGGAGATAATCCATGACAGGGGTAGAATAAAAAATTAAAATAAACGTTGCACATCTATTCATCATCAGGAAGCTACATACCGAGTTTCAGGTCTGTAGCTATTACGGTTTAAAAGTGTTACTAGTCACAAGGTTGGTGACAGACAGATGGACAGACGGATAGAAGGACGGGACGTTCTTACAGTACTATACTTATGTGGCTTATCACATGTTAAATATTAGCCACATAAAACGATTTTTAGCCACATAAAAGGATTTTTTAGGTGGCTAATTGTAACCAACCCTATCCTTTACCAAGTCCATAACCCTGTGGGGCTAGCCACATAAGTACCCTAATGTGTGCCCGGACGGACGGTAAGACGGACGAACGCACGTACTGACGGACGGACAGACGGGACGGACGGACAAGGGTAACACTAAATTCCCCCTCCACTATCGTGGTGGGCATAAAAAACTTTAAACATTTTCATCTTATTTGCCTTACAAACAAGGTGAACATAAGTCCTCAGTGACCTTGACATTGGGTGGTCGGACGTGGGTCATATGCAAAACAAAGCACCATACCTAGACACAGATTGTGGCCAAATATTATCAAAATCGGTGAAGCGGTTTGTGAGTTATTGAAAGAAATAGAAATATAGCCTGTTGGCACATGAATGCCCCCGCTGGCAGAAAATGAGGCACATTTGAAAACACAGAGGGCCAAAGAAGCACGGATTTCTCACAGCAAGAAACAGACATTACAAGACATTTACCGGAGCATTAATGTTTCGAACGCACCAAGTATGTGACCTTGACCCTGGGTTTAGCAGGGGCGGGACGATTGTGGATTTGTCGTAGGGCGGTAGAGGACCATTAGAGCAATGCGTGTGTGAAATATCAAGCAGATTCGTGTCAGGAAACTGAAATTATAAGACATTTATCCGATTGTTAAGGTTTTGGGACGGACGCCGGTAACACTATATGGGGCATTCACCATTCGGTGGCGGGAGCATAAAAATGTTTAACATTTTTGCCTTACAAATTTGCCTTACAAACACAGTGAGCATAAGTCCTCAGTGACCTTGACCATGGGCGGTCAGACGTGGGTCATATGCAAAGCAACATCCTTAGGCCAAATATACTCAAAATCGTTGAAGTGGTTCATAAAGTTATTGAAAAATGAAAGGTGTTACTAACGTACGTACATATGCAAATACATACATGGACTAATGCTATATCCCCTCTTGCCTATCGGTGAGGGGATAACTAGATGGCCGCGTCACGCATGTCACGACCGCCGAGGCTTTAAGATTGTACTGAAAAACTTTAACCCGGATGCACGAATGTACATACGTATGCCAATATGCCGACTACATGTATATAACGCTGTCCGCAAACAGGCGCGACAAAAATCTGTAAATGTTTCACTGAAAGACAATAACTATGAAGTTTGGCCAGCATCGGCCAAGTAGTTAGTAATAAAAGGCTGTTTGAAACCTCTAATAACATAAAAATGTTAAATCGGCAAGAAAAATCGGCACACAAATGCCCCCGGTGGCAGATTGGAGAAACTGTTAATTAACCAAACGTGATAAGTATTCATAAGCACAGTTGTGAAGATCAAATGGTGAAGGTCATATTGAGGACAGCATGGATTCATGTGTCATTTGTCCACAGGTTTGATGTATTGAAATATTAAAGTAATCCATCAAGGTTATGACAGAATTGAGAAACTCCAGGAACTTATTAATGTGTGAAAAAGTTCAAAGTTGCCAAGGTCAAAATGTCAAGGTCATATTAAGTGCAGCATGGATGTGTGGCATTTGTCCACAAGTCTGATGTGTTAAAATATTTAAGTAATCCATCAAGGAATATAGTATATAGAAGGGATATAGAAGTTATGACAGAATTGATAAACTCAGGAGAACTTATTAATGTGTGAGCAAGTTGTGAAGGTCAAAAGGTCAAGGTCATATTAAGGACAGCATTCGCTGTGTAGCATTTTGTCCACAAGGATACTGTGTTGAAACATTTAAGTAATCCTTCAAGGAATATAGAAGTTATGACAAATTAGAGAAACTCCAGCAAACTTCTTCATATGGAAAAAAGTTGTGATGGTTAAAAGGTCAAGGCCATATTAACGACAGCATGGACGTGTGGCATTAGTCCACAGGTATACTGCAGGGTTCAATCTAGGCCAAACATTTAGGGAGAAGTGACTTCTCCCTCCAGGCAAAATAGGGAGAAGTGAGGGAAATTAGGGAGAAGTGATCAAAATCATATTTTCCCTGATTCCGGTGTGACGATTATCTCCGAAGGCAGCAAATACACACCAGGTCTCATCAAACAAATCAGTTGTTCAATTTCACCCGATTTGACAAACATAATGACTGAGATTAGCGTGTTGATACATCCACCGTAAGCCATTCTCCCCAAGGGTATGAATGAAATGTGTAATATTTTATTTTTGTCCATGATTTTTAGGGTGACTTGAACTTCTGCTTGCCAGACACATAGGGCGACTTGGGCGGGGAAAAAAAGCGACAACTTCACCGAAGTCGCCCCCAAAATTGAACCCTGTACTGTGTTGAAATATTTAAGTAATGCTTCAAGGAATATAGAAGTTATGACAGAATTGGGAAACTCTGGTGAACTTTATGTGGGAAAAAGTTCAAAGCTGTCAAGGTCAAAAGGTCAAGGTCATATTACAGGCAGCATGGATGTGTGGCATTTGTCATGTATACTTTGCAGAAATATATATGAAGTATGATATAATTGAGAAACTTCTTAATGTGCCGGACTCACGGACAGTCCAAGCACTATATGCCTCCGGCTCTACCGAGACCGGGGACCAGTTTGACCTTTCGGCGGCCATCTTGGATGACCTAATCATCCGATTTTGACAGAAAATACTCCAGAGTGACCGTCTCCTCAATACCTTTTATTTGATAAATGACATGACCACCGTTTTTTAACCCATGGGTCACCATTTTTTACAAATCTGAAAGAGCATTGACTGTCGATAATTCCTGTCAAGTTTCATTGAAATCTGTCTGGCGGTTCATGAGAAGAAGAATTTTGCCGACTTTTCCATGGCAGCCATCTTGGAATAGGCTGAATCTGACATTCCCTCACCCATAGATCATCATTGTGATCATCACAAGAAGAAGACGTTTGAACTCTCTAATTAAAGGATGACATTTCGCCATCATCTTGGATGACGTAATCATCCGATGTCAACAAAAAATACTCCAGAGTGATCGTCTTGTCGATACCTTCAATTTGATATATGACATGACCATATCCGATTAAATATGAAAGTTGACCCCTACCACAATTTTAACAAATCATTGACAAACAGCATTGACTATCGATCATTCCTGCCAAGTTTTGTTGAAACTGGGCCAGCTGTTCGTAAGAAGAAGATATTTTTAAGAATTTTATCTACCTTTCCAGTGGCCATCTTCGATTATACAACGACCTCCAATTTTACAAATCTGACGCGCCCCCACCCATAGATCATCCATGTGAAGTTTGACCCAGCGGTTCGAGAGAAGAAGACATTTGACAGTGTGGACGTGCGAAAAGCGATAACAATAGCACACTTGAGCCTTTGCAGGTGAGCTAAAAAGTTATAGTGATATGGAGAAAAGCACACACACCTATTGAAAATGAAATTTCAAAGTTATTTGACCTTGGGGGCAGGGGAGCATGGGTGGGGTGGGGAATGAAAATATGAATGATGAGAAACAAGCGCAAGAAGTTTCAACCCAATGAATCTCTTGTACACTAAAGAAGTTACAGTGGAATGGAGAAACACGCACAGATCTACATGTACTGAATGAGAATTTCAAAGTTAATTGACTTTGACCTTGACTGGGAGCATGGGTCGGGCAGGGAATGAAAATAAGAATGTGAAACATACACATGTTATTTAACCTTGACCTTGGATGTGGGGAGCGTGGGTAGGGCTGGATATTATAATATGAATGATGAGAAAATGTGCATATGAAGTTACACATGCCAATCGCTCGTAAAGTAAGATGTTATAGCGGAATGAAGAAACACGCACGTATCTACTGAATGTGAAATTTCAAACTTATTTGACTATGACCTTGGGCACGGGGCAGCATGGATGGGGTGGGGAATGAATTTATGGATGATAATAAACATGTACATGAAGTTTGAAGCCCATCGGTCATACACTAAACAAGTTATAGCAGAATGGTAAACGTGACCGACAGGCGACTTTTGCCTCCTTATATCCTATTTTCGCTACGCAATGGGATAACAAGAAACGAGGCAAAGCCACGAAGGCCAGGTTTTCTCCAAGCATAGACACTTGGATAACATAATTATACACACTTTTTGTAGACTAGATGGCCGTGGCCTGCATGTCGCGCCTTGGGGCGAGGCATGGACACTAAAAAAATAGATATAGTAGATGGAAAAACCTTAACCAAAAAACATTAACCAGACACACGGACGTACGGACGGACGGACGTATGCCAAAATGCCGACTATATCGCGCTTTCCGCAAGCGGGCGCGACAATGATGATAAACACCCATGTGAAGTATCAAGGTAATGGGTGAAGCAGTTGCAGAGATATAGTACACGAAAAAACTTTAACAAACAAATTCAAAGTAATTTGACCTTGACATTGGGCACGGTTGGGGGGTAGAATGAAAATATGGATGATGATAAACACCCATGTGAAGTTTCAAGGTAATGGGCGAAGCAGTTGCAGAGATATAGTATAACGAAAAACTTTTAATCAATAAACTTTAACCAGACGTACGTTAAAAAGTTAACGTTGAAAATGGCTAAGTCAATTACGTAGAAATAATAGGTGAAGGTAAAAAAATGGTCACATGTTGGATAGTTGTATGTGGTAGGCACCCCTTGGTTATGAAGCTCGTGTAAAGTGTTGGTGGTCCTTCAGGTTGGTACAGTACCGCAAAGAAATGGACTTGTTAAACACGAAAACTTAACATTGTAAACGCGAAAACTTAACATTGAAAATGGCTAAGTTGACTGCGCGGAACAAATGGGTCAAGTTAAAAAAAAGTAACATGTTGGATAGTGATATGTGGTGGGCACCCCTTGATTATGAAGCTGTGAAAGTTTGGTGGTCCTAGGTGGTACAGTACCAAAGAAATGGACTCAAACACGAAAACTTAACATTGATTGTGGACGCCGCCCGCCCGCCGCCCGCCTGCCGCCCGCCCGACGCCCGCCCGCCCGTCCGGCTTTCGCCAATCCAATAGCCTAGATTTTTTTTCAAAAAACCTGGCTAAAAAAGTAACATGTTGGATAGTGATATGTGGTGGGCACCCCTTGATTATGAAGCTGTGCAAGTTTGGTGGTCCTAGGTGGTACAGTAACAAAGAAATGGACTCAAATACGAAAACTTAACATTGATTGTGGACGCCGCCCGCCCGCCCGCCGCCCGGCTTTCGCCAATCCAATAGCCTGAATTTTTTAAAAAAAAACTGGCTAAAAAGGTAACATGTTGGATAGTGATATGTGGTGGGCACCCCTTGATTATGAAGCTGTGAAAGTTTGGTGGTCCTAGGTGGTACAGTAACAAAGAAATGGACTCAAACACGAAAACTTAACATTGATTGTGGATGCCGCCCACCGCCTGCCCGCCGCCTGCCCGCCCGGCTTTCGCCAATCCAATAGCCTGGATTTTTAAAAAAAAAACCTGGCTAAAAATGGGGCTTTTGACAATTGTATATCCTGATAAAATAGCACACTCTTGTAGCCTATTAATGATCTATCAGTGCATTGCTTGTTATAATCATGATGGCTGTTTCATTGATGACATAGCGAACAATGCAATCAGATCATGATTAGACTGTGTGGAAGCACATCCTGATCTGAATCAAAACTGGTTGCAAAGCCCATGACTGCATATTCCTGCATCAAAATAGAAATTTTGCCAGCACATAATCATCAGTTTACAGTAATTATAATAACCATATAAATTTAGAGATTATGTTTGTAAAACATGAATATTCCCCTTGGGATACTGAATACTTAAAATCAAGTATCACCTGAAATGAATCACGTTTCCCTTTAGCCGTGAATGACATCGGTAACTCCACTCCATCCACTGTACTCTCCAATCGCCCATCTGTGTCAACGGCATCATCGTAAATGGAGGCACGACGGAATCTTGTGCTGTCTTCAACCGTCAACACCTTCCTCCTTTGCTTCGCGGAATTATCTTGCTTCTCGAAGTGGACCTCCTTCACCACAGACGACTGCCTACGGCCTGAAATGTTCACATGTGACATAACAACATAATGCTCCTTGAAGCAGACCTGCTTAAAGACGGACGACCGCCCACGGCCTGAAATGTTCACATGCGACATAACAACATAATGCTCCTTGAAGTGGACCTGCTTAAACACAGACGACCGCCCACGGCCTGAAATGTTCACATGCAACATAACAACATAATGCTCCTTGAAGTGGACCTGCTTAAACACTGACGACCGCCCACGGCCTGAAATGTTCACATGCAACATAACAACATAATGCTCCTTGAAGTGGACCTGCTTCAACACAGACGACCGCCCACGGCCTGAAATGTTCACATGCAACATAACAACATAATGTTCCTTGAAGTGGACCTGCTTAAACACAGACGACCGCCTACGGCCTGAAATGTTCACATGCAACATAACAAAACATAATATGCTCCTTGACGTGGACCTGCCTTCAACACAGACGACCGCCCACGGCCTGGAATGTCCACATGTGACATAACAACATAATGCTCCTTGAAGTGGACCTGCTTCAACACAGACAACCGCCCATGGCCTGGAATGTCCACATGTGACATAACAACATAATGCTCCTTGAAGTGGACCTGCTTCAACACAGACGACCGCCCACGGCCTGGAAAGTCAGTGTCATAACAACTAAGTGAATGGCCTCTTAACACAGACAACCGCCCATGGCCTGGAATGTCCACATGTCAATCAACATAATGCTCCTTAAGTGGACCTGCTTACACAGACCCCACGGCCTGAATGCCACATGACATAACATATGCTCCTTGAAGTGGACTTGCTCTTCAACACAGACGACCGCCCACGGCCTGGAATGTCCACATGTGACATAACAACATAATGCTCCTTGAAGTGGACCTGCTCTTCAACACAGACGACCACCCATGGCCTGGAATGTCCACATGTGACATAACAACATAATGCTCCTCGAAGTGGACCTGCTTCACCTCTGACGACCTCCTACAGCCTCAAATGTCCACATGTAACATAGCATTCCTCGATGTGGACCAGCTTCACCACAGATGACCTCCTACAGCCTGAAATATTTACATGTATCGCGACAACCGCATGGCAATCAAAAGTGAAAGGCTTCGTTGAAAAGTTCCACTGGCCCCTTCAATTGCTATGAAGATTAATTCTGATGTTCTTCATGTTTATAAAACATTGGAACTTTGCTAAATAAGTGTCTGTCCGTCTGTCCATATGTCAATCAATCTCATTTCTTGAAAGAAAAAATTCTAAACTGTAACTACACACCAGTGATTCTATATTTTATGTACATCTTGGTGCCGTTTTTCTAGTTTTGAGGTAGAACCAATAATTCATTAAACTGTGTTTATTCCATTGGATGACAGTCCAGGTGTTACATTTATAATAGCATAGCCAATTGTTCTCGTCATTTTATATATTTTATTTCCACTTCAGCGGACCAGGGGTCTCAGAAATGTCATTTCCGTTACGAACATTTACATTTTACATTTTTTTCTTTTCAACGGCATAAAACATAAAACTGAAGTGGCATCTATTAAGAAAAGTGTCAAGAATATGGTAAGCTAATTGTATTAGTTTGAAACAGAGCAATTTAGTAGCAAGTCGTGGAATTTCTCATTTATGGTAACCCAACAACATGTATTTAATATGAATCAGTAAAGTTAAACAAAACAAAATAGCTTGGCATGTAACAGAATGCCGTGTTTTACCACATGTACCAAACATCGTTATAAAGCTACATTTAATTAATAGCACAGCCTCCAAAAATATGGGCGTAACGGAAATGATTTATGTAACGGTAATGACAAAATGTAACGGTAATGACTGTCCATTTATTTAAAATACTAATACAGTATATATAACAAACATATTTATACTTTGCATATGCTGTACAATATAACTTCAAGTTAATGTTTACTTTTAATGTGATTGCCAATAGAAACCCACACTCCTCGAAGCGATCTCTGTTTTTTGTTGTTCCAGAGCTTTTACTAATTAAATCCCGATATATAAATGTTGTATAGGTCTGCATAAATGTGCCATTACTGACCGACAACTGATGGGACATGGTTTATATCTAATTGACGCATGAACTGACGGGTTAGTATGGTAATTTATCATTGCCGTTACACGATCGTCATTACCGTTACACAATTTTGTAACGGAAATGACCGTAACGGTAATGATTTTTCTTTAAAAACTCCTATTTTTCACCTTTCTGTATATAACGCATCATAAAGGTAGAATATGCAAATACAACGTTGTAAGCGTGTCTATCCGCCCTTTTGGTTTCAGCCGACCTACATACATATGGACGTGTATAAACCCCGAACGGTAATGATGCATGTAATGTGCAACCTTAAAATTATGAATACAGGCCGGCCTCGTTCTCAGCAATGACTTAAGTTGTGTTACCACCGTGTTTATTTATAAATTGCGCGCGCATGAACAGTGTTCAATGCATTAGTAGCTGAGAGTAGGAAAGGGAAGTTATTCTGATTTTACATTTTTTGTTCAGCGTAACGGTAATGATTTGATTTCTCGGGACAGATACATTAACGTCAGTATTTTTCACAACAAATGGTAAATTTATTGCAGAATAAGTTTAATATAAATGTTACACTATTTTACAAATGGACACTATTTGAGAATTACGGGCTTGTAAACTGTGCTGATTGATGACCGGGACATGCCCATTTGGTGCACCACATGTATGCCAACAACAGAAAATAAATACTAAACACACATAACAAGAATTGTAAATACTGTTTTCTTAATGGGATTGGTATTATACATAGTTTCTTTACTGAAAACATTTTTGTTTCCTTATAAATTGTGTGATTTGTCAGTAAATTACACCGGGAAACCAGATGCACATAAAATATAGAATCACTGATACATGAAGCTGGACTCAATATTTTGTATGTGCCTTCCACCTAGTGTACAAATGTGCAAAGTTAATTTTTATTTGAAACACCCCCTCCCCCCACCCCACCAGGTCATGGATTATCTCGCCATTTCGGATTTAAACATTTGAAAAAAAGTGGGTACATTGCGCCATTGGCTTCCCTCTAGTAAAAATCAAGTACATTTTCCAAAAGAATAAAAATGTTACATTTAATAGATCTATCTATATTTTGTTTTAATTGATGAAATTCTAAACGATACTTTCTTGCGAAAAAAATATGGCATTTGAACTGTGTTCAAACTTTGTGAACCAATTTTTAACTCCTGTTCTTAGATCATTTCCAAGTTTCGGTGGCAGGCTTTTTTTATATACATCTTTGCAGAGCTCCAGATAAGGTGCGTATTTGCGTAAATACCCTATTAAAATTGCCAAAAACCCAATTGAAATTAGAAGTAGTGAGTATCAAAAAGCAATGAAAAATTTATGATATCTTTATCATGCTACAGAAAACAATAAACATACCACAAATATAGCATATTTTCTTATTTTTCCATGAAAACACATCTAGTAGTAGTAAGGGAGTCAAAATGATACCACTTACCGTGATATCATTTATAACCCTCTATAATACCCCCACCACCCCCGAAAAATTCAAAAATTGGTTAACAAGGAAAATTGTCTCCCGACAGCAAATTTATGAACTTTTGGAGAAAATAATTTTGAAAAGAGGGAGTCAAAATGATACCACCTCCAACCAAAAGTTGGTGGTGGTATTGTAGTCCCAATTATATTGGTAATTGACTTTTGAAAAAATATATTGGTGTCATAAATACATCATGTTTTTTTCACGTCCAATTGAACAGATAAATTTCATAGGTTATAATAAAATATTATTAGAGAAAATGAATAATACAATACATTTGGAATTGAAAGCTTTTAATGCCTGTGTTGAAGAAGTTTATGAAGAATACGGGGGTTATAGTCCTATATATAAATTCTATAAAATGAAAACACTAGGCGATATCGAATACATGAAATATCAGCGTAATTTATTACGCTCCGATAAAAACGTTGCATTTACAATATTGTATCGACAATTATGCGAACTATACAAGAGGCAAATACAAACATTAAGACGGATAATGCGTATCGGATATGAAACTAAGGTGTATTATATAAAATTGTTAAAACCCAACGATTCATTTACGAATATACGTTTATACGATATCGCTTATAAAGATATTGAAAAATTATTATTGAACAGAACTAATTAATTTATGTTGTAATCACAACACCAACCAGACGACAATGTTCCAATTACACGCGTTATGAACATGTAAATTAGGTGTCCCACCTTACACGTATATTAAGTGTCCATTTATAGAGAGATTTACACGATTACATCTTCCGGGATGGAAAATAAACACACTGTAATATATACTACACACACGGTTATTTATAGCCTTATCGATGGTATGTAAACGGGCTATCGATTTACACAGGTGGTGTGTACACAGTTTATAAACACTTAGTGAGGGTTATATAGTTCACAAATTTCCGGGATGATTCGTTATTTAATTTTGTAAAAAATATTTATAATTTAAAGCTGAACACCCCCTATTACCGTATTTAGCCGTGTATTGCGCGCATTGGTGTATTGCGCGCATCCCTATTTTGGGCCAAAAAAATGGGTAAAAAAAACAGTTCTAGTAAATAGCGCGCAGACAATTTTCACGAAAAAAATCGGCCGAAATTTTGTCATTAGTATAAGAAAATTGCTTTCCGAGTTCACATCCACAATGCTGAACGTGTGCGGGTAGGCTTTCTCAAAGCAGTTAGTGTTGCATTTATTGGTATTTACCGATTAATATGCTAATAATTAAAAATTAAAAAAATTTACGACGCATGTAATGAATTTATTGGAACTACTTACGAAGAATTTTTGTTTTTATTTAATCCACTACATTTGACATTCGACAAAGCAAGTCACGTGTCGCCCCGTAATCAGGTTTGATAATCAACAACACGTGGCAGCCATGTGTCAGACAGACAGCTTCCCCAAGGCGATACTGAAACACCTGTACCCCAGCCAAATATTGACACAGTACACACGCGTAGTGTGTATTCACCGTTTATTGATCGGGTTTAAAAATAGACATAGAAGTCGTTGTAGAATACAGCGTATAGCCTCAGCTTAGCATGTTTATTGATTGAATGTTATCCACTTATACTGTACTGATCTGACTGCGTGTATGCTACGCTGCTCGCACACGTCATAAGGTTGATTTGCTTTACAACTACTGTCCTCATTAATTATTCACTAATGGCTGACGCGTGACGTCACATTGAAAATTCACAACCACCGATACAAGCTGACAACAATTGACCGATATGAGACACCAGCGTAGATAAATTTAATTTCGAGACAGAAAATGCCAAAATGTGGCTATGTATGGAGAAATGGGGCTTATGGTATTGCAACCCGTGTAGATTCACGCATATGCTGGTTTATACTGGTTTTAACTCTCTTCAAAATATGCATTGTCCTACTTCCTAATGCCACCGATCTACACTTACATCACCCGTACTTACCCATACTTTTGTGGTGTATAACACTATGCGTATTTTAGGGCCACAAATCGATGTTCAACACCAATCTACACTTACCTCACCCGTACTTACCCATATTTTGTGTGGTGTATAATACTATGCGTAATTTAGGACCACAAATCGATGTTTCCGTTTCCGGTAAACATTACTTTTTTCTCTTCGATCAAAAAAATGGGTAAAACTGGCGCAGAAATCGGCTGGAAAAATGTTTGAAATTTATGTTCCTACTTATAACGCGCAGGGTGACTTCTGGATTAAAAATGGGGCTGAAAAAATGCGCGCAATACATGACTAAATACGGTATATAGAAAACATATTAATATAATAAAATCATTAATTAATAATAAATAACAAATTTCTTTTTATTTCCACCAGCAAAGTTAGGTTTATATATGAGAAATAAACACATATATACATTGCTGGGACGCTAGCAGTAATCTCAAAAGTGAGACAGGTTTCGCCACATGTACTTCACTCTGGCCGCTCTACACATTATAGCGGATGGAGGTAACGAAGAGGAGGGGTCCGCGGTATCGGTCCAATGATGGGGTGGAGGAGATGTGAGTGTAACACTCCCGCTAAGCCGAAAAAAAGAGAAGAGAAGAGATTTAAGTGAAGGCTTAGCGGGGGTGGACCCAGAAGGTTTTGCTGGCGCGGGTTCGATCCTCGGTGGGACCTAAAACTTTTTTTTCTTTTCTTTTTTTAAATTGTTAATAATTTTCCTAAAATTAATTAATAAATTGTTTACTGCACCAATATAATTAATTTTATAATTAATTTAAAGAAAATTATAAAATTAATTATTTAATAAAAATATTAATTTCCACCGACTTTATCTCCAAGTTTTACCCTAAATTTAACCCAATCAGTACACTCAAGCTTGGGCATGGTGGCGCGTGCTTTGATTCTAATATCATTTTTTAATTTTTCATATCTCCCCATTTCTTCCACCACGGATTCAAACTCTAAATTTGATATTTTCTTATCGGCCAACGCTTTGGACACTATAACGTCGATGCTATTTTTCTTAGACCTGGCGAGAACGGATATTATATCATGTTTTCTACATTTTTTCTCGAGTTTACCACCTGACGCCCTAATTACCATACAAAGTATTCCAGATAAAACGGTAATTCCACTCAAAACCCCTGCAAGTGGAACCGTTACAATTGTAGATAGTGTTGCAGCAGTACCCGCACCACTCATTACAGATAAACTTGCCAGAACCGTACTAGATGTTTCAGCTATATTCACCGCGCGCTTATATTTTTTAGCGTGTTTTTTTCTATTTCTATATTCTCTAACTAAAATATCCTGCATAGCGACGATATTATTCAACCTAAAATCTGAACTTCTTTCGTTAATTGGATACAGTGTTGATGGAGTGGTATTGACAATTGGAAGCGGTGATTCGTTCATGATTTTCAATATATTAGTATTTACAAATTAAGTTCAATTAGTAATGAGACAATAGTGGAAGAACTCACTGGGTCAGCGATTTTCGTAACAAAGTTAATAACACTACCTTCGGAAAGTCTAATTAGATCATCACCGGAGAACAAAACCACCGATGAAATATCTCCAGCGAGCTTATTGAATCCAATCCCCCGTTCTTCCCCATCTACTACAAGATTTATCGTGACCGCGCCCACAGGTTTACCATTAGCATTAACCGAGCAGACCGCCATTCGGAGAAGTGTACCTGGAGCTGTCATGGTGTATCCCCCATATTTATTACTCGCTTTGGCACCAAACAAACATTCAGGGAGCCCCTCAACCAATGAGCCCCGCTTCTCAGCCCAAACTGTTATGACACGTTTTTGCGTTTTCATTGTTTTCAACAATCCGGCAAGCCCCCCGATAGAGGTATGGGCCTCAGCACGAATATTTTCAGAGGCCTCCTCAAGAGCTTTGGTCGCGGCTCTACGAACATGTTTCAGTTTATCGGAAACTTCGGTTATTTTTCCGTCTAGTTCGGTAAGTGCCGCTTCTCTGCTGAGAGAGTCCTCTAAGCGCAACGCATCATAAGCCTCGGTAATGGTCGCCTGGTGGCCTTCTAGAACATTTTCAACACCCAACCGGGCCTCTTTTTGAAATTCAGTTATTTTTTCGTATAGTGCAGCAAACGCCACTTCCCTGATGAGAGTCCTCTGAGCGCAAGTTGCGCTGCACAAGTTGCGCTGCGCAACACCCCATAAACCTCCGCAAGGGCCACCTTGTGGTCTTCTCGGACTTTATCAATACCCGTTCGGACCCCCTCAACCCCCAACCGGGCCTCCTTTCGAAATTCGGTTATTTTTTCGTCTAGTTCAGTAAGTGCCGCTTCTCTGTTGAGAGAGTCCTCTGAGCGCAACATCCCATAAGCCTCCGCAATGGCCTCCTTATGGGCTTCTCGGACCCCCTCAACCCCCGACCTGGTCTCTTTCAGAAATTCGGCTATTTTCCCCGTCTAGTTCAGTAAGTGTCGCTTCTCTGCTGAGAGAGTCCTCTAAGCGCAACGCATCATAAGCCTCCGCAAGGTGCACCTGGTGGTCTTCTCGGACTTTATCAATACCCGACCGGGTCTCTTTTCGAAATTTGGTTATTTTTCCGTCTAGTTCAGTAAGTGCCGCTTCTCTGATGAGAGAGTCCTTTAAACGCAACGCATCATAAGTCTCCGTAAGGTCCGCCTGGTGGTCTTCTCGAACTTTATCAACACCCGTTCGGACTCCCTCAATCCCCAACCGGGCCTCTTTTCGAAATTCGCTTATTTTTTCGCCTAGTTCGTTTAGTTCCGTATGCGTTTCTTCACGACTTTGTGTATTCACTCGTGGATGTGTCCCGATTCCAAAACTTTCATCTCGGGGTGTGGGAAGTCTAAGGTCAAGGTCTCGCCAAAGAAACAGTCGCTGGCGGGCACGGTTTTAAGTAATGTGCTGGGAGTGCCGTCTACCGTGTTGTACGATGTGTTCACCCGATCCAGGTGCACCCCGAGAGTTTTCGTGACGGCGATGTTTACTGGGGTCGTGCCGACATGCTCGCCCGGATCAAACATCCGTCATCGTTGTAAGGGTATGTTATTTTAAATCCTAACAGTGAGCCCAACCCTGGTGAGATCCTTAAACGCTTCTCAACGGTCAATGTCGTGAGCCCCGTGGCTTTCGAGATTGCGAGAGTGACTACACCAGGAATCTTCGCCGCGACAAAAGCTTGGAGATCTCTGAAACTCCAAAGACCCTGAGGTACTATAGCATCTGGAGTTCTATGAATTCCTGAGGTATCTGGTACATCTATGACGTAGTTTCCGAAAGCCACAGGGCTACACCCTCGACTTCTAATGTGAAAAACTCGAACGTTTCGATGTTTCGCCACCCGACCGTGAACGTGATTGATCTAAGGCCTACCCGGCGTTGTCCGCAGCAGTTGTCTATTAACTTTTGAAGTTCACAACTCTTTTGAACATTAGTGATAGTAGCAAACATAATAATATATTTCAATGGATACCAAAGCATTTAGCTTTAATTCTAATGCAAAGTACGCGGTCGGAGGTAAATACACGCAAAAAGACGTTGTTAACCACTTTGTACACCCAACCGTAACGGTTAGACCGGAAAGTGGTTTTACCACCAATTTCCCTAACATCTTTGACCAATATACGCTGCCCAAGATTACTACGATGGAGGCGGTAAACAGGTGGAAAGCAACACCGATGCAGTTTTGGCAGAACCAAATAAAGTTCGCTGTATGGTGCGCAACGGCCGGGTGTGGAGTTTCATATAAAGACCATCTGACATCCAAGAATATCATGCTCCGAAGTGTCTACAACTTTCATGCGTATTATACTGTTAGGAGGATTCTCAAAGAACTAGGTATTTCTCTACCTCAAGACGACGCCTGGGATCCCATTTCCAACGCATACGACCGTATGGCGTTTGAAAGACTGTGTAACGAATTTAACATTTCAAAAGACGCGGACTGGAGACAGAAAGCATTTCCTACCACCACCGGCCTCGGGGTCAGTCCGGGAATTGGACGCAGACTGATTTTAGACACGATTACTCCGGCGACCACATCGTCAGTCGGAACGCCGGGAATTTTGACCCCGCGACTATGACTTTCGGGCCGGAAGTGTCTGGAGGTCGGCACTGTGGCGTGTTTTCTTGTAAAATGTTACCTCCGAAACAGGCTCACGTCGATTACATACAGCAGGCTGCTAAGGTTCAGGACGCGTGGGGTACATTTATGTTAGATACGGGTCTAGGGTTCACGCAGGCCGGGGTTACTCGCATCAACGACTCCATTCGCACGTACGTCTGGGCCATCCTCGGCGCACAGAAGCAAACTCGCAGTTCTATAATGGGCACGGGAACAGCGTTTGATGCACAAAAACAATTCTTAGCACTTGTAGAGGACGCCATCTCAGCTAGGGTGGACCTGGAGAAGGCGATCCAGAATTATCAAGACGTTTTGCAGAATGCCAGCACTCCAGTAGACTATGTATTTGGAATAGGTCTTTATATGGCGCCGAGCAATATGATACTACGAGACGACCCGGTTGACGTTTACAATAATCAGATCGTAATCGCCACCGCCAATCAAAAAATCGGCCACAACGGTAACGTGAACACGGATATCATCAACCGCACCCCCAACATGATCGGGCGCGGAGTTGTAAGTGGAACCGATTTCATAAAACCCCCAATTCACGAATTGAGTTCCCCCAATTCACGAATTGGAACAGTAGCGGAAACACCAATCGAGATTGGAAGCACAACACACGAGGAGGAGAACTTAGGGCTCGTCGTTGCCCTCGTGGCGATCGGACTACTCGCGCTTTGGTTTTAGGAACTCTCGAGAGAGTAAAAGCAGGAGACCCGCGATTGCCACGATTAAAGCCCAAGTATTTTTAGCGAGCCATCCGGGCGTTTTTGCTAATATAGATAGCAAGTAAGAAACGATACTTCCGATCAGTCCAGGTAGTGCGGCAGCCTCCTTTTCGGCTAATTTAGCCAGGAGACTGGCGAGGGCTTTTAGTTGTTTTTTTACCCACTCCTTGGCTCCACCGGATGGCGCGGGTGGTGGTGTGGGTGCTGGCGCGGGTGGTGGCGCCGCACCACCAGTGCTGGTGAAAGCTAGAACTATGGTCGATATAGTCATGCCGATAGCAACGAGGATGCTTGATATCGTGACACCCTGCTCTCTGAACAGAGTGCGAAGACGCTCACTGAGTGTCGTCTCCTCGTGCAGGACCCTCAAGATTGTTTCGCGGATCCGACTTATTTGTGTGCGGAGAGCCTCACGGCCAGCCGATGCAGCCTCCGAGCGAGCTTCTCTTTCATCCCGCAACGACCGCAGGCGTTCGGTGATTCGCTCGGTAGATTCTCTATCGCCACGGGCTTCCTCCAGTTTCCTTTCTTCTAGCGTGATATGTCCATCCAGCGCAGTGAGTTTGGCGAGGTTATGGACCAATTCGCCCCTGACTGTTTGCATAGCCTTATCGAGTCCCCGGAGTTCGCGAAGATATAACGGTGGGTCATTCATCGTCCTGAGTATTTCGTCTATCTTGCTTTCGTTGAGCTCCATTGTGCGAATAGCGTCGGTGGCTACACGAGGGACCTCGCTGATATCGACAGTTTCTATCGCGGCGGCCGTCTTCGCCATCGTTTCGTCTGTAGAATGTAGGGCCTCTACAGCGCGGGTCGGCATAATTGTTTTACCCCTCTTCCAATCCTGAGAATCCGAGTTCGTTCCTTATGAGTTGGCCACCGCCCTGGTTTCCGGCAATGGTGCTCAGCGCTAGGGGTTTACCGGTCATCGTGTTGACGATCGGGACATTTGATGCTTTTAGTCGCAACCTACCACGCAGATCCAATTCGAACTTGGAGTAGTCGCGGCCGACAGATGGGACCACACCTTTTTCTGCCAAATTGTTGTAGAAGTCGTTTACAGCGGACTCGACTAATTCCTGACTTAGACTAATGGTGTTGGTAGCGCCACCTATTTCCCCAGATTGTGATTGGATTGGAACTGGCGTCTCTATTAAGGGCATTTCGTCTTGGCCGAGGGCATCATCGAGGTAATCGTCTCGGTCGCCCGTAGTGAGATCGTATTCGTCCATGTCAATATCGTAATCAGCCATATTTAAAATTTTCTTAAAATTAATTATGTATTAAAGACAAAACCATACGGGTATAATATAGATTCATTAAATTATGTCTTCGAGTCAATACGGTCGCAAACTCAATCCATACCGCAGACTGCGTGAGCCCCTCGGGGCGAAAGGCGTGAGACAGAGTGTCGTTATTACGAACAACCCATCGACGATCGACCAGAACCAGCAGCTCTTAGTCCGCTTCCCCAACCTCGGAGCTAACGACGTCATTGTGCCGGGGACTGTTCGCCTCGCTTTCACTATTTCTGACGTCGATGGACGTGGACCGAACCGTCGTTCAGAACCTGGGTTGCGCCATAGTCAAGAAGACCATGATCAAGATTTCTGGTAATGAGGTGATGTCGATCGATGACAGCGACGTCTACCATTGTTATCAGGACCTGTGGAAGACGGCGCAAGAGTGCGAAAATGCGGTCTATCAGGGTATTGACACCAGCCGAAATAAGAACGTAACCAGACTTAGAATCGGGGCTGGTGACAAGTCAGATAACAACGCGATCGCGGCCGCTTACGGCAACCGCTTCTACATTCCGCTCGACTTTGAGCTGCTGGAGAGTCACATACCCTACTATCAGAGTGCTTTGGCTGACCGCCTCGAATACGAACTAACGTTCAACGACTACGGCCGAGTTCTCATAGCCACCGACATGTTATCGACGTATACGATCGATAATGTTTCGCTGGAGTACGACATGGTCACGATGCCCGAACTCGCGCGATTGTATGCCGGGCGCGTTGCCATACTTTACGACAGAGTTCTTCGCCACCGCAAGATGACGAAAGACAAAAGCGACACATTGTGGAATATTAACGTCAACGTACCCGCCCGCTCGATGAAAGGTATACTGATGCTGTTCGAGGAGGCTCGGTTAGCGCTCGGTGCTAGAAAAACCGACAGATTCTATAACCCCAAAATCACGAAGGTAGAGGTGACGATCGAGGGAGTCCCCAATCAACTCTACAGCGCGGGTCTTCGCGTGCACCAGCAGTGGGACGAAGTAAGAAAGCAGTCTGCTGGCGGCTCTAAGCGCTCTCCGGAGGTTGCCGTGGTTGCCAAAGACCTGCAGCTCTCGGCCGTGTCCCTCGCGAAGTTCCTGAATATCAAATACGCCTTATGGCTAGACATGCGAGCCAGCAACGACGACCAAATACAAAGCAGCGGACGCCAAGTTGAGAACGCTAGTGAGGATGTGACGATCCAGATAACCAAAGAGGCTGATGGAGATGGGTCATTGAACGTGTACTTATATATAATTACAGACGCACAACTCAACATCGAAGATGGTCGATACGTATCAGCGATCTACTGATTTAATTATTAAAATCATCTAACGATTTATTAATTAATAATTTTGAAAAAATTAAGAAAATTAGCAATCAATACCAATTCACGATTGGAGATGCTCACTCTGCCATAATATGTGGGCAGACAGGATGTGGAAAAACGGTTTTCATCCTCGACTTGCTCGAGGGGTCCTACCGCGGTGCCTTTCGACACATTGTGATCCTGTGTCCCACTGTGCGGCACAACGAGACTTATCAGCGGCGCCAGTGGATATGGAACGACCCTGAGATATACGTTATTGACCCCGGCGACAGACTTCACGATTGGTTGCGTGGTTTATACCAAAGATTCCAGGGTGAGCCCACCCTATACGTGATTGACGATTGCTCAGCCAAGGCGGCGATGACCAAAAAGAAGGACATGCTCTCTGAGCTCGCATTTTCTGGCCGCCATGCTAGGCAAAGCGTATGGATCTCCACTCAAAAGTACAACGCCGTCCTCAAGGATCTGCGCGAGCAAACGAAATGGGTCGCCCTCTTTCACTGCAAGGACCGAGACTCATTCGATGACTGTCTTCGAGAGAATGACGTTATCCCAACGCGCGAGGAGCGCCTGGAGGTTCGACAGATGCTTTCGGAAACTAAGCACGCCAAGCTTCTGCTAAAGACTTATCAATTGATTAATTTTATAATTAATTAGCAATTACTTAACGCTCGTTTAGTAACTGCCGAGTAAATGCTTAACAATGCTTAGCATTTGCTGAACAATGCTGAACAAATGCTGAACAATGCTGAACAAATGCTTAACAAATGTTGAACAAATGCTGAACAATGGTTAACAATGTTAACAATTTGGTGCTCCGCTGCGAGCTTTGTTGCGAGCATAATGGTGATCATAAGTATCGGGTGGTGCGCTTGGCAATATGTTAAAGTGATGAGACTTGTTAGAATAGTTAAATTAATTTTAAGAAAATTAGCAATAATGAACTGCGACGAACTTCTCGATCAGCTAATGGAAGAAACCTCAACTCTGACTGCCAACACGGTATCTTTCCTGAAAGATAATGAAACATCAACTCCGACAGAGCAATCGGGATCAACTCCAACTCCAACGGCGGTTGGTATTGGGTTGAGTGCAACGACTCCGAATGAAAATGAAAATGCGGCGCGACGAGAGCGGCTAGCTGCGCTGGTTGCTGGGGGAAAATCGGAGCATTATCTCGGTAGGCGTCTCTCAGTTTTTCAGATGGATAAGATGCGGAGATCGATAAAATGTATGCGCGATACGAATCTAGGTTAGGTGCGGAGATGACAAAAACTCTTGGATCGGCAGCTATTCATTTGTACGCAACCGCCGTTAGTATACTTCTCCTTATACCAAACACCGCGGGATTGATTGGCAATCTAGAGACTGACCCTTTTATAGGTCACACTCTTAGAACAGCCTGCTGCTCAATTTATCACAAGTTTGGAATATACTTAGCTCTGCTGACAACCGCGTTGACCACGGGTAAACACTGTCAATTTGGACATATATGCCCACGAACAACTATAAGCCCTAATATTAATATTATAAATGATGACACAAGAAACACCTGCGAGAGTGACGGAACAGCAATACCCGATCCAATCGCAATTGGAGTTGAACCCGATTGCAGCACTTCCAACTCCGATTGATCCTCCAACCCAATTGGAGTTGGGGGTTGCACGACATAAAAACCCAAAAAGGCAGGCAGCTGGGAGGGCGGCGGCTGCCACCCGAAAAGTTAAACAAGATAAAATACTCGCCGAGCTTCGAGAGGCTAAACAGTCGTTGCAATCGGGGACGGAGACAGCAAAACATCTGAAGACAGAGCAATCAGGTTCAACAGTGTTGAGTACAACAACACCCCCAATTCACGAATTGGAAGCACACTCAACACCCAATCGAGGTTGGACGAATCCGATTGAACCCCAATTCACGAATTGGAGTTGGGTTGTTGGTGGTGGTCTGGCAGTTGTTGGTGCCCTGTGCATGTGGAAATACCGCCTATTACACCAATCCTTATCGAAAAAACAACCAGCCAGTGTTCCGAAGAAAGTTACGAAACACCAATCGCGATTGGATGCGCCCCATTTAAACATTGATCGCGATCCCTTTTATATGCAATAATTATAATTATCAACAATGGCTGAACAAGATGGTAAAATGATAGTGAATGCGCTTTATCACGCCGTGGTGATATCGGGTTTCAGTATCGGGTATGCTCGACTATCAAAGATGGCCCTAGGAGGGTCCGCTCCCAAATTGGACTTTACTGTGAGAGACGTAGGGCTCGCGACCTTAGATGTAGCGGCCGCCGTTTGGACCCGAGATTATCTAATTAAAGCTGGAATTCTACCCGTTAATATATGGAAATAAATGGCTTCAATCGCAGTAATAGTAGGTGGTGCGCTTGTAAACGCATTGGCGTTCAGCGGTAGCAACTTTATATTCTCTAAAATGAGAAGCTCGAATATGGATGAGGAGCGCAAGCGACACGATTTAGCTGTAGAACAAGTCAATAGCGCAAAGGAAGCATGGTCGAAAAAACGAACCGCCCATCTGGACTGGGTCAACGAAGAGCTTCGCCGCGAAAATCACGCCGCACAAACTTTTCAGAACGTTGAAGAAGCCAACCGCGAGTACGCGCTGGCATATCCACATAAAAGTCTCGATCCAATGAAATTGGGACTGGATCGCGAGCCTCAATTTTCAGATTTCTATGTACCGTCAGAGCCCCAAAAAGACCGCGAGATCGCGTTCATCGTCGTGGGAATGGGTGTGGTGAGTATCGTCACCTACTATATCCAATCGAGATTTTAAATTAATTAATAATTTTTACAAAATTAATAATTATTTTAAATAATTTTTTTTATAAATATATATATATAGAACGATGTCAGTTGACAAACTTTATTTTGCTATGATTGATGTAGGCTACACTGCCCTTAAACACCGTATAGCTGGTGCAAAGGGTATGATTCGTCTGGCCCGAGATTCTCTCGAGACGTGGCGGGAGGATGAAAAAAAAATGGCGGGGGCACCCTTTTCGCAAAGCACGGATGTTAGATTCCTCCACCAATCCCGGGGGGTTGGATGAATTAGATTTTCCTAAGTTCCTTCAGAACTTAACCCCCAATCGCAATTGTACTTCCAATAAAGGTTTATTATTAACGACGCAGTTACCGGACGATCTGGCGAGGGCATGTTGGAGATTGTCCGATATATTAGAATACATCACATACGATGAACACGCGCAAACTTAATACCAAACTATCGGTTCGCCTAACGCGCAAGCTAGCGAACACATACTATAGCCCCCGCGGGTACTGGAAGGGACTCGCGGCCATCAAGAACCTCGCGGCGGCGACCAAGGTTTCAGAAAACGCTGTCAAGGAATGGCTCAAGAGGCAGGCCATCTGGCAGATCTATTTACCCGCGCCTCACAATATTCCGCGCCCGAAATTCGACGTGCCGGTGCCGAACCAAGTTCACCAAGCGGATCTCCTGTTTCTCCCTCACGATCGCGTCGGTCGCAAGACGTACAAGTACGCACTGACAATCGTTGACGTAGCGAGTCGTTATAAGGGGGCTGAGCCGTTGGCCACTAAAGACTCTAAGGAGGTGGCTGAGGCTCTTTCCTGAATATATAAGAGGAGTCCTCTCAAATGGCCGAATCTTCTCCAGGTTGATCCCGGCCGCGAGTTCATGGGCGCGGTCTCTCATCTATTGTCTAAGCACGACGTTTCTGTCAGACGCGGCCGCGTCAACATCCACCGAGACCAGGGAATCGTGGAGCGGTTCAATCGAACCCTGGCTGAGAGACTGTTCGGACACCAATACGCCAAAGAACTTGTAGACCCTCATTCGCGATCGACCGAGTGGGTGGGCAGACTGCCCGCCGTGGTCTCCGCACTGAACGGAGAGGTGACCAGATTGATAGGTAAGAAGCCTGTAGATGCTATCAAGTTTAAAAGGGTGACGAGCAAGCCCTCTGCCGTCTCGCGCGGGCGACCCGTTGGTTTAGAGGAGCAACGGCTTCCATCAGATATTGACGTCCGGTACCTCTATCAACCGGGAGAGCTCAAAGGTGGCAGCCGCCGCGCGACTGATCCCGTGTGGTCTCTCAATGTATATCATCTAGATCGATCTATTACCAAACCCGATGAGCCCGTGCTCTACTTTTATTTGGAATGATGGTGCTTTAACGGCCCATCAACACAAAAGAGTATCATTTAGGGCCAATCTACTATTTGGATGATGAGCCATCTCGAGGGTTTGTTCGCGAAGAACTTCTTATGGTGCCTTCTGACACCCAGCTACCCCCGGATCGTCAGAGTCTTTAGATTGCTAATTTTCTTAATTTTTTCAAAATTATTAATTAAATCATTAGAGAGGTTCTGTATGTATTCCGTCTGGTAACACGCGTCTTTTATCGTAGTATGCCGAGAGTCTTAATTTTTGTTGACAGTACGTTTTCATAACGCCGTCTTTCATTTTAAATCCTCTATTTTGTGCTACATCTATAATGTGTTTTCCATCTTCTGTAGTTTCACTTAGTACTCGTTTATATCTATCCCAATTTAAATTGTTAGTTCTCTTGGACATTCCTTTCGCAGAGTTTTTATTAATAGAATTAAATTTTTCTACGAAATAACACTTACTAGATAACGCTATCACCCTATCTCAGCTAAATTCCATTTTGAAAAGTCCGGGCTCTCTTTCGCTCCATTTATCCCAAGCCAACCATTTATTTTCTCGTCTAGTAAGTTGGGTCTAATCAATTCCTCTATCGTTTTTCCACTAACTCCTATATACATACTATCCGTATCCATCTGTATTAATTCAAAGTCTTCTCTTTTTACGTATTTGTTTAGAAATTCGTAGTAAAATTCCAACATTCTCAATTTAGCTAGTTGATAAACCGCTATTCCACAATGGAATGGTCTCTTTACCGCACACCTGGGTTTTCTTGAAGATATTTCGTACGCATCTCCTATCTCTTCCAAATCGTCAAAGAATGCAGATCTTAATGCTTTGTCAACACAGGTTTCGTTTTGTGTATATGTCGTATTTAAATGTCTCTCCGTTGCCTCTATCATTTTTCCACAACACGAGTTTCCTAATAATTTCATTATGTCGGCTACTGGTTTCTTATTTGGTTCTACATCGCCTCTTCGTCTTGCGGCTGTAACTTTTTTTGGTTCTACATCGCCTCTTCGTCTTGCGGCTGTAACTTCTTTTTCGAACCAATCGAATGGTTTTCCACTAATATAATCTATAACACGATGAACTCCAGTTATTTCTAGGCCGTGTTTTAAATACCATTTCAACAGTGGCGCGTACAGCAATACATTAGTGGCGGTCATAGATCCCACCAATTTTTTTCCATCTCCTCTTGTTCGGCCAGTATCTTTTAAATATTTTAACATGTGTGTGGGAACTTCATCAACCTCTACTTCTCTGTTTAGAAATATTGGGGACATTTCAGAAAACTTATCTTTTAAGTTGTGTGGAACTTCTATATCCACCTCCGCAAACCCAAACCAGTCTCCAGATAAAACTCTTTTACAAAACTTTTTAATAAATTTAGGGTTATGTGGGGTATCTATATGGTGTATAGTTTCTCTCCCACACGGCATCTCTTTATTTAAAGTAGATAAATATAACGCGTTTGCATCGTACCCCAAAACAGCCTTGCAACGTTTGAAACCCACTCTAATATTTGAAACACCAGCTTCTGCATATCGTGTAAATACGATTGATGGACCGCCAACTAGAGCGTCTTTCATCATTTCGTATCTTTCTTCTTTTGGTGCATATAGAGCATCCTCCGGTATAATCGTCTTTGAAGATTTTTGTTCTTTAATGGTTCCTCTCAATAAATATTGTATAGCTACTCCAGGTAGTGTTACCGCATCTTTGAAAATATCCACACCTCTGTGTTTATAAAATTCACACATTTTTTCCACCGCTTCTAGGAACGGTGCTACATCTAAATCGTTATAATATTTATTTCAACCAATCTCTGAAGGTTTCCATATTTCTCTTCTTCGAAAATTCTACGACATTTACTTAATTCTATTTCGTCTAGTAACATTTTCCCAGATAGTTTGGAATACCAATTCTCTATATCCGGTAGTCCTGGGTAATCCAGTTTGTCTGGAGAATCGAACCACTCGTAAGGAAAGAAAGGTTTCTGTCCTTTGCATTCGTAGGCTTTTATCCAACTATCGTAACTTACACCAGGTCCTAGATAAAGTATTACATCAAGAAATCTAAACTCTGGAGTAAATAGAAATATTGTTGCGTTTGCACGTTTTCCGAACATTACTTTCTTTGTTGTTGATGCCAGTTCGCCTACTAGGTATTTCTTTATTAAGTTTATATCGTACTTACTGCTGTTAAAACCTATAACCGGTACTTGCTCTATCCACTGTTCGATCTTGGCGATTTGGTTTTTATGTAAATGTTCTGTATTAAACCCATATCTTGACCACACTTCTTCTCTTATAGCTTTTCCCCTGACTTTCAAATCTTCTACGAATTTTTCTACAAGTTTTGCCGGATCTTTATCACAAATATGAGTTACTGTTCCTGAGAAATTATCTCCTATACTAACGCTTACCGGAACGTGCTCGGCTTTGTACTCTAGATTATTACCGAGAGTTTCAAATTCTGGGTTGAGATATGCCTTAAAATCGTATACTATCTGATATGGATAAAGAGTAGTGTCGCAACCGATCTTTATGTCTTTACCCGTTCTTTGAAATTCGCCTTCCCACATAACTACTAGGTTGAATTCTTTGCTTCTTCTAATAAATGTATCTCTTCTCATAGTGGATGCGCGTTCTTTTTTGCTATGCTTTGCATGAAACTCACACCCGTGCCAGTAAAAGCAGTGATATTGATATACGGTATTGGTTTCTGTACAGTATCCATCTACTGGAGCTCCTAAAACCCATCTTTCACCCCCGTGTCCACACTGTTCGTGGTGAATGTGAATTCCCTCCCGCTTTTCCACAGAGTACATCCAATCGATCGCCCCATAACTGTTAGAACTTTTTGGGTAGAACGCTTTCTCGAACGAACGACGAACGGGCACTCTAAATAATTACCATCACATATTACTTTTGTCTCACCTTTCATACATTTTGGTCCGTGTCTCTTCATATTACTCGCTTTCGTGAATTTCTGCTTGCAATTATTGCAGGCGTAAATTTTAGATAGGTTTTTAAGGTTTTTTATCAGAAATGCGTGATTATTAAACAGTCCTATTGTCATTGGTTTATTACCTATTGCCTTATAGTGTGCTGGTACCTTTTTCAACCACCATAGATTACATTCGGTGGGTTGATATACTTCTATACCGATTTTAAAAAAATCTTCAACCTTTTTCAGATCTGAAAAAGGAATTGGTGAAACCACATTACTACCAAAATATTGCTTACTAAGTTCTTTCGCCTTTTCTGTACATCTGTCAGGTCTTTTATCTGTCATATGCATAGCTAGACACCTGAACAGACAAAGGTCGTCATTATACTTATCTAAACAATACATACCTTTTTTATTCTTCAGCCATTCTGGAAGTTCTCCTCCTGCTGCTTCTTTGGATTGTAGTCCCAAATCTATTCCCCTACTACCCTGTATTAGCTTTACGAAAACCTCTACCCATCTTACAAACTTCCACTTTGTATTTGGTCTGTCTATTTTATCGGACATTATTCGTGTTTGCTCCTTATCTGACAGCCATTTTTAACGGTTTTCATTGATGATAGTGGTTCGCTACCGAGATTTTTGTGCATTATTATATTTACAGGTTTTCCATTTTTAGTTTCCTCCATATGTTCTAGCTTGTAAGAATATGAATATCTGAAATAAAAATTGGTTGTTATATAAGAGCGAGTTTATCGGACATGCGTTCAGACCCTTTCATGTCAATGTTTTTACGAAAGGATAATGTAACTACCCGTCTTCCATTTTCTACCTTTTCCAATGTTTCATCGTGAGCCCCCAATATTTCTTCACCTTTTTCCACTATCGCGCGAACTATCGATTTTTTCTTATTATTTGGTATTTGGTCAACTGTGCGTCTAATTTGAGACAAATTATTGGTGCTTGAAGGTTTTATTACACTAGCCCTTAAACCTGCAATACTTTCTTTTTGAATTCTGTTACCAACTTCCTCCGCTTTGGATATATCATTAAATGCCCCTCTTTTATAGGCGCGGGTAAACCGCTTCATAAACACCTCATTCTTTGTGGCGTTTATCAGCTTTGTCAACCCCCTAACTCTCAACCTTTTACTATAAGTAATCCCTAGAGATTCGGCTTCTCTTCTCAAACTTTCTATTTCTGCTCTAGTTTCTGGCGTTATCATATTTTCTATTATATACTTTTGTATAACCTATAAAATTTATCTGTTCAATTGGACGTGAAAAATTTACATCATGTTTTTTTCACGTCCAATTGAACAGATAAATTTCATAGGTTATATACATATATAATGGAGTGTGTGACTTGTTGTAAGACGTTTACGTGTAAAGACAATCTACGAAGGCATCTAGCGAGACGTAGAAAGTTTCCTTGTGTCCCCCCACAATTTCAATGCCCCAGATGCCCTTGTAAATTCGTTAGTGCCCAAACTCTTTGTATACATAAGCAACTACGCTGTCAGGTGGCTAAAGGTGAACGTGGTAGACTAGAGCTGGTAGAATTAGTTGCTGATCTGCGAAATAAATTAGCTATATCGGAGGAGAAAAATGGGGTGTTGGAATATAAACTATCACGCGCGTACTCATTGAAATTGCATTAATGATTTCGACTTTTTTCAGAAGTCAATTACCAATATAATTGGGACTACAATACCACAACCAACTTTTGGCTGGAGGTGGTATCATTTGACTCCCTCTTTTCAAAATTATTTTCTCCAAAAATTCATAAATTTGCTGTCGGGAGACAATTTTCCTCATTAACCAATTTTTTAATTTTTCGGGGGTGGTGGGGGTATTATAGAGGGTTATAAATGATATCACGGTAAGTGGTATCATTTTGACTCCCTTACTACTACTCATCTTGGTATTTCATATAATTGTCTCCAAGGAGACAATTCTAATGAAATACCAAGATGCGTTTTCATTTAGAAGCAAACTATTGAATAAGTGCGGTCTGATGATGTGTAAACAGTAGTGTGATTCTATTTTACACAATTAACATTTTGAAATACCCAATTGCTTCAGAAATGATGGAGTGACAATAGTATCAATACTCAATTCCTAATTCCTCATCTAGAGCACTGTGTTTGTACCTTTCATGATCAGGTAGTTATAACTTTTTAGACCCCTCGTACATGTATTTGCAGGCGCGGATACAGAAATAATTTCAGGGGGCGGTCTGTAATTACACGAGTGCGAAGCGCATCGTAAAGTCGGGGGGGGGGGTCCTCCCCCAGGAAATTTTTAAATGCCAGATCGCCACAGATGCGATTTCCCGACACCTAGGCTACGAAAAGTCATCCAACTATTCGAGTATTGTAGATTTGCTTTTTTCCTTTTTTTTTGCCGGGAGAAAGGGGGAGGTTCTCTTCCCCACCCCCACAGTATCCGGGCCTGATTTGTACATGGTTAGTAGTCACTCTCCTCATACATTTGTGACAGTGTATTATTCCCACGTGGAAATCCTCTTTTTTAACAATAAAATAAATATCTAGTTGAATGTCATAAAAAAAATGCAACAGTAAGATTTGGTTTCCTTAGTTTGAAATAAAGTTGCATACTTCCTGGCAGATACCCAGGGTGTCCAGCTTAGAGAGGTTCCACTGCACAGGATAACCCAGGTTTCAGACCATTGACACTGCGCTGGTTAGACAACCCGCATAAAATAGCATTACCAGCTCCGTTCATTATATTATTCGATAGTTGTCGCTCTGCACCGTCTTCTTCCAATCTCCCGCCATCTTTCACAGCAATCAACTATTGCAATACACAGACTTGTGTACTGACAAAATACAATAGCGATGACCTTTGACCTATAAATGCCCATTTTCGAAAAAGGTTGCGGAAGATATTTTTTTGCTATTACACTTATATTTCCGATCAGTGATATAATATTAGTCATTAAATAAATTAAAATATCAGATAAGTATTATTAAATAATAGACCATGCATTCCTTAAAGTTTAGATTTAGAGAGGAAATTATTTATATCTCATTCCAAAACCCCATTATAAATGGACTATTCCATCCTTGTTTAGGCCTCGATCAATAACATAGTTCCTGTCTGTCTGTGACGTCACGCATATTTTACCAATTCACAGTGTAGTAATACAGCATACATTCATAGACGAGATCGTTTTACTACTTTACTGAGTAAAAGCGTTTATATTCTCCTTATAAAACATAAAAACAGTATACTAAGAACTATTATAATGTAGTTAATGATATACTTTCTTCTTATGTGAAGATCAAGCATGTACATTATTTGCACTACTTTTTATCGGAGCAGGACAAAGAAATTAGTCACTCTGCCAAGAACAGCCGTGTCGGGCCTTTGATGTGCTCAATTACCGAGACTTATGCTGATTAATTCGGCTTAGTACAATACTCGTGCGTGCAGTGGGTAATAGCAGTGAGGTTTACCTAATCACCTGTCACCTGATTACCGTCTCGCGCCGCTGGACACATACACTGGTACGTAAAAAAGTATGTTCAGAATGTTTTCTATCACGTTGTGAATTTGTTTATAAATGATAAAGTTACTCGGTCTATGGCCAATCTTTTGATCGTCACGCCATGGTTGATCGTCTCCATTGACTAGCCAATGTTTTTGTTTACATTGTAAAAAACACGTGGGCTACTACATAGTATTACTGACCAATATACTACTAGTACTACATGTATTACTATCACTTAATGTAAATATCATTATGTTATTTTGTAAACAGATTTGAGTTTGACTTGAGTCAGTTGAATGTACAATGGTGTCGGCTAATTCTGCGAACCTAAGGCTTTCCAAACAAATTGATATGGCATTACCATCTGCATATTCAGTCAAACTTTCCTGAATATTCAACGCAGTTCAAAGCCGTTTGTGCAGGTAAAAATTATGTCATAACGTTCCGAGTCTGACGTCAGTAAGTGACATAAATTGTGTGATGTATGACATCACATGCGTGTTTGCAACGTCACATTTGTTTCGGCTAATGCTGCGCATCTGGTAGTGTAAACAAAATGGCGAGCAGCATACTGGATCAGCATAGCAAAATTGGTATTAAACTTGAAGCAGAACTATCCAGTAACATCATGGCAGGTAAATTTGTTTCTTCGTTTAACAGTTAATTAATAATATTAAGTAAGACGGCTATTCCATCAGTAGGGTCTGAGGATTTTGAATATATTCGAAATAACTTTTTACCAAACTATCGGAATGTGATAAAATTGTGACACAGTGGTGTTTAATCAGCTTGTTTATTCTAAAATCCGCATATTGTATTATGACATACGCAAGGCTAAATTTGACGTGAATTGCGCATTAGCCGATGCGCAGAATTAGCCGACATGACAACAATGGAGATGGCAATGCCATATAAATTTGTTTGGAAAGCCTTAGGTGCGCAGAATTAGCCGACACCATTGTAAATGTTGACACTGACTGACATGAGATCATGACTGAAGAGCATATTACCATTTGTTAGTAATGTATGGTTCTGGTTTTACATGTTGCTTACACAGACTGTCCAGAAAACCAGAGCTTCCAGGGCCAATCAGTACTTTTCTTCTATCTCAGACATACAAGTATGGTCGAGACTAGATGAACGTTTTCCACTTTGTAGGCAACTTGTTGCACTATATCGCTACACCACGCTACGCAAATGTGCAACAGCATTTACACTTCACACACTAAAATATAGAAAAAACATGCAGGACGTTGACGTTCGTACATCGCTATATTGTTATTGAGAGACAATTCTACAATATGATACAAAAAATTTACCATAAAAATCCCTAATAAAGTGTGTATTAGCAAATTTCTTGGATTACTCTCCACGAGGTGGAATATAAACAAGGAACATTCTAACGCACCTTTGTCATAACTCTTAATAAAATGTAATTAGAGTTATGTACTCAATGACTCTGAACTAGATCGAGACGCCAGTTTTCGGGGTAGTCAGAGTTTTCGGGGTATTCACATATTTTGTAATTTATAGACATGTGTGCAGCCGCGATGTGCTTTACGTCAAGTGATTAAAATAAGCATGACTTGACGTACATTAAGTCCTTTAAAAATGCCACCAAATGCAGTATTTTGACTAAATACGGTACTGGTACATTTTGCCATTTAGGTAATTTTTTTCATGAACCTGCCGTGATTGTTTGCGTCCACCATTAATCTGCTCCTTAATATTTTTAAAATCATAAAAAATATAAAAGTTTCAAGCTTTCCTTCACTGTGTTTCTTTCATCTGTGAGTAGCTACAATAATTCTCCTCCGATATGTTATCCTCGCGAGTGGTATGGAGCGGGGTAGCAATTTTGTTTCTAATCTGTGAGATGATCAACAGCCAATGAAAACTCGGGACGAATTAGCAGATTTATTGACACTTTCGGAGCGTTCAACATACCCCGAAAACACCAACCATAACTGAAGATTCAAGATGGCCGTCTCCTGCGTTGCTAGACATGCTGGCGCGAATTTTAATCTAATAACAATCTTATTTTGAAGGCAAGAAACGTTGAAAGAAATGTTTACCATTGGATTGAACTGAAAAAGATGTTATGTTTTATAATAAAAAAAACGCTAGTTGATGAACTTGTTAATACCCCGAAAACTAGACCCACCATCATTATTAGCCGATCTATTTATAGATTGGTTATCCATCGAATTCTGAAAAAGTTTGTAGCAACCCTTTTCTCCGCTATTCGGTAATCTACGAACGCGAATTTTTCTGTATCACTTCCAAATTGCATCAACCGATAAAGTTTGCATTTTTGGAAATTATCTCCGTTTAAAACTTTACTTATAGCCAAATAACACAATTTTGAATACGTAATGAGCTGAACGCCGGAAGAGATTTAACCCGGAAGTTATTGTTGTTGAAGTCCAACCCCAGCATTTTCGGGTTTATCCCAGCATCTCTGGTTTATCCCATTGGATCGCGTATGCGCGTCATTTGACGCTAGTTAATATTCACAAAATTTTCCACCAATCAAAACGAAGAATTGCCCTTCATAGCCAACTTTGATTTGTTTACGTATCATGCAGGGATGGCAGGGATGCATCCAGCACGCGCGATTGCGGCAATCCCCCTTAATTATTGTCAATGCCGCAAATTATTGATTGTCTTGCGCCCGACATCACGCAAAAAATCACGGGTGGGGCACATTAGGCCAATCTGGGCATGTGCCTGAATACGCAGGAGCTTGCGTCTATTTTTAGATGACACTGTAACCGCTAGATATATATAGCCCTGGTAGCTCCGCCCACTCGCGTGCTGCCACAGAATTCGGACAAACACACAGTGACTACAACTTTGTGTATTGCGGAGTGTAATTTGTAGATAAATAGAGCATACAGTACAGGTGTTACGCTGGAATATTTCGCAACATAATGGTGACAACAAGACATTGCTGCTATTGGATGGATTTGGGAACGGGTTTCCAAAACCTGCACAAAATCGAGAAAAATGTCAACGCTGGGTACAGAACTGTGGTCGAAAATAGTTTACCATTGACAATGTTACCAGAGACACCTACATATGTTCGATGCACTTTACCCTGATTTGATCGGCTAATAACATCATGCTCTGCATGACTTTTCATATATAGTTTTTCGTCAGTCCGTCCCGTAAGATTTGCGTTAAAGTTTTTGTTTGGCGGTCCAGGCTGCAGCCGGAGGTATCCGTGAGCCTCTGACAGCTGACTTGTCTGTTTCACGAAAGCTGCCCAAATTTTACGGCTATATAAACAATGCAAAAACAATATTTGTTTGTGATAATATTAAATTAAAGCAAAATTTAAGAACGAGCCTTCTTTTTGTTTCGTGAAATTCGGTCAAATATTGGTATTTATCAAAATAGTGTGAAAATGTATTGGCAGTCCTGTCCATAGTGTAGCAGTAAACCGGATGTTATGAGCCGGACGTCATGACATCGCGCGAGCCCAGGCCATACATGTACTTCAAACCACGATACACCACTGAAGATTCGTGTTTCTAGTATGTTGAACAGGTTGAATACGTCCGGATCAAAACACCAATTCACATGTTACACTTCACATTACACCCATGTGGGAAGTTCGTTCCCAGTCTTTTTATCCAATTTTCTTTTGTGAGAAGACGAAATATGCGTCCTTCGCTGTACAGCTTCTGGAGGACAGCGACACCCTCGTCATTATCACCGTGACCCAGGAAATGTCGCAGTATGGGCTTGTTTTCATTTTGCAAACGCACATCGCGGAGATGTCCGTGCGTTCGCGCAATGAACGTTCTGTCTCCTCCACATTGCTTACGGGATTGTAGCCCAGCAGACTGCTGTTATCCCAGGGGTTGAAATTTTCTACAGGCACTCGCCTCTTTGGCGAGTGAAAAATTTGGTCATGATTTTTTTTCTCAGAAGAAATTGCCAATTAATTCCATCGATAACGGCCAACAAATGGTATTAATTCAGTGACCATTTGTTGTTTACAGTTTACGTCAGTTTGCCGGAAGTAAGATTCAAGCAATGTCTATGTACACGGTTACGGGTAGAATCGCTAATTGAACACGGTCCATATCAGGCAAATTTAATTCACAGATTATTTGTCGGCTGTACGCGGCCGGTCTAACAAATAATATGACTAGTGTGTGTATTATCATACGCGGCCACATATATCGTCTCGTTGACAGTTGGGTTAACACGCATTTCAAACGCCGAACATAATGGCTTGGGACGGAACGGTCGGCGCCGGGTCCGAAACCATTGACTTTAGTAATTAAGGTAAAGCGCAGCGCATGCAAACATAGCCACTATAAATAAAACAAAACCTATGTCACTCAACGCTTATAGAAAATAAGAAACGTGCAAGCCTCTGAGCAAATTCGACTGCTAAACTAAACGCTGCTAAAAACGTTGAACTCGACAAAGTTTATCTTCTGATAAATAATATTTATTTGTTTGTTTAATGTTCATTTAATAATTAAAATATAAATAACAATAATAGTGAATATGTCTTATCCGTTTTGGCAATGATCATATATATGTACAAGCTATTTTTTGTCGAGCCCGCTTGCGGAAAGCGAGACATAGTGATCACAATGACGTCCGGGTGTCCGTCCGTCCGGGCTAACATTGGGTGTTTAGGGGCTAGGGGGAGGAGCCTAAGACAATATTACAATAGATTTATTCCGTTATCCCCTAAACCTATTGTAGTTTAGGGGCTATTCTTTTGAATACATACCTTTACAGTGGGTGGAAGGTGGGTGCAAGCGATGGGTAATTTAACGATCAGGGTTCATCCTTACCGGAATTCCGATTGGAGACCTGGTTTGGCCCTCACATACGTCTTTGGCATTTTGTATGTGACAGTTGAATCTGGTTATACCCCTTATGTGAGTACCGGTATTACGATTATTCGTAATCCTATTTTAGGGGAAGGGGCCAAGTGACTGGTGTGGTATGGACCTGCCACCAGGTCCGGTTATTCTAATTTCAGAGCTGAATATATTGTTTCTCGATGTAAATATTCAGTTCTGATTTTGGAATTTTCCCCCCAATGCAGCAGGTTAAAACGGGATCGAACCCGTTTGCCCGGCCTTACATGACCTTAGCTGTTGATAGGCCGTTAAACACCAATAAACAAACATACCTTTACTATGATATGTAGATGAATATAGGACTATTCTCGGGCCCCCAGGGTCAAGGTCAAGTCCCCAGGGTCAAGGTCGAGGCGGAACAAGGCGAGACATTTGATTCCACGGAATTCTTGTTGTATAATTTGTTCACGTCGCACCATTTACACAACTTATCCCCCCCCTCCCGGCTACATACGGGCATGCCGCAACCTGTCGACTGTCGCTATTGTGTATTATTATGAGTTGGCTGACAGACGAGTTGGTCGAAGGCCGAAACAGAAGTCTTAAAGAAATTGCGTGAATACTCAACTGAAATATGAAGCAAAATGCCGCATTTTCTATCGATCAAAACGCCGCAAATTGCGGCAAATGTGTTGGTGATATGTTTGACGATTACGCCGCGTTTTGCCGCAATTCAGTTGGTCAAGATTGCCGCAATTGTTTTTATCGATTGCGGGGAATACCGCGGGAGGTTGAGGATGTTGGCACAAAACAGCAGTTTGCCGCAAAGTAAATGAGATTCCGTGAGGCCGAAAAACTCGGCAAATAAAAAAATATGAGGGTTTCGCGGTGCCTGTACTGTATATTCCTATTGCAGAAAATCTCTTAATTATTTTACTTTGTAACATTGCCTTTCCACCACCCCTGGTGACCCACTCAACTAGCATATTTACTAGTTTATATTTACATACAACCGTCTGTTTGCTTATAGTATGAACGTTTTTATTCCAGGTAGGGACGGTTTATATCCTCTTAGCCACCAATCTCGTTTTACTTCTCAGACTAACTACACTGAAACATGACGTGCACTTTTACCCGCAGGGGGCACGAACGCAGGATAGATAGATTATCTTTCATTAAAAAAAGATAGGGATGTTCCATTTCAGTCAAAAAGACCGGTAAATATTGTGCTATTACTATTTCGGTTATATTACATTTTAAAAGTTCGGTCCAGTGAAAATTGGTTCGGGGCAGTGAAAAGTCACTGGCCCAACTGGCTTGTGATTTCCACATCCTAAATTCTTTGACTGACATGAATGTACATAATGTAGTCTAGATGGTCTATGGTGTAATGGACGATTATTCTCGCGCCCGTTTCAAAAGACAACGATGAAATGTAAATGCTTGGATTTAACAACGGCACTGGCTCGATGAAATTGTATGACGTAGAAGAGTCTTATATACTTGTAAAATACAAAATTATTAATGTTTAGAGATGATTCTTATGTGTTGAGATGAGACTATGGCGGACAGTCTACTTCTGACATGTCGGAGGCATGAAAGAAATGAATGATGTTTCAAATTTATGCCCTTCGACTTACTAAAGGATATCAAATCAAACTGGAATTATTTGATCAATGATTCACAAAACTATGACTAAATGACTTGGAAATGTGCAGCACTTATGAAAGCCCTCGTTTGGGGTACATACACCTGTGTAACTGATTTCTTTTATGTACATGCATATAACGTTCATAGGACCAGCAACTTTCTCGGAGGACTACCAACTTTTGAAGTCACTAGTCCTGCGGACAACCTGGTAAAACAAGTTAGTGTCGAACCCTGCAACAGTTGCCGACAATATAAACGTCTAGAGTATCGCAGCGGGGTAGCAATGTTGTTTCTACATGTACATCTAGGTTGGCATTAGGATCATCATGAGGATTTTGAAATTAGTAGCCAATTGGAACTGTTATTATGAAAAATAGACAATACTATTTTACACTTGCTCTAATATTTGTAAAACCTAGTACATTTTTAAATAATTTCTGTATTTTTTTGTTGCCAAAATGGCCATTTCTGAAGTATTAGTTGCCAAATGGCCATTTGAGGAGCCAACTACATGTACATCATGCACATGTACCAGTAGTGACCACCTACATGTAGCTACATTGTAGTGGTATTATTTTAACCCTTACACCGCTATCATCAAAAACATGCCTTGACCGCACTTTATAATAATTTAACATGCTTTGGCAGCACTTTAGAATAATTTACAACATGCTTTGACAGCACTTCAGAATCATTTCCATTGGAAATGACTGAAGTGCTGTCAAACCATTTTTTTATTGAGAAATAAGATATAAAAGCAGCAGCAGATGACAATTGTTGTGTGTAGCGGTCTAAGGGTTAAGTACTGGTGTAATTCAGTTTGTACCCTTCCATTTCACTGAAACTACATTTGCAACACTAATTCATTTTCTTCAGATTTATAAAAAAAAATTCTCCAAATCCAGTTTTTTCTCGGGCTTCTTGTACATGTAGGTATAATTGGGTTGCAAATACAATACAACTCTACAATTGAATTGAATAATGTTTCCTAATCCATTTCATCGCTATATGCACATACTTAAATAAGATGCAGTGCCGTTAACCCATTGTACATGTACATTGTAGGCTGGATACAATTACAGTAGTATGAACATTTAGAGATTTTTTCCCATTATTATCTCTGTGTGACGGTTAAAATGAGTGGTAACAACATATACATTATAGAGCAATAAAGAAAATGATCAGAAATTTTCAATAAAAAGTATTGTATCCATAGACTTCAATGGGTTAATGTATCCATGGTCTAGGCTGGCAACCAGACAATTGGTTCCTGTTTCTATTTGCTTGTTCAATTACCGTGGTTACCTGGGATAGTCAACATCGTTTTGTGTTTTGTCGCCATATTGTGACATGACTTGTCTCGACAGCAGTGCATAGTTACCCCGGGACAGATTTACACTGCTTGCAACAGTGTCTCTGCAGTATGAAATAGTCAGATTGTGCATACATGTAGTTTCTGCCAGTTCAAAGCAAAGAAGAACATTGCCGTATGCAATTGCATACGGCAGTGCTCTTTGCTTTGAACCACAAATCTTGTGTGTTGTTCTGCGAAGGAACGTCGTTTGTTAAAGAACAGAATGGCTTCGGATAAAATCAATATGCGGGGATGCTATGATCGTCAAGTCTCTGCTAGATACATGTACATGTGCGCTGCCGTCTAAATCCAATAATGGTTGGATGGTACGGCATACTGTCGCTTGACAGAGGATGATGTCAGATATGTACATGTACGGCCCACTATTTTTGCCTAACAATGCCCCCGCTGCTCACAATTGGATTTTAGATTTAATATTTATGATCTGCAGTGCTCCAGATAAGCTGTGTGTCTGAAGAGTATTGAACCCCCTGATTTCAAATTAAATGAGTATTTTATTTTTACAAATGGATTATTGATATTCTGCATTATTAAATGGGGAACATATGGTAAAAAAACATAAAACATATTTAAACATTCACTTATTTGAGTGTATTATTATTTATTCACTTATTTATACTGTAATAAAGTTGAAAATTTACTTAGTTGAGCCGCAAAAATCAAATAGTGTTTGATTTTTGAAGCCCAACTAAGTAAAGTTTCAACTTTAGTACAGTATTTCCACTCAATTTGAAAATGAATGTGTATTTTCACATTGCTGTGAGTATTTTGTTCCCACTGTTGATAATCAAGGCGTATTCAACTAAAACATGTGTGTAAAATACGCACCTTATCTGGAGCTCTGGATCTGTCAAACATAATGTGATGTATATGTCAGTGTTTTCTTTCACTTTTGGTGTCAGGGGGACAGTGCCTTTTGGTGTCGTCAGGGGGACAGTGCCTTTTGGTCTGGTCAATTTTTATGTCGCGTTGCACCTTTCGTTGACAACTTATAACTAGTATCAATAAAAAGAGGATTCACTTAAGTTTCTGGATCTGCCTGTCGTCGCGTCCTAACGGAGGCGTTTTCTGAAAAAAGTGAAACACTGGATATTCACATACATTGTATGCTTCTTTAATCCGATTAACACAAGTATCAATATTAGTATTCATAGGAAACTCGTCATTTTTCTTATTATAGGAATGAATGACCTTTTTGTGGAATTTATCGGGGTATAAACTTGGAAAAGTCGCGGGAATACTGGACGAAGGCCGGAAGGCCTCGTCCAGTATTCACGCGACTTTTCCAAGTTTATATTCCTGATAAATTCCACAAAAAGGCCATTCTTTCCTTATAATTCCAGCATTTGAAATAAATTCATCAAGAAAATGTGTTTTTCTTCCGTTTTCTTAAGAATTATTTTAACTGCGCCTCACGGTTATGGAAAGTAGTTTGGCATGGGAATTTACTGGGATATACATTTTGGACATAGACTTGCTACGGGCCAATCAAATGTTAGGGAATTGTGTAAATATTTTTGTGCTGGAATTATATATGGATATGGCTTAGTGTTTATAAGCAATACATGTACATGTACTATGCAAAGTATATGCATAAATGATTAAATTTTAAGCATTTAACACGAAATTTGGCATTGTGTTGTGCAAGTTTTTCCTTGCAAAACTGTGATTAAAAAAATAGTTTTACTATTATTAATTGTTATGACAAAAATTAATACGTTTGAACTTGTGAACTTCGTTTATTTACGTGGACATCGATTTGGAATAACATGATGTAAGTTATGTTCGTATTGTGACGTAATTATGATGCGCATGGCATTAAATATGACGTCACTATACTCGGATATTAATGTTCAATCCCAATCACATGGGCAACGTAAATGCGTATACTTATCAACGTAATTAATGGATTTACCCCACTTTTGCAAAGTGGTATATCAGAAAAATATCTATGCTGTTTTTTCACCATTCAATAAGGTAAATAAAACATAACAATTTGCACTTTTCACTCCATTCCACAGTAGGGGCGGGGCTACACACAGGTGAGATGGCGCAAATCTGTTCAATATTCCCGGTAGGGTAGACGTCTATTAATCCATATATTCCTAAATATATAGACAAATATCACTGAGAGCTACATGTAGATACAGATTAAATTCCAATTTGATTACTTCAGTTGGACGGTGGTAGGAAAAGAGCTGACACTCGTATTTTGTATTTACAATGATGAATCAGAAACTCAGAATAACTCTGAAAATGCTGAACAAATTAACTCCTGTACTTATTGTTTGTTGGTGTTGTTCAGCATTTTATTGTATCCCCCGGACTCCGTCGGGGAATACTATGGATTTGACAGCGCGCCGCGTCCGCGTCCGCCGCAGACACTTCTTGTCCGGAGCATAACTCGAACACCCTGTGGAATATTTTCATGAAACTTCACACATGCATAGACCACGACCCGAAGGTGTGTCGCGCACAAGAATGACAACTCTTGCATGGCTAATTTTTTAGTTATCTCCCTTTTTATTAGCCGATCTATTTATAGATCGGCTAATATATTGGTTATCCATCGAATTCTGAAAAAGTTTGTAGCAACCCTTTTCTCCGCTATTCGGTAATCTACGAACGCGAATTTTTCTGTATCACTTCCAAATTGCATCAACCGATAAAGTTTGCATTTTTGGCAATTATCTCCGTTTAAAACATTACTTATAGCCAAATAACACAATTTTGAATACGTAATGAGCTGAACGCGGAAGAGATTTAACCCGGAAGTTCTTGTTGTTGAAGTCCATAGTTGGCTCTAATGGCCATATACGCCAACATACGCCGATTATTGGGCTAATTTAAAGCTTTTATTTATTATTAAACAGAACAAGTTTCAGCCACGTATCGCGTAAAATGTGTTTATTCGGCTTATTTATAATCGACCTCTGCTCAAAATCTCCTTACTAGCAACCCCAGCATTTTCGGGTTTATCCCAGCATCTCGGGTTTATCCCATTGGATCGCGTATGCGCGTCATTTGACGCTAGTTAATATTCACAAAATTTTCCACCAATCAAAACGAAGAATTGCCCTTCATAGCGAACTTTGTTTACGTATCATGCAGGGATGGCAGGGATGCATCCAGCACGCACGATTGCGGCAATCCCCCTTAATTATTGTCAATGCCGCAAATTATTGATTGTCTTGCGCCCGACATCGCGCAAAAAATCACGGATGGGGCACATTAGGCCAATCTGGGCATGTGCCTGAATACGCAGGAGCTTGTGTCTATTTTTAGATGACACTGTAACCGCTAGATATATATAGCTCTGGTAGCTCCGCCCACTCGCTTGCTGCCACAGAATTCGGACAAACACACAGTGACTACAACTTTGTGTATTGCGGAGAGTAATTTGTAGATAAATAGAGCATACAGTACGGTGTTACAATGATGAATCAGAAACTCAGAATAACTCTGAAAATGCTGAACAAATTAACTCCTGTACTTATTGTTTGTTGGTGTTGTTCAGCATTTTATTGTATCCCCCGGACTCCGTCGGGGGATACTATGGATTTGACAGCGCGCCGCGTCCGCGTCCGCCGCAGACACTTCTTGTCCGGAGCATAACTCGAACACCCTGTGGAATATTTTCATGAAACTTCACACATGCATAGACCACGACCCGAAGGTGTGTCGCGCACAAGAATGACAACTCTTGCATGGCTAATTTTTTAGTTATCTCCCTTTTTATTAGCCGATACTATTTATAGATCGGCTAATATATTGGTTTATCCATCGAATTCTGAAAAAGTTTGTAGCAACCCTTTTCTCCGCTATTCGGTAATCTACGAACGCGAATTTTTCTGTATCACTTCCAAATTGCATCAACCGATAAAGTTTGCATTTTTGGCAATTATCTCCGTTTAAAACATTACTTATAGCCAAATAACACAATTTTTGAATACGTAATGAGCTGAACGCGGAAGAGATTTAACCCGGAAGTTCTTGTTGTTGAAGTCCATAGTTGGCTCTAATGGCCATATACGCCAACATACGCCGATTATTGGGCTAATTTAAAGCTTTTATTTATTAAACAGAACAAGTTTCAGCCACGTATAATCGCGTGTTAAAAAAATGTGTTTATTCGGCTAATTTATATCGACCTCTGCTCAAAATCTCCTTACTAGCAACCCCAGCATTTTCGGGTTTTATCCAGCATCTCGGGTTTATCCCATTGGATCGCGTATGCGCGTCATTTGACGCTAGTTAATATTCACAAAATTTTCCACCAATCAAAACGAAGAATTGCCCTTCATAGCGAACTTTGTTTACGTATCATGCAGGGATGGCAGGGATGCATCCAGCACGCACGATTGCGGCAATCCCCCTTAATTATTGTCAATGCCGCAAATTATTGATTGTCTTGCGCCCGACATCGCGCAAAAAAATCACGGATGGGGCACATTAGGCCAATCTGGGCATGTGCCTGAATACGCAGGAGCTTGTGTCTATTTTTAGATGACACTGTAACCGCTAGATATATATAGCTCTGGTAGCTCCGCCCACGCTTGCTGCCACAGAATTCCGGACAAACACACAGTGACTACAACTTTGTGTATTGCGGAGAGTAATTTGTAGATAAATAGAGCATACAGTACAGGTGTTACGCTGGAATATTTCGCAACATAATGGTGACAACAAAACATTGTTGCTATGGCATTGCTGCTATTGGATGGATTTGGGAACGGGTTTCCAAAACCTGCACAAAATCGAGAAAAATGTCAACGCTGGGTACAGAACTGTGGTCGAAAATAGTTTACCATTGACAATGTTACCAGAGACACCTACATATGTTCGATGCACTTTACCCTGATTTGATCGGCTAATAACATCATGCTCTGCATGACTTTTCATTTGTTTCTCGCACTGATTTCGTGTCCGGAGCATAACTCCACCACCCTTTGGAATATTTTCATGAAACTTTACACATGCATAGACCACGACCGAAGGTGTGTCGCGCACAAGAATGACAACTCTTGCATAGCTAATTTTTTTTTTTTTAGTTATCTCCCTTTTTTGTTTCGCAACACTGATTGACCATAACTCGACCACCCTTTGGAATATTTTTATGAAATACTTAACACATTCAATTAGACCACAAACCGAAGGTGTGTCGTGCACAAGAATGACACTCTTGCATAGCTAATTTTTTGAGTTATCTCCCTTTTTTGTTTTCGCACTGATTCCTGTCCGGAGCATAACTCTACCACCCTTTGGAATATTTTCATGAAACTTCACACATGCATAGACCACGACCCGGAGGTGTGTCGCGCACAAGAATGACAACTCTTGTGTATCTAATTTTTGAGTTATCTCCCTTTTTTGTTTTGCGCACTCTACAAACTGGACAATAATGCATGAAGACCTGTTTTCTCGTCTGCTCTGTACACCTTTTCTTGTGTGCTCTGTACACCTTACCTGTAGAGAGAACAATAGAAATAAATGGGAGAACCATGTGCTAGCATGGGCTAGCATGTGCAGATGCCCAGTGCTTGACCACTGTTGACCAGGTAATTTATACAGGTAAATCACTACATTGGGTACTGTGTTGAAAATATTGTGGCATTATGTGGACCTGTGCAGATTTTTGTAGATAAATATAGGACTATTAAAAAAAAATCTGGTCTCCAATAGCAAGCATTATTTTTAAATTTTTTCTTTTTTTTCTTCCTTTTTTTTTTTTTTTCATTTTTTTTTTCTTTTTTTTTTCTTCTTCTTCTTTTTTTTCTTTTTTTTTTTCTTTTTTTTTTTTTTTTCATTTTTTTTTCGTTTCTTTTTTTCTTTTTTTCATTTTTTTTTCATTTTTTTTTTTCAAATTGTTTTTCAATTTTTGTCTAGTAGCATAAGGTCGTAAGTGCTTTATACAGACTATTCACCTGTGCATGTGCTAGCATGTGCAACTAACCACTGACCACTTACAGGTAATTTATACAGGTAAATGATTTATATATTACATTTCCGTAAACTGTGTTGACAGCATTATTATTTTTAAACTTTTTTTTTCCATTTTTTTTTTTCATTTTTTTTTTCAAATTATTTTTCAATTTTTGTCTAGTAGGGTAGAGTAGGGATACCCTCGGACAAGGGGGTACCTTCGGACAATACTTATTTTGTTATAATAAATAAACGTCTTCTGGAACGAATGTCATTGGTCTACTCAATTAATAAAACACAATGATAGTTGTTCTAAGTAAGATAGTTGTCATCATATATGTCTGATGTAAACTGACATACGATTGGTTAAATTCACGCTTACGTCACATTGTTGTGACATGGCGCCATTTTCAACATTCTGTCAACACATCGCACAGCCGCCTGGCCGAGAGCCGCCCGATATATGTACGTGAATTAGACCCGTTTTTTGGTAGATCATCGTATCCTTGTACATTTTGTGGTTGATTATTGATTTATTTTGCAAAATATTATGCTTTTCAGTTTTTGCCAATTTCTGTTTGCGTATAATTCAATAAATATGTCTGTCCGAAGGTACCTGCATGCAAAAAAGCCTGACGGGGGTACATTCGGACAGCAGTTTTTCCACATAAATTAGCAATGTGTGTTAGGAAACAAAGCTGGCGCAATGTCTACTGGTCTGTTTTAATATTAAAAAAATCACTTCTCAAAATCCTGTGAGATTTTCTAAGCGCGTCACCGATTAAAATCCTACGTAGAAAACGTATGGAACCAGGCTCCTGTGATGTTCAGTTCATCCCGGTCAATTCGTACACAACGGTTTATCCTTACTTTGTCAATACTTGCTAATTCAGGAACGTTTAATATGTTCATAGCATTGTTAAAGATCCGTATTCGAAAGTAATTTATTACTGCCCATGGGGGGGGGGGGGGGGCGGGAATACGCGGGGAATTAGACAGAGCAAAAAAATTCCCGACAGGCGGGAATTTAGAATTAGACACTTTTACCATTTGTATAATTTCCCTGTTTCCCCTCCCCACACCCCCACCCCCTCCGTCCCCCAATGGCGGGGTAAACATTGATAAGTGCGTAAGTATAAACAAAAGACAACGTCTGGCGATCCTTGAAAATCGCTGAACACGACTATTATTATGTGTTTTCCATTGTGTCCTGGAGGTTCTTATAGTTCCAATATATAAAAATGATATAAAAATGCCCCAATCTCCCCAAATTCAGATCACCTGAACGACAGCTTGAATAGCCAATATATTTCTGCAGAACATGCTAGTTTTAGATATTCAATATTCCAACTGGCTTGCGAGATGCATGCCTTTAAACTTTTAGAATAGTTTGTAAAATGCTGTGTCCCATTCACGTCAATGGTGACGTTGCCCAAAAAAGGCGACGTCAAAAAATACGTAAATTTAAATACATGTATCTAGCAAACTGGGCGAGAAAATATTTTTTTCAAGACTATCACATTCTGCCCAAATTTATTGGGTATTCATAAGAATTATTTCATTACAATTGGTTCAGTATGTACTGAGCAGCTAGCATGATTGAAACCAAATTTGGAAATACGTGCAAGTCTTTGGGATTTTAATTTGCGGGAAATTTCTTATGTCCACTAACTGTACACTGGATATGAAAGCATCATGGAAGAACACGTGGAGCCACCATCTAAGAGTACCACATGTACTAGTCACTACTATTGACGGTACCCATAGCGCTCGACAACAGCAGAAACACATGACTATGCTTTAAGCAACGAAAATAAGACGGCGGTAAATATGTTAGGTCATGTCCGAAGGTACCTGTCAGCGTGTCCGAATGTACCGCCTTTTGTCCGAAGGTACTGCCTACCCCGATGAACGTGACGATAAGACTCGTAAACAAATGGTATTCAACAGTAATGCGGTGTGGTATCATTAAAACCAACCGGAAATGGTCCCGGCTTTCGTATCAGTTGATATCGCGGGGTTGATGTGCGTTACAGGAACGTGGTTCCAGACAGAAACCCGAAGTATCCGAACGTACCCTCCTTTACCCTAGCATAAGGTGGTAAGTGCTATATACAGACTATTCACCTGTGCATGTGCTAGCATGTGCAACTGACCACTGACAACTTACAGGTAATTTATACAGGTAAATGATTATATTACATTTCCGTAAACTGTATTGAAAATATTGTGGGAATATGTGGACCTGTGTATATATGATATGTAGATAAATATAGGACTATTAAAAAACATTCTGGGCTCCAGTAGGGAGCATTATTCTTTTTTTTTAATTTAATTTTTTTTTCCATTTTTTTTTTTACATTCTTTTTCAATTTTTTTAACGACCACTAACTTATTACAGGTAATTTATACAGCTAAATTATTACATTTACCTAAACTGTGTTGACAATATTGTGGCAGTATGTGGACCTGTGCAGATATATGTAGATAAATATAGGACTATTAAAAAAAATTCTCGGCTCCAGTAGCGAGCATTATTTTTATATTTACATTCTATATTACATTTCCGTCAACTGTGTTGAAAATATTGTGGCATTATGTGCACCTGTGCAGATATATGTACATAAATATAGGACTATTAACAAATAATTCTGCGCTCCAGTAGCTTCACACATGCATAGACCCTAAAGGTGTGTCGCGCAAGAATGACAACTCTTGCATCACTAATTGTTTAGTTATCTCCCTTTGTTCGTCACCGATTTTGTCTCCGGAGCATAACTCGATCACCCTTTTTTCAAACTACTTGTGTATCTGGGGAGGGGGATACACATGCGCTTGTCGACAAGCGTCCATTTCTAGTTTATTTATTTTGTCAATTCTTTTCATATATACGGTATGACGTATTTCGTGCTAAATAACATTCATTTACCATTTAACTGACGGTTAATTAGCATCACTAGACCTTTTATATGAAATGTGAATTGCCACTCTCAGGGGCGATAACCGTGTTTCCTTAAAAAGTGAATGGAAACAACTTATTTTTCTCTCTTGGTTTATTGTTTGATGTGCAATGATCATACATGTACTTCATAACATGTCGAAACATGTTTTTATTTTCAGGTGACGCATTTAATTGATATAAATAATTTTAAAATGTCCTGCCTCATTTGCATATTAGTTCATCCTTACCGGAATCCCGACCGGAGACCTGGTACCCTCACGTACGTCATTGGCATTCTTGTATGTGACAGTTGAATCTGGTTACACCCCTTATGTTGAGTGTTACGATTATTCGTAGTCCAATTACTTTTAGGGGAAGGGGCCAAGTGACTTTGGCGTGGTATGGACCTGGCACCAGGTCAGTTTATTCTAATTTCAGGGCTGAATAATATTCAGATCTGATTTTGGGTTTTTTCCCCTAATGCAGAAGGTTATATACGGTATCTATCGATGCTGTTGATAGGTCGTTAAACATCAATTAATCAAATCAAATAAACCATACTAGTTTCCTTATGATGAGTACATGTAGATGCGTAAAGTTTATTTCCATTTTTTATACGACCCCCGGGTCATGGATTATCTCCCTCTTTTCGACTTGTAAAACTTCTAAACCATAATAGCTGGATGCTTGGAATGTAGCTTCTTTATGGTGTGTAGATGCACAAAGTGAATTTCTATTTTTACTTTGACACTGAGCCATGGATTATCTCCCCCTTTTGAACTTTGAATTTTGCCTTGTTCACTATCAAAACGATATGTGCGGCATCTGTGTTCTATGAACACATTTTCTAATATTTTTTTTACCTTTTCATTACATTCTGTGCATCTCTGAGACCATGTGCCTTTAATGGAACATTCTGAAAATTAAATTAAATAGTCCACTCCTGTTACCGAGGGGTGAAATGGTTAATAATGTTTTATTAGGCAGACAAGTACGCCACATAATCTGCTTCTGGTTGTAAAATAATATTAGCTGCACCTGTAGTCTGCAGTAACTCGTGTCTGATACAAAGGGGACATAACCGGGATAGGGCTGGGTTCTATTCTGCTGTGCTACATTGTAAGTGCATGAGGTTACCTGACATCAAATCAGGATTCAGAGGATTCTCTACTGAGTTTCTAATGTGTTTTTATATGCCAGTTTGAAGAATATCAAGTCCCGCAGTGCGTAACAAAATTGTTTCGCTCCACCTCAAATGCTTACGCAAATATCCTCCTTTTTTGACTCCAAAATTCCCATATTTGGCGCGTACAGCGAAAACGTCTTTTCCACTGATAAAGCTGTATTAATATTACCAGTTGGGTTTGTTTTGTTTGTTGGGGTTTAATGGCCTATCAACAGCTAAGGTCATTTAAGGCCGGGTCAATGGGTTTAGTACTAAATCCCATATATTACCTGTACAAGTACATGTACATGTTCAAGTACATACACAAATGGGGGGAAAATCCCAAAATCAGAACTGAATATTTACAATAACAAAACAATATATTCAGCCCTGAAATCAGAATAATCCTGATCTGATGCCAGGTCCTCGCCACACCAGAATCACTTGGCCCCTCCCAAAAGCAGTAGGATCAGTAATAATCTTACTACTTTTATAATGGGCAATAACCCAATTCAACTCCCAAGTAACAAAAGAGCCAAAGATAAAAACGTACCTGAGGGCCAAACCAGGCAAATCGTGATTCCTATAAGGAGGAACCCCTACCGTTAATTTACGCCGTCTCGTTCACCCGACCACCACCCACTGGCGTGAAGGATAGGAGTGTATCCATACATAGCATAATATCCCTAAATAATCGTACACAATTTGCTTTGGGAAACCCCTATTAAATATTGCAACCAAATACATTGATATTGTGATGAAACAAGTACTGCCATATTAACGCTAAATATTAGCACAATGGTGTCCGAATATTTAGTGTTATTAAGGTACATGCACATATAATATATATGTAAATAGTGAATCCTTTGATTGCAGCAGTCACATGTGGGACCACTGATCTGGCATGCTAAGGACTCCTCCTGGCTGATCTGGATCTACATTGGTGGCAAAGGTCATAAGCCCCATTGCTTCAGTGACAGGCACAATTTTCATGCTACCCCCACCGTCACTCGCCCTCCCCATGTTGCTGCATGCTGCCTACCCTGGTTACATGTACCTTTGGTATCTTTTTTATGAGAAAATTCATTGAACAGCTTTCAATCGGTCAATAATTTCAACATGCCTCAATTTACTACGTACAGGTAATAGAGAAAAATAATTTATTGTATTTTTTCCTTCATATAAATAACATTGACATACATGTACACAGCATTAATAAATACACTGTTAGAATTTAATTAATTTCCCAAAAATCAAATATTGGGTGTACATTAGAATTGTCATAATGTACTACATGTACAGTATATGGTGATTATGCTACTAGCATACGGCCGGTCGACTTTAAACAAGTGAAAAATAAACAAAATTTGTTCTGTGCTTTAATACTGTTAAATAGATTTTAATCGGTCGTATAGAAATCTCGGTAAATCACTGGGAGGCTAATAACTATATAGGGTTGTTTCTACAGGCGAACAATTGTGTTCAAAATGGGCCTTTATGTACATTTTATCCCGTCAACACAGTGCGTATGTGCCGTGAAACATTTTTGATATTCAGTCAATACAATTTTTGCATTTTACAGCCATTTGTAGGTGTTGACGTGATAAATAGAATAGTAGGTTAGTGCCGTGAATGGGAAAAAATATCTGGCGCGTCACGGAAACGGGATGTGCTCGGCAGAGCCTCGCCCATCCCGTTTCCTGAGCCTTGCCAGATATTTTTTCCCATTCACGGCACTAACCTACTATTCTCTATGTACTTATGACCTGTATACTAGTCGACAGTTTGTCAAACCGTTAACCCATTTTAGGCCAGATACATGCAATATGAAAATTTAGAGATTTTTTTTTCGCCGTTTTCTCTATTTCTGTTTGAAAGTATATGTTGTTACCACTCATATATGAAGCATCTCAACAAGATGGTTCAAATGAGTGGTAACAACATACCGGTATACTTTTATGGAAAAAATTAACAAAATAGAGAAATATATAAAATAAGCTTTTTTCTCAATGAAAAGTATTGTATCCATAGACGTCCATGGGTTTTAATAAGCAAAGTAAAGTGAATTGTACAACCACTGGCAGACACCTACATGTACATGTATATTGTACAACCACTGAGAACTATGTAACAACACTCTGGCAGACTACCCCTGTACATGTATAAAAGAGAATTGTACAACCACTGGCAGACACCTACATGTACATGTATATTGTACAACCACTGGCAGACCCCTATATGTACATGTATATTGTACAACCACTGGCAGACACCTACATGTACATGTATATTGTACAACCAACTGGCATACATCCTACAATGTACATGTATATTGTACACGGCAACATGTACATGTATATTGTACAACCACTGGCACCCCACCTACATGTACATGTATATTGTACAACCACTGGCAGACACCTACAGTACATGTATATTTGTACAACCATGGCAGACACCTCATGTACATGTATATTGTACAACCACTGGCACACCTACAGACATATATTACAACCACTGCAACCCCTACAATGTACATGATATTGTACAACCACTGGCAGACACCTACATGTACATGTATATTGTACAACCACTGGCAGACACCTACATGTACATGTATGTACAACCACCTGCAGCACACCTACTAGTACATGTATATTGTACAACCACTGGCAGACACCTATATGTACATGTATATTGTACACTGGCAGACACCTACTGTACAGTATATTGTACAACACTGCAGACACCTACATGTACAGTATATTGTACAACCACTGGCAGACACCCCTATATGTACATGTATATTGTACAACCACTGGCAGACACCTACATGTACATGTATATTGTACAACCACTGGCAGACACCTACATGAATTGTATATGTACAACTGGCATATGACATGTATATTGTACAACCACTGGCAGACCCCTATATGTACATGTATATTGTACAACCACTGCAGAACATGACCACTGGCAGATACATGTACATGTATATTGTACAACCACTGGCAGCACTACACCCTACATGTACATGTATATTGTACAACCACTGCAACCACTGGCAGACACCTACATGTACATGTATAAATGTACAACCACTGGCAGACACCTACATGTACATGTATATGTACAACCTGGCAGACCCCTATATGTACTGTATATTGTACAACCACGGCAGACACCTACATTATATGTATATTTACAACAACTCGTACAGATATTGTCAACCCCACTGGCAGACACCTAATGTACGTATTGTACAACCACTGGCAGAACCCCTACATGTACATGTATTTGTACAACCACTGGCAGACACCTACATGTACATGTATATTGTACAACCACTGCAGCACCTATCATGTACATGTATATTGTACAACCACTGGCAGACACCTATATGTACATGTATATTGTACAACCTGGCATACTGTACATGTATATGTCAACCACTGGCACACTACATGTACAACCCCTGCAAAACCTACATGTACATGTATATTGTACAACCATGCAACACCTACTGTACATGTATTTACACCTCTGGCAGACTACTGTACATGTATTGTACAACCACTGGCAGACACCTACATGTACATGTATAATTGTACAACCACTGGCACACCTATATGTACATGTTATACAACCACTGGCACACCTACATGTACATGATATTGTACACACTGGCAGACACCTATATGTACATGTATATTGTACAACCACTGGCAGACTATATGTACATGTATATTTGTACAACCACTGGCAGACACCTACATGTACATGTATATTGTACAACCACTGGCACACCTACATGTACATGTATATTGTACACCACTGGCAGACACCTATATGTACATATATTGTACAACCACTGGCAGACATACATGTACATGTATATTGTACAACCATGGCAGACACCTACAATAATAAGATATTGTACAACCACTGGCAACACCTATATGTACATGTATATTGTACAACCACTGGCACTATCCTACATGTATATTCACCATCGCACCTTTATTTCATGGTACTGCAGCCCCTATACATGTAGCAATACCACCAACACCTACTACATGTATATTGTACAACCAACTGGCAAACACCTACATTACATGTATATTGTACAACACTGGCACCTACATGTACAAGTATATTGTACAACCTCAGACTTTAGACATACACCACTCAACATTGACAGTATTTGTCAACCACTGGCAGACACCTACAGTACATGTATGACAACCACTGGCCAAACACCTACATGTACATGTATATGTACAACCACTGGCACACCTATATGTACATGAATATTGTACAACCACTGGCAGACCCCTACATGTACATGTATTATAGTACAACATGGCAGACCAACATACATGTACATGTATATTGTACCAACCACTGGCAGACATACATGGACAGTATGTAAAAACCACTGGCACACCATAGTACATGTATGTACAACCACTGGCAGACACCTCATGTACATGTATATTGTACAACCACTGGGCAGACCCTACATATACATGTATATTGTAACAACCACTGCAAAGACCTACATGTACAATGATAATTGTACAACCACTGGCAGACTATATGTACATGGTATATTGTACAACCATCTGCAGACACGCTACAGTACATGTATTGTACACCACTGGCAGACCCCTACAATGTTACATGTATATTGTACAACCACTGGCACACCTACATGACATGTATATTGTACAACCACTGGCAGAACACTATATGTACATGTATATTATACAACCCACTGGCGACACTACATGTACATGTATATTGAAAACAACCACTGCAGACACCTACATGTACATGTATTTGTACAACCACTGGCAGACACCTACATGTACATGTATATTGTACAACCACTGGCAGACACCTACATGTACATGTATATTGTACAACCACTGGCAGACACCTACATGTACATGTATATTGTACAACCACTGGCAGACACCTACATGTACAGTATATTGTACAACCACTGGCAGACCCTACATGTACATGTATTATTGTACAACCACTGGCAGACACCTACATGTACATGTATATTGTACAACCACTGGCAGACACCTACATGTACATGTATATTGTACAACCACTGGCAGACCCCTACATGTACATGTATATTGTACAACCACTGGCAGACACCTACATGTACATGTATTGTAAACCACTGGCAGACACCTATGTACATGTATATTGTACAACCACTGGCAGACACCTACTGTACAGTGTATTGTACAACCACTGGCAGACACCTACATGTACATGTATATTGTACAACCACTGGCAGACACCTACATGTACATGTATATTGTACAACCACTGGCAGACACCTACATGTACATGTATATTGTACAACCATGGCAGACACCTACATGTATGTATATTTGTACAACCACTGGCAGACACCTACATGTACATGTATATTGTACAACCACTGGCAGACACCTACATGTACATGTATATTGTACAACCACTGGCAGACACCTACATGTACATGTATATTGTACAACCACTGGCAGACACTACATGTACATGTATATTGTACAACCATGGCAGACACCTACATGTACATGTATATTGTACAACCACTGGCAGACACCTACATGTACATGTATATTGTACAACCACTGGCAGACACCTACATGTACATGTATATTGTACAACCACTGGCAGACCCCTATATGTACATGTATATTGTACAACCACTGGCAGACACCTACATGTACATGTATATTGTACAACCACTGGCAGACTCCCCTACATGTACATGTATATTGTACAACCACTGGCAGACACCTACATGTACATGTATTATTGTACAACACTGGGCAGCAGACCAAACCCTACAAGTACATGTATATTGTACACCAACTGGCAGACACCTACTGTACATGTATATTGTACAACCACTGGCAGACACCTACATGTACATGTATATTGTACAACCACTGGCTGACACTACATGTACATGTATATTGTACAACCACTGGCAGACTACATGTACATGTATATTGTACAACCACTGGCAGACACCTACATGTACATGTATATTGTACAACCACTGGCAGACACCTACATGTACATGTATATTGTACAACCACTGGCAGACACCTACATGTACATGTATATTGTACAACCACTGGCAGACACCTACATGTAATGTATATTGTACAACCACTGGCAGACACCTACATGTACATGTATAGTACAACCATGGCAGACACCTACATGTACATGTATATTGTACAACCACTGGCAGGACACCTACATGTACATGTATATTGTACAACCACTGGCAGACACCTACATGTACATTGTATATTGTACAACCACTGGCAGACAACCTACATGTACATGTATTGTACAACCACTGGCAGACACCTCATGTACATGTATATTGTACAACCACTGGCAGACACCTACATGTACATGTATATTGTACAACCACTGGCAGACCTACATGTACATGTATATTGTACAACCACTGGCAGACACCTACATGTACATGTATATTGTACAACCATGGCAGACACCTACATGTACTGTATATTGTACAACCACTGGCAGACCTACTGTACATGTATATTGTACAACCACTGGCAGACACCTACATGTACATGTATATTGTACAACCACTGGCAGACACCTACATGTACATGTATATTGTACAACCACTGGCAGACCCCTACATGTACATGTATATTGTACAACCACTGGCAGACTATATGTACATGTATATTGTACAACCACTGGCTGACCTACCCCTATGTACATGTATATTGTACAACCATGGCAGACCCCTACATGTACATGTTATTATTTTGTACAACCACTGGCAGACACCTACATGTACATGTATATTGTACAACCACTGGCAGACCCCTATATGTACATGTATATTGTACAACCACTGGCAGACACCTACATGTACATGTATATTGTACAACCACTGGCAGACACCTACATGTACATGTATATTGTACAACCACTGGCAGACACCTACATGTACATATATTGTACAACATGGCAGACCCCACCTATATGTACATGTATATTGTACAACCACTGGCAGACACTCTACATGTACATGTATATTGTACAACATGGCAGACCCCTACATGTAATGTATATTGTACAACCACTGGCAGACCCCTATATGTACATGTATATTGTACAACCACTGGCAGACCCTACATGTACATGTATATTGTACAAACCACTGGCAGACCCCTACTAGTACATGTATATTGTACAACCACTGGCAGACACCTACATGTACATGTATATTGTACAACCACTGGCAGACACCTACATGTACATGTATATTGTACAACCACTGGCAGACACCTATATGTACATGTATATTGTACAACCACTGGCAGCTACATGTACATGTATATGTACAAACATGCGCTACATGTACATGATATTGTACAATGGCAGACCCCACTACATGTACAATGTATATGTACAACATGGCAGACACCTATGTACAATGGTTTATGTACACACTGGCAGACACCTACATGTACAATGGTATATGTACACACACCCTGGCAGACAAACCTACATGTACATGTATATTGTACAACACTGCAGACAACCTACAAATGTAACTGTATCGGGTTACAACTGGCAGACCCCTATATGTACATGTATATTGTACAACCACTGGCAGACCCCTATATGTAAATATATAGTCTCCAATCTCATCTCATTTCATGCTGCAGGATTTCCAAGTTTTCTAACAGAATTGTTTTCTTATTTCTGCACCCAAGTAATTTTGGTGTGACCACTCATTAGATTCGTCTCAGCGAGATGGTTCACTCGTTATTTCCGTCTCAGCGAGATGGTTCAAATGAGTGGTAACAACATATACTGCGGTGTAGAAATAGAGAATAGTAGGTTAGTGCCGTGAATGGGGAAAAATATCTGGCAAGGCTTAGGAAACGGGATGGGCGAGGCTCTGCCGAGCACATCCCGTTTCCGTGCCGCGCCAGATATTTTTCCCATTCACGGCACTAACCTACTATTCTATTTACCCTGTCAACACCTACAAATGGCTTTAAAATGCAAAAAAAATAACCCCAACCACCGTACATATTCATACGCAGTGATCAGGTCGTATTGACAGGATATCAAAAATGTTTCACAGCTCCGTGTTTCACGGCACATACGGGATAAATAAGAATAATACAAAGACAATCAAACAACCCACATGGAATGATTTTGTAAAGTTCTCAAATGCTGTAAGGTAGCTTTTGTCAGTCGTCCAATTGTACATTCTCTCTCTCCTACTTAGTTGTAGTACATACATTGGTACTTGGCTGGCCTAGTTTCCCCCAGAATGAATATATTAACTCTGCAATATCGCAGATTTTGAAAATTGTGTTTTCTCATCAATGGTCAGTCAGTCAGACAGACATAATTTGGTTTGAGACATAAATTATGAATGACTAGACATTATCTGTGAAACTTCATCAATGTACTTTCTTGTATTTTCTTACATAGTTGCATCTCATATCATGCTAGAATGGGCTATTGTTGTTTCATATATCGATGAATGTAGATTTCCCAAATTGTGACATTTTGTCTATTTACATAGGTTTACCTGGGTTTTATGCGGTGTTTTCGTGGCGAAATACGCCTTGTCGTAACCTTTCATTACTTCTCAGTGTTACCTATTTACCGTAGACAAATGCATTCATCAGATAAGAAATGAGTTTTTTACCCAATTTTCAAAATTAATGAAGACAGGTACTGAAAATTGACAGTGTTTTTGTAAGACGATTCTAAAGCACTCATACGTGTAATTTTCATGTATTTAAGGAAGAAATACTGTATTGATGCAGTTTACCATGTGTCTGGAGTGTAATGACCTGGAGTGTAATGACATGTACATGTATGTGGACCATCAAGTTGGAATCATTAACCCTTACTACGCTGAATTAAATTTTGTCGTCTGCTGGAAATGTTTTATTTTCAATATTTTTTTTATAAAATCCTGTTTTGACAGCGCATGATAATCGTCTCCACTGGAGACGATTCTCATGTGCTGTCAAAACAGGGTTTTGTTAAGAATTAAGGCAAAAATGAAAAACAGCAGACGACAATTTTCGTCTCCCGCATAGCGAGGATTAACCCATTACAAGTGCAATACAGTTACAATAGTATGAAATGAAACCTTTCTGAAAAAAACAACATCCTATACTATTTTCTTTATTAATTCTCAAAAGTATATGTTGTTACCACTCATTAGAACCGTCTCGGCGAGACTGTTTAAATGAGTGGTAACATCATATATTTTTATTGAGAAATAAAGAAAATAATCAGATTTTTTTTTCAACAAAAAATATGGTATCCTATTACAATGGGTTAAAGGGTTCTTGCGAACGGACATGAACTAGAAGGGCTGTCCCACAGTCTATGTCACTAACTGAGAGCTTTCATTGTATTTGCAGTCTTGGTTAGTTCATTGGTGCGCATTTCATCTGGAGAAGATGTTAAGTTCACCAACTTGTTGCCTAAATACAGTAAATAGAAACTGCTATTGTGTGTTAGTTCAACCAAGCAATTGTACATAAAATCAGCGCTTCAGACAAGTAGCGTTCACATATTTACCTGCAGGTTATCATCAGTTTGGAAAGAAGCTTGTTAGATGGAGTTGGGAGGTCGCTGTTTCTCACTGAAAACGTTGTGAAGATCACACATATAATGTTCTATAATTGTTGTTGGTTACATATTTTTTCTTTTTCCTAATTTGTCCAGTCCCTAAATGACCTTATCTGTTGCTGGCACGTTAAACCATTCACTTTTCTTTTCTTTTTTACTAATTTGTGTTAATTTTTGTGTGTGTGTCAAATTCTAGAAGGATCTGGAGTGAATTACCCCTCCCATCCCCCTCCCCCACCCACCATCATTAGCATGCTTTTTTTAACAAAATAACCAGGGATATAACATATTTATGGAATAAAAAACAACAGGGTAAATATTTACAATCTCACAATCTATATGTACATTGTGTGCCAACTGAAAATATTATAAAACCTGCCATGGTTAAGTCAGTTTGGCTGCAGTGCTCCAGATAAGGTGCACACTTATTTTAGCAGAATACACATTGATTATCAAAAGTGGGAGTACATAATAGGCAGCAATGAGAAAATAAACAGCAATGTGAAAATACTCATTGATTTTCCAATTGAGTAGTGAAAATACTGTAATACTGTAATAAAGTTGAAAACATCGTTTACTTTCTGCAGCTCATATAAGTGAATTGTTTTTATTTGTTATCATTTGTTTCCTATTTAATAAGGAAGAAAATCAATAATACATTTGTAAAAGTAAAATATGCATTGAATTTGAAATATGGCGGTATAATACTCTTTTGATACAAAACTTATCTGGAGCTCTGGGCTGTTATGTAGACTGGTTTTAAGGCTATACTGGTGATTTTAACATGTTGCGGATGATATTTGTCTGATGATCCTTGTATTGATTTTAGTTCCAATCCCTCTAGCTTTACTCTCAGTCACTGAAACATCCACGCCTGATTCTGCAAAACCAGTGCCATTGTTTACAGTTACAGTCACGTGCATACATACATGTGGCTGTGACTGGAGAAATGGAGCTTATGGGATTGTGATTTGTACATATCGATTATCAAAAACACACACCTGTAGCCTGCTAGCAATCTACAAGTATATTGCTTGTTAGAAACATGACGGTTGTGCCGTTGATGAATGGCGAATAGTGCATATCCTAATCAGACTGTGCGAAATTCACATTCTGATTTGGATCTGCACTGGTCGCAATGCCCATAAACACCATTTCTCCAGCCACAGCCACATTTATACATGTATGGGCCATGATCTCAACTTATTTACCGGTACCCAGTTACATATGAGACACGCCATGTGATTTTGTACCTTCGGACATCTGCGTAATCTCATGAAATACGTTTATATTCCGCATATACTCTGAACATTTTGTCAATATGAAAAATATTGTAAATTTTGTAAACGTATTGAATGAAATTACGCAGATGTCCGAAGGTACAAAATCACATGGCGTGTCTCATATATACATGTATTTCTCTGAGATCCCTCACTTTGCTGGAGAGCCTCTCGGCTTGTTCTCCCATAACACCATAACTCTTCAAAGGCGAGAACCGGATATTGTCCGTCTGCTGTTTTTCATGTTCAACATATTTCTTACGAAAAACTTGTTTTCATCAAGAAAATTGGAAAATAAAAATAAAACAACAAATGTCAAACGTGTATTCAGCATTTTAAGGGTGAATGCTTTCAATTTTGATGGGTTTCAGTGTCCTCCTTCTCTGCGATAATAATATCTGTTCAGTGTAATTTATCCCGTCAACACAGTGCGTATGTGCCGTGAAACACGGTGCCGTGAAACATTTTTGATATCCAGTCAATACGATTTTTGCATGTTACAGCCATTTGTAGGTGTTGACGGGATAACTAGAATAGTAGGTTAGTGCCGTGAATGGGAAAAAATATCTGGCACGGCACGGAAACGGGATGTGCTCGGCAGAGCCTCGCCCATCCCGTTTCCTGAGCCTTGCCAGATATTTTTTCCCATTCACTGCACTAACCTACTATTCTCTATCTCTCTAACTTGGACACCCTGGGACAGAGGGTCTGCAGTTTGGAGATGCTACACCATAGTTTGTAGGAGGTACATGTATGTAATCTGCTCTGACACGCCAATGAAGCATGCATGTGCATGTGTACATGTATGAATTATACTATAGGAATGAATGAAGTTGAGGATGAGTACCACTATAGGAATGAATGGCCTTTTTGTGGAATTTATCGGGGTATAAACTTGGAAAAGTCGCGGGAATACTGGACGAAGGCCGCTCTGGTGCAATATTTGTCGGAATCGGATGATTATGTCATCCATGATGGCCACCAAAAGGTCCATTTATTCAAGATTTTGAACTTCTTTTTCTCAGGAACCACATGGCCGATGCTGGCCAAACTTCATAGGAAGTTAAGATCCTTGGGTGAAGCATTTTCAGATTTGGTAAAATGAGTCATCGCTTAATCCAAGATGACCGCCATCTAAAAATAGCACAATTTTTTAAACACATGAACTCACTGTCACATTCTGCTCTAGTGTTCATGGAGTCAGGTGAGCGAATTAGGGCCATCATGACCCTCTTGTTTTAAATAAGATGCAACATTACAAATACTGGAAATAGCATTTTATTTATAAAAAAAAACTGGGCAAGTAACTTTTTGACCTGGGCAAGTACTTTTTAGCTCACTTGAGCGAAGCTCATGTGAGCTATTGTTACCGCAATGTGTCCGTCGTCCGTCGTCTGTGAACATTTTGAAACGTCTTCTCGGTAACCATTGGGCCTATAGTCACCAAAATTCATGGTCATGGTCCTTATGTAGGGGGATTGCAAAATTGTTAAAATGACGTCATTACGTATTACAAGATGGCCGCCGTCTAAAATAGCACAAATTCTTAAAAATTCTTCTTCTCAAGAACTGCCAACCTGATTTCGACAAAACTTGGTAGGAATGATCGATGTACAATGCTATCGATGTTAAAATGGTGACCCCAGGGTCAAAAATAGGCGTGGCCCGTGGGGTCAAATTGGGGTCAAATTTTATTTTTGACCGAATATGGTCATGTCATATATCAAATTGAAGGTATCAATGAGGCGATCACTTTGGTGCATTTTTTGTTGAAATCGGATGGTTATGTCATCCAAGATGGCCGCTGAAGGTCAAAAGGTTGTTCTTTTATTAGCTCACCTGAGCAAAGCTCATGTGAGCTATTGTTATGGCAAAGTGTCCGTCGTCCGTCCGTCCGTGAACATTTTCAATCATCTTCTCCCGAACTGCTGAGCCGATATTGGTTAAACTTCACAGGGATGATATATGGGTGATGCCATTTCAGATTTGTTAAAATGGAGGTCATCGACAATCCAAGATGGCCGCCATGGAAAAGTAGGTCAAATTCTTAAAAAATGTTCTTCTCACGAACCGCCAGGCCGATTTCGACGATACTTGGTATGAATGATCGATAGTTAGCACTGTTTCAGATTTGTTCATATGGTGGCCCGTGGGTCAAAAATGGGCGTCGCCCGAGGGGTCAAATAGGGGTCAAATTTTATTTTTAACCGAATATAGTCATGTAATATATCAAATCGAAGGTATTGACGAGACAATCACTCTGGAACATTTTTTGTCTAAATCATATCATTACGTCATCCAAGATGGCCACCGATAGTTCAAATGGTCATTCTTTTACTAAAGATTTGAAACGTCTTTTTCTTGTAAACTGTTTTTCCGATATTGGCCAAACTTAACTGTAATGGTCTGTGGTTGAAGCCTGTTCATTTTTGTTAAAATGGAGGTCATCACCAAATCCAAGATGGCCGCCGTTGAGAAGTAGGTCAAATTCTTAAAAAATCTTCTTCTCACGAACCGCCAGGCCGATTTCGACGATACTGGGTATGAATGATCGATAGTTAGCGCTGTTTCAGATTTGTTCATATGGTGGCCCCTGGGTCAAAAATGGGCGTCGCCCGAGGGGTCAAATAGGGGTAAATTTTATTTTTAACCGAATATAGTCATATAATATATCAAATCGAAGGTATTGACGAGACGATCACTCTGGAGAATTTTTTGTCTAAATCAGATGATTACGTCATCCAAGATGGCCACTGATAGTTCAAAAGGTCATTATTTTACTAAAGATTTCAAACATCTTTTTCTTGTGAACTGCTTGGCCGATATTGGCCAAACTTAACTGTAATGGTCTGTGGGTGAAGCCTGTTCATTTTTGTTAAAATGGAGGTCATCACCAAATCCAAGATGGCCGCCGTTGAGAAGTAGGTCAAATTGTCAAAAAATCTTCTTCTCACAAACCTCCAGGCCGATATCGACGAAACTTGGTAAGAATGATTGATAGTTACCGCTGTTTCAGATTTGTTCATATGGTGGCCCCTGGGTCAAAAATGGGCGTGGCCCGAGGGGTCAAATAGGGGTCAAATTTTATTTTTGACCGAATATGGTCATTTTATATATCAAATCGAAGGTATAGCAGTAAATCACATGCACATTCGCAATATATGTTAGATCAGAAGGTACCAACAAATTCTGTGGAACATTTGAAGTTGTAAGTGAAGAGTCTTTGTGAAATCAAGATGACCACTATGGAGGCTTTTAGGTGAGCGATACAGGCCCATTTGGGCCTCTTGTTAGAGATTTCAAAATTCTTCTTCACATGAACCGCTTGGCCCATGGTAGCCAAACTTAAAAGTTATGGTCCATGGGTGAAGCCTTTTCAGATTTGTTAAAATGGAGGTCATTGCTAATCCAAGATGGCCGCTGTCTAAAAATAGCATAAATTCTTAAAAACTCTTCTTCTCATGAACCGCTAGCCGGATTTCGACGAAACTTGGTAGGAATGATCGATGTACAATGCTCTTTCAAAGTTGTTAAAATGGTAACCACAGAGTCAAAAATGGGTATGGCCCGTGGGGTAAAATTGGGGTCAAATTTTATTTCTGACCGAATATGGTCATATTATATATCAAATCGAAGGTATCAATGAGGCGATCACTCTGGTGCATTTTTTGTCAAAATCGGATTGTTATGTCATCCAAGATGGCCGCCAAAATGTCAAACGTCGTTCTTTTATTAGAGATTTCAAAATTCTTCTTCACATGAACTGCTTGGCCCATGGTTGCCAAACTTAAAAGTTATGGTCCATGGGTGAAGCCTTTTCAGATTTGTTAAAATGGAGGTCATCGCTAATCCAAGATGGCCGCCGTCTAAAAATAGCATAAATTCTTAAAAAATCTTCTTCTCATGAACCGCTAGCCGGATTTTGACGAAACTTGGTAGGAATGATCGCTGTACAATGCTCTTTCAAAGTTGTTAAAATGGTGACCCCAGTGTCAAAAATGGGCGTGGCCCTGTGGGGTCAAATTGGGGTCAAACACATGAACTCACATTTTCATCTGGTGTTCATGGAGTCTGGTGAGCGAATTAGGGCCATCATGGCCCTCTTGTTTTTTGTACTTGCCCAGCTGGGCGAGTGGAAAAAAAGGATTTTTTCAACCCCTGAGTGTACATGTACATGTATCTTGGTGCTCAAAAATAGACATGCAGTGTGGCTCAGTGGGAAAATATCCATACTTTTGCAGAACTTTTGGTTCATTCTATCTGGTCGAGAGTTCTTTCCTCACATAACGCATTACTTTTGTCGATATTATTGTGTTCTTTTTATGACTGATTGCTGGAGAGGGAAATAAGTGAGTTACGGCGAGGGTTATCACTATTGCTGTATGATCATGACCTCAACATGCTCCAGATTCTTCATGTAGACACATATGAAATTTGCATTTAGTTATCAGTTTTCTTCAAAGTCAAACTAGCGTTCTACTTGTAAACTATTTCATGCTTACATGTAGTTAATGTAATTTGTAAGAGAAACACATAAATGTATATAAAAGAATTATACAATAAAATATAAGCAAATAAAATATATGTATATAGTAATTTCCAATAACCTCCGAAGGGAAGCACATTTAATACACATTGTTTTAAAGTCATCTTTTTATTAAATTTTCGACCACATGGTCTTTATCAAAATAGTGTGAAACTGTATTGGCAGTCCTATGTGACGTCCATAGTATAGCAGTAAACCGGATGTTATGAGCCGGACACCACTTGTGTATCATGATCCTGTGTTCCGACGCACATTCTAGGCCCATACGACATCGTGGTTTCGTGGTTTGACGTATGGCCTGGGCTCGCGCGACGTCATGACGTCCGACTCATAACATCTGGTTTACTGCTACACTATGGACGTCACATAGGACTGCCAATACAGTTTCACACCACAGGTGGAAGACTCGGACCTATGACACCCAAAAAATGCCTATTAAAAAAAATCCCATTACCCCACCCACTTGGTCTCGTACAGTACTATACGTTAATTCAAGGTGACTATAAATAGCGCTATTATAGAAAGAGCCCTCTTTTTTCCGGCTCGCACAAACACAATAAACATCGATTAAATGTATGAAATATGTCTCTGGCAATCGATAAAGGTATTAGGTGTGTGAATATACTCACTTCAAATCGCTGTTTCAAGTTTTTATTGAGTTATTCGCGTTTTGATTACCCCATCCAAAGCGAAAGTTGCATGTACGAAAGAATCTCACACAGAATCGAAGGCCGTCCGGCGTGGATTATCGGTCATATTTGACCAATAACTGATCGACAGCTCAAACTAAAGTGGTGCACCATGACCATATACATTAGCAACTCCAACCAATTATGGAAGAACAGAGACATATTTCATACATTTAATCGATGTTTATTGTGTTTGTGCGAGCCGGAAAAAAGAGGGCTCTTTCTATAATAGCGCTATTTATAGTCACCTTGAATTAACGTATAGTACTGTACGAGACCAAGTGGGTGGGGTAATGGGATTTTTTTTAATAGGCATTTTTTGGGTGTCATAGGTCCGAGTCTTCCACCTGTGTTTCACACTACAAGACCATGTGGTCGAAAATTTAATAAAAAGAGTGACTTTAAAACAATGTACAGTCAAACCTGTGTTAACAACCACCTGTGAATAGCGACCACCTGTCCACAACGGCCAGTCAAAAATCCCCCGTCCAATTTTGTTCTTTATAAGACCTTGGAATAACGACCACCCCCGAACTGCGACCAGCGACCAGCTATTTTCATTCCCACACGACATTTTTGTATGTGAACAGTGGCCATGTCAAGTTTTTGTCGGCAAAAAAAATAGCACCACAATCGCTATTTTCCTTTCATCACAATCTGGCCGCTATCATTTGAATTGCAACCGGTCGTATCCAATTAGTCATCGATTACATTCGCATACATTGGCACAACGCTCTTTTGAAAACATTTACCTTGCCCGATATGGTCGGTGTCATTTTGGCGACATTAAACTTTTTCCATGAAAAATATTGCATGACTCCATTAACGGTAATTCCCGATATGTATTCCGTGTCGTGTATTCCAATAGGCATAATGCAATTCCGCGTATGTCATAAAACTCCATCATTAGCTGGCAAACTGTGTTTACACGATTCTGATTCGTCTACAGTGACAAGACTAAGACTTCAAACACACCGCGCTTGTCAAGTGTGCATTTCACACCGCGGGGCAAAAGGCCATATCAAAGATCAATACACGCGGTTGCTGACGTCAGTCACGTAGTCCACACTAGACTGGTACCCTGTCGGATGCGCAGCCTAGCGAAACAATACTACCGGGAACCAGCAGCGACCCGACACGGCTAAAGTGACGATCTAAAGTCTTGATCTCCGACAAATCCCAGCTTATTGCATTAGCGGCCAGACCAGGCAGTGGATTCGCGTAGTCTGTCCATGGTTTACAATGCTCGCCAATCTCTAATTAAAAACCTCAGTAATTACGTCAGCGGACATTGCCAATTTGTCATAGGCTGCTGAAATATTCGGGCTTGATCAGGATATTATACATTGGACAGAAAGCAAATAAGGTAAGCCTGGTGTTCTCTGCCAATTTGGACACCTATCTCGCGTGCGTTACTCGACTTGACACATTCAATGAAATATTTTGTTACAAAAAAAACTCACGATTTTCACAGGCCGCGCCACATATCGTATATGACCATTATTAAATTCAACTGATGGTGTGAAATTTAGAATACTAATTAAACCGCTTACATGTAATTACGACAAGCTATTAAATGGTGTACCAAAGCAAGCCGCTGGATATATTTATCATGAAGATAATTACTCCCCTTTGTATATAATTTCCAAAGCGAGGCTGGGTTCAGAACAATAAAAACAATACGACATATAACAAAATAAATTGACTATTTTTGCTATTTTCGTGCAATTTTAATTGATAAAAAGCAGATACACTCCACGATCGTGCAATAGCGAATCGTCAGGTGGAAATGTATACAGCCAAGACGTTTTATATGCATATAGATTACAATAGAATGCTAAATACATGGCCGACTTTCTTGTGAAACCGGGAAAATGTTTGACCCTATAGGAGCGCCGTGGCGTAATGGTTAGTGTGTCGGACTACTGATCCAAGGGTCGTGGGTTCGAGCCTGACTAGCGGCGTGCGTTGTGTCCTTGAGCAAGACACTTTATCCACACTGCTCCAGTTCACCCAGCTGTAAATGGGTACCGATAATTCGTAGTTGCTCTGTAAATACGAATTACCGGCTTCTCTCAAAAAGTCTCTACCTCCGTTCATTCTCCCATTCTTGGGAGACGGCATGCAAGGTCCTAGAGCCAGTGCCGCCGTTAAATATAAGCCAAAAAAAAAAAACACCTGTCAACAACGTCCACTTTGGCCACTTCCCTTTGACGGTCGTTGTTCACAGGTTCGACTGTATATGTATATATATTTATGAAAAACTAAGATTCAAACTCAATACATGTACCTACGTCATTGATGTCCATTACTCTAACCCCTCGACTACGTAAGACTTGATGAGATATCTCAAAATCAGTATTGAAAAGGAATACAGGCACGGATATATTTACCCGTCTCGCATATTCTGTGTTTTGTTTGTAAACAAGTAACAAGTTATCGTCACCGGACTATGATTGTGAGTTGTGAGCTATATTTGGAACTATATCTCTTCCTTGTTGATGTGCATACTGTGTACCTGTTCATGCCTGTACTTTTAGGCATGTATATTTTGTATATGAACATTGCAGTGTCATTCTGAGACGAAGGCTCGACTGTCCATACATACATCAAGTGCAAGGCTGCACTGTCCATACATACATCAAGTGCGTGTAAAATAATTTTGGAATTTAAAAATTTAATGCCGGAGTGTGGTAATTTCAAAACCTTTTTCGTTTTGAAAATATCACTAAATACTTCAGTCAGGAAGTGATACTTGTGTACATGTACATATACAATTTATATGTGTCAGGGCTCCAGATAAGGGATTAGTAATTGAGTATTGTCACTCATTCATTTCTGAAGCAATTGGGTATTTCAAAATTTTAATTGGGTAAAATAAAATCACACTATTGTTTACACATCAACAGAAAGCAATTATTGAATAGTTTGCTTCGAAATTAAAACATGTCTTGGCATTTCATTAGAATTGTCTCCTTGGAGACAATTCTAATGAAATACCAATTAGAATTGTCTCCTTGGAGACAATTCTAATGAAATACCAAGATGTGTTTTCATGGAAAATAAGAAAAATATGCTATATTTGTGGTCTGTTTATTGTTTTCTGCAGCATGATAAAGGTACCACAAATTTTTTATTGCTTTTTGATACTCGCTATTTCTGATTTCTATTGGGTTTTTGGCAATTTTAATTGGGTATTTAAGCAAATACGCAGCTTATCTGTAGCTCTTAATATATGATTATTGTGTACATGTATCATAACCAATGATATGTACCTACTGATGCTGTTTGGTGACAACATACAGATTTATGGGGAAATAACAATAGAAATATTGGAATTTTGTTGCATTGTATACGTTCTACTTTGTATTTTGCGTTCAGTGCATTCCACGGGTCGTTAATCCATTTCTCCAAGACGTGTGTGTTTTGCATTTCATGAGTGACATTAAGATCGGAGATCAATAATTGTGAAAAGGATAAAAATTTAACCCTTAAAATGCTTGGGGAAAATGTCGTCTGCTGCTGTTTGATATTTTGTCTTTTTGTCTCTCAATTAAAACATGCTTTGGCAGCACTTTACTTTAAGGGTAACCCTTTCACCCCTAAGTAACTATAATTGATTGTGATTATGTTAATTTTCCGACCAATCCAATCATCACAAAATGATTTTCAGACTAGTCCATTTATGAAAAGGGGGGCGGGGTATTTTTGTTCTCAAACATAAGAAAATTATTTGAGACGGCTCGTCACTAGCCGGCTCATCTGGATCTACACGTTTTGCCAATACCACTATACAGGCCTGTGATATTGAAAGGGTTAATCCTTACACCGCTGTCTTAATTTTTTGTCGTCAGCTGTTTATTTTCTATTTTCCATCTTTATCATCCAAAACATGCTTTGACAGCACTTCAGAATATAATTAACAACATGTTTTGACAGCACTTCAGAATCATTTCCATTGGAAATGATTCTGAAGTGCTGTCAAACCATGTTTTTATTGAGAAATAATTGAGAAATAAGGCAAGATATAAAAGCAACAGCAGACAACAATTGTTGTGTGTAACGGTCTAAGGGTTAAGTAATAATGTTACAATTGCATGTCAATACAGATTTGAACAAAAGCATAAGTTGTCATCTCCCAACATGTATAGCAGCATTACAGTGTATACACTAAACAGCCAGTGATAAACAGTAAATATTCAAGGTGATGTGGAATGGCCGCAGTTACATAATAAAGTAAGGTTATTCACACATATACACGTTTTGTATATGAACATTGCAGGCTTGTGACAAGCCGTCTTTTCAGGATCTGTACTTTTTGCAAGTAATTTTCTTATTTATGAGAATAAAAATACCCCCCTTTTCATAAATGAACTAGTCTGAAAATTATTTTGTGATGATTGGATTGGTCGGAAAAATTAACATACCGGGTAATCACAATCAATTCCAGTTACTTAGGGGTGAAAGTGTTACCATTAAAGTAAAGTGCTGCCAAAGCATGTTTTAAAGTTAAATGCCCACTCAGTAAACACAAAATGTTATTTATATCAGAGACATCAGCTGAGACATTTTCTGGCCAAATAAACATTCATTCACCATTACCCCACATACTGATTGGAATTATTATACATTTGTATCAGACATAAATTTCCACACTGACATCAGGGGCGATAATCGTATTTCCTTAAAATGTTAACGGACGATACTATTTGTTATACTCTTGCAAATTATTTGCACGGATTTCGCTGTGAGAGAAAACCCGTGATCAACTCCTTACAAATAATACACCGTGAAGAGAACACCCGTAATTGCGCGCCTGTTTTCTTGGAAACCACGAGCTACCATTCAAAATGTTTAATTTTGATTATAGTCAAATTAAAGTTATTTGAAAATTTGGAAAGGGTCTCGACTAATCTAGAATGTTAATGTAATTGAACACATTCCAAACATGCACTCAAATATATCTGGCTCATAGAAACAGCTGCGTTATTGACGTCACACAACGCAGCATCAAAACGCGGGAAAACACGTCATTGTATAACTATTCATTGCGCACATCACAATTCATTGATTATAATCTCAAAATAGACTAAATGTGCATATATATCTGCCGTGGAAGTGTAATAAATAGGATATTCCATCGTACGTGTTTGAATAGCGGAAATAATACACTCGTGTCCGTCGGCGTCCGTGCAAGCAACTCGTTCGCTACGCTCACTCATTGCTTACGCGGAAGCCGACGCACACTCGTGTATTATTTCCCGCTATTCAAAATGTACGATGGAATATCCTCTATATATTCTGTCAAAAATATTATTTTTTCAGGAGACACATTTAATTAGCATAAGGCCTCTTTTTAGCTCACCTGATGTACAATGCTCTTTCAAAGTTGTTAAAATGGTGACCCCGTGGTCAAAAATGGGCATGGCCCGTGGGGTCAAATTGGGGTCAAATTTTATTTTTGACCGAATATGTTGTATCAAATTGAAGGTATCAATGAGGCGATCACTCTGGTGCAATATTGTCGAAATCGGATCATTATGTCATCCAAGATGGCCGTCGAAAGGTCAAAAGGTCGTTCTTTTATTAGAGATTTCAAAATTCTTCTTCACATGAACCGCTTGGCCCATGGTAGCTAAACTTAAAAGTTATGGTCCGTGGGTGAAGCCTTTTCAGATTTGTTAAAATGGAGGTCATAGCTAATCCAAGATGCCCACCGTCTAAAAATAGCATACGTTCTTAAAAAATCTTCTCATGAACCGATAGCCGGATTTCGACGAAACTTGGTAGGAATGATTGATGTACAATGCCCTTTCAAAGTTGTTAAAATGGTGACCCCGGGGTCAAAAATGGGCGTGGCCCGTGGGGTCAAATTTTATTTTTGACCGAATATGGTCATGTTATATATCAAATCGAAGGTATCAATGAGGCGATCACTCTGGTACATTTTTTGTTGAAATCGGATTGTTATGTCATCCAAGATGGCCGCCGAAATGTCAAAAGGTCTTTCTTTTATTAGAGATTTCAAAATTCTTCTTCACATGAACCGCTTGGCCTATGGTAGCCAAACTTAAAAGTTATGGTCCATGGGTGAAGCCTTTTCAGATTTGTTAAAATGGAGGTCATCGCTAATCCAAGATGGCCACCGTCTAAAAATAGCATACATTCTTAAAAAATCTTCTTCTCATGAACCGCTGGCCGGATTTCGACTAAACTTGGTAGAAATGATCGATTTACAATGCTCTTTCAAAGTTGTGAAAATGGTGACCCCGGCGTCAAATATGCTCATGTCATATATCAAATTGAAGGTATCGATGAGGCGATTGCTCTGGTGCAATATTTTTCGAAATTTGATGATTATAACATCCATGATGGCCACCAAAAGGTCCATTTATTCAAGATTTTGAACGTCTTTTTCTCAGGAACCACATGACCGATGCTGGCCAAACTTCATAGGAAGTTAAGATCCTTGGGTGAAGCATTTTCAGATTTGGTAAAATAAGAGTCATCGCTTAATCCAAGATGACCGCCATCTAAAAATAGCACAATTTTTTTAAAACACATGAACTCAATGTCGCATTCTCTTCTGGTGTTCATGGAGTCAGGTGAGCGAATTAGGGCCATCATGGCCCTCTTGTTTTTAATTACTTGGTTTACTGATTTTTAGCTCACCTGAGCGAAGCTCATGTGAGCTATTGTTACCGCAATGTGTCCGTCGTCCGTCGTCGTCCGTCGTCGTCCGTCGTCCGTGAACATTTTCAAACGTCTTCTCCTCGGTAACCATTGGCTCTATAGTCACCAAACTTCATGGTCATGGTTCTTAGGTAGGGGGATTACAAAATTGTTAAAATGACGTCATTACGTAATCCAAGATGGCCGCTGTCTAAAAATAGCACAAATTCTTAAAAAATCTTCTTCTCAAGAACCGCCAACCGGATTTCGACAAAACTTGGTAGGAATGATCGATGTACATTGCTCTTTCAAAGTTGTTAAAATGGTGACCCCGGGGTCAAAAATGGGCGTGGCCCGTGGGGTCAAATTGGGGTCAAATTTTATTTTTGACTGAATATGGTCATGTCATATATCAAATTGAAGGTATCAATGAGGCGATCACTCTGGTGCATTTTTTGGCGAAATCGGATTGTTATGTCATCCAAGATGGCCGCCGAAAGGTCAAAAGGTCGTTCTTTTATTAGAGATTTAAAAATTCTACTTCACATGAACCGCTTGGCCCATGGTAGCCAAACTTCACAGTTATGGTCCATGGGTGAAGCCTTTTCAGATTTGTTATAATGGAGGTCATCGCTAATCCAAGATGGCCGCCATCTAAAAATAGCACAAATTCTTAAAAAATCTTTTTCTCATGAACCACTAGCCGGATTTCAACGAAACTTGGTAGGAATGATCAATGTGCAATGCTATTTTAAGTTGTGAAAATGGTGACCCCGGGGTCAAAAATGGGCGTGGCCCGTGGGGTCAAATTTTATTTTTGACCGAATATGCTCATGTCATATCAAATTGAAGGTATCGATGAGGCGATTGCTCTGGCGCAATATTTGTCGGAATCGGATGATTATGTCATCCATGATGGCCGCCAAATGGTCCATTTATTTGAGATTTTGAACGTCTTTTTCTCAGGAACCACTTCATAGGAAGTTCCGATCCTTGGGTGATGCATTTTCAGATTTGGTAAAGTGAGAGTCATCGCTTAATCCAAGATGACCGCCGTCTAAAAATAGCACAATTTTTTTAAAAGCTCATGAACTCAATGTCACATTCTCCTCTGGTGTTCATGGATTCATGGAGTCAGGTGAGCGAATCAGGGCCATCATGGCCCTCTTGTTTAATTTGGTGAGGGTGGACAAAAAAAAAAAATCGAGGAAAAATTAGGGTAGGAGATTATCAAAAAAAAAAATTCACGTTCTGCATAACATAGGAAATTCAGGACATACAGTATAACAAAATGTACTTAAAATGTAGGAATGCATGCTAACATTGTGACATAAATATCAATTAAACAATGTGATAATGTCTACTTCCGGTATCTTTATTCATATTCTGGTTAAGTACGGCGTTCGTCTCACGTCCGTGGTGGGTGGTTGGTTGGGAACAAGCGATACGGCGTTCATCCTTACCGGAATGCCGACATTACATGGTTAGGCCAGAGTTTGTTGATTATTCGTTTCTCAGACCCGCCGCCCCGATTTTAGCCAAAATCGAAAAAAATAAAAATTAAAAAAAATCCATTTTTTTTTTTCCGGCGCGAAACGGCCCAGGGCGAATGGGAATTGGAACGAAACGACCCGACACCGAATCTAGATCACGGTCGTTTGGACGCTTATTTTCTTTTTGTTAATCTTAACAAAACGAAAACAAGCGTCCAAATGACCGTTTGAGATCAAAATGGATGCGCCCGTCGAGCCGTCCGGCTCCGATGGACGGCTCCGAGAAGACGGTGTGGTTTGGGATCAAATGCCAACGAAGTTCCAAATTTGGAAGAGGGTCGGCGGGCGAAAAACTGTCAACATTCGTCGCCCGTTATGTTGGCGAAGTTAATAAGTCGGTCACGTCCATATTTGCGAAGAAATCGTACGAAGACTACGCAGAAAATAAATTATAAAAACAACAACAACAACAAATTATTTATTATATTTGGACAGATCTCGACGAAAACAAATAAATTTTATTATGCACCAGTCAATGTGGTCAATGTGAATCCCCCCCCCCCCCCCCACATTTAATTTGGCTGCTTTTCTTTCTTTCTTTTCTCTGTATTTGCTGCCTCTCTATACCAAGGTCCATGCGAAGATAGCTCTCTTCATCTGCTGGTCAAATTGTCTGTTATAAAGTGTCCCAGCTTTTGCTCGCAACATCAAGCTCTCGAGTATGTCCGGTGTAATCATAGAATAGTGACCCCCCCCCCCCCCCCCCCCGCCGTAAAAAAAATAAAAAATTAATTAATACCCCTCACCCCCACCTAAATATATTTTATGATTCCACAATACACGAAAATCTTTACCTGTTGACCTTGGGAGCCAGACGACCCTGGTGCATTTATCTCTTTGACATCTTGTGTTTTACCAGCTAACGATTTTTTATTTTTATTTTTTTCCCTCCTCCTACGGACATAGTTGTCGGCAAAATCCGAGAAACAAATAAAAAAAAAACTCTGGCCTTAATTGGCCCTCCTGTACATTTTCGGCCCCCTGCTACTTGAGAGCTAAATCCTGTTATGCCCCATTAAAAAAGTAATAAGATTAGAGCTAATCATATTACTTTTGGGGTGAGCTAAGTGACTCTGGTGTGGTATGGACCTGGCACCAGGTCAAGATATTCTAATTTCAGGGCTGAATATATAGTTTATGTAAATATAGGGCTCTGATTTTGGGAATTTACCTCATTATGGACAGGTTGAATACGGGATAGTCCAACCCGTTGGCCCGGCCTTAATTGACCTTAGCTGTTGATAGGCCGTTAAACACCAATAAACAAAACAAACAAACTCACGTGATGTATTACGACGTTTTGACGTTATACTGCAGATGCATAATTGTGAAGTTATCATAAGATCTGTAAATTAACTCACATTATTGGTCTGTATGTATGTAATAAATAGAATATTCATTTTTTTTGCAACGGATATGACATACGTATATGTTCATGTTGTGGTCTGAAATGCCTGCTGGCGCTCGTGAAATATGGACATGTCACACCACTCGATGAACAGGTCTACTGTAACGCTGCCTTTTTTGATGTGGAAGTGAAAAAAAATGGTCGCGAAAACCCATGACATGGCTCGTGTTCCGAACTTCCGGTTTGATATCAGGTTACTAAAAAAAAATGCCATCAACTGCGCACAAGCCAATCGATGCATATCGGTCAACCACTACAAACCTCTAGGGGCAACGGTCACAAAAATGACTTTGGTGCCGAACTCGTGCAGGACCTCCCCCAGGGTGTCTCTTGGTACGGCGGAGGCTGTAGATTTCTCGCATTTGCTTGAGGCAGACATGTCCTTGATGAGCACATCCTTTTCGGCCAGCATTGGCGCCATCACCGATACTCTGGCCCGGAAATACTTTTAAAAAAAACTGTTCTGTTTTGAATGATGCGATAAAAAGTCCAAAAATATCCGAAAAAAAAAGCGTTCTGCGTCTGCCATTGTTGTTCTTGTAGGCAGGAGTGAGCGAGGTTGATCTGTATCAATAAACGCTTTAATTAATAAAATGCGAGCGGTAACTTCATACCGATTACGTAAGACGAAACGTCGCAGACCCGGAGACGAAAATATGGCGATGTCTATGCTTTTTCTCCAGATTTAGTGGTCGGCGGTGGATCGGCGCGAACGTGAGATGAAAAATTGACAAAGTCAATATTTTTTTATTTCCTTTTACAGACTGGTCGGCGGCGGATATTAAAAATAAAATAAAATTGAGATGCCAATTTTAATTTTTTTCCAAATCGGCAAAATTAGGTGCAGCGGATCAGTAAACCAAGTAATTAAAAAAAAGAGGCCTAAGGCCAGTTTTTTTTTATTTGTTGGTTTACGGATTTTTTTCCGCGAGATCTGGTCGGTCAGTCGGAAAAAAATAAAAATAAAAAAAAGTTTTTTCAATTTTTTTATTCTTTTTGGCACAGGGTTGGGTCGGTCGGGGAAATAAAAAAAATAAAATAAAAAAAAGTCGAACGTGGATGCCACCGGCGGCATATTGAAGAAACTGTGACAAATGGGTGAACCAAAAGTGTTAAGTCAAAGGGTGAAGGTCATATGTAGTATGGCAAGGCAGGTGTAGCATACATGCAAATGAATGAAGTATGGAAATATTGAAGCAGTTTAATAAGCAACTTATGTAGATGCTATGGCCAGTTTGAGAAACAGAGATATATCGAATCGTCCATTCGCAGGTTGTTGTTGTTGTCGCTGCTGCTAAAATCCGATTTCCGCCACTTACTTTTCTCGGCACAGCAAAAAAAATTTAAAAAAATAGGAAATTAATTTTTTTATTTTTTTCCACATTGTCAAAAAATCGGGTCGGCGGATCTGTAAACCAACAAATAAAAAAAAATGGCCTAAATAATTAAAAAAATATCAGTACATACAGTATATTTATATTTGGCAAGAGAAGAGTTTGAAAAGAGAAGAAATCGGAAAAGATTCTAAAGAGCTGCCAACCTCTGTTTTTGTTGATAACAGATGTAAAATAAAAAATTACCATCGGACTACACAATTTAATTTCGCATTGTAAGGCTTATATGATGTCTGGGTGTATAGAACACCAAATATACATAAACTCAAATAATCAGTTCAAGAGCTTTCTCAATCATTTGAAGCTAGTTTGGTGTTCCATATGGGTGTCGTGTGTAGAGTTTCAACTGTACATGCGCTGGAGGTATCATGAGGTTGCAGACATCAAAGTATAAAATTGTCTGCTATGTCTACTGTATAAGTTCAGTTTCCAATGTCAGGCCAAAATCCCAATACCACAAGTTCAGTTTTCTATAGAGGCCGTATATTTTCCAAGTGGGTTTCCATGGCAACGTGCCAGCTAGCACAGATATTGGAAGTTTTGATTGGAGGAAAATGTACATGCAGAGGAAGCCTTTGTCTCCGGGCACCAGATAAACACACAATTGTCACTGTATTTTCTAATACTTTTCATATATTTTGGGGAGAAAACATAAAATTTGCTATTTTGCAACATGGTCTTGATGCAAGGTGCGTTGCCTTGCCTAGATGGGTCTAATGAACTTGCTAAGTGCATCGTTTGTTTTATATTTAGAAATACCTATTTGAGAAGCAATATGCTGCTTATCAGCCATGATTTGTTGGTCTAGATAGGGGAGCATTATGAGAAGTATAGGAATTCTGCTTTTCAAGAAATCTGTCTGGTTGGTATAGTTTATTAATTAAGGAACATGTGACTGGAATATGAGTGATGTAATTAAGATGTTTATTGGTCTAGACAATAGGATAGTATTGTATGCATTGAATGTACATGTAATAATATATGTGTGTTGTTATTTAAATTTTATTATTATATAATATATATCATGTATATATACATGCATTGTATGTTTCCTTATCTGTATTCATAAGCATTTTATTTGAACATCGAAAAAAATTTGTACTGTACATGTAGGTACAGACATTTCTTTCGCCACTCTATCCGGCTGTCCATCGCTTCGTCTATTCATCTAGCATTATTGAATGGATGGAAAAAAACAGTATCAGTAAAAAAAATCTCATTTATGTTAACAGGTTACTCCTACACAAGGGCCAAATACATATTGACTGACAAATCGTATCCTGCATTGACTTATATATGCAGGGATTCCACTGGCGATCGCGACTTTCACAATTGGCGATAAAAATAAACAGTTGGCGATAAAAAATTACAATTTTCGATTTTTTTTAATTATTTCTTTTTTTGAAGTGGCGATTTTTTTTTCCCCAGCGGAATCCCTGATATGCACATAGACATTACAAATCAAATTGTCACGAAATGATTTTCAGACTAGTCCATTTATGGAAATGGGGTACTTTTGTTCTCAAAAATATGAAAATTACATGCAAAAAGTGCAGATCCTGATGAGACGGCTCGTGACGAGCAGGCTCATCTGGATCTACAGTTTTTGCCAATACCACTAGACAGGCCTGTGGTGTTGAAAGGGTTAAGCTGTGGTCCCATCCCTATATGACCTTAGCTGTTGCTGGGATATTAAACCCCATTCATTTCATTTCATTTTTCGCTGAGCCTCAGAATTCCTACGCATTTCCTAACCTTGTCTGATAAACTTGATATGAAACTGCACTAGCCTGGCATTCTCTAGGGTGTTGAATGGATATAAAACCGAACTAATCAATCAATGAACCTAATGTATTCTATTTTTAGATGAGGAAGCCGAAGCGTGTGCTGTAAGTGTAGGATCAAGGTCGTTCCGTGAAGGTCAAGGTCACGTAGAGGTCGCCATGTCTAAGAGAAAGCTGGATGAGCTGGAGGAGTTCCTGACGTCACCGGAGTGTGACGACAACAGCAGCTCCAGCTCGGTGACCACCAACAGCAGCACCGACGTACCCTCCGGTAATATAATAAATAGTTCTAACCCTTACAATGCCGAATTAGATTTCCCTGTAGGATGCTTTAATTTACATTTTTTTCTCGTGCAAAAACATGCTTTGAAAGTAGTTTGAAATCAAACTTAGTTTTTGCTTACAGGAATGATTATTGAAAGTGCTTCAGTTTACACTGTAACTACTTGGGATCAACTGCATGGTGTATCTACAGTAATCTGCGCAGTAAATTTGTTTTGTCATCGCATGGGCTGTCACAGCATGGCACTGCAGGATTGGCAGAACTACAGCTCCAATGAAGCATTTACAACATACATTATGTAATCAGTGCAATTATCTCAGCATACATATGTAGCAGGCATGATTATCAGAGGCTAGCCATGTGATTGTGTACCTAAGATCATGTGCGATATCTCATTAAAAATAGTAACAAATTTACGATATTTTCTGTAAATGACATTGAAAGTTGACAAAATGTTCATAGCAAATGTGGATTTGTCAAGACCTGACTTCTTGTACATCTTCTTGAGTACAAAATCACATGGCTCGTCTCATCGCAGGAGGTATATTGTGGATATTCATCATTTCTCTGCCACATTCACTTTGTAACCTGACTGAGGCCATAAACACCCAGTTTGATTTGCTGTGACTGAGCATAGCCCTGACTCGTCAAATAATTTTGATGAAAAAGTACTTTTAAATATTTTTTAGATTTAATGTGTTTAATGGCCAAATGTTCGTAGGCAGCAAAACGTGGAACAAACAGTAGTCATGTATCCTGGTTGTGAGCTTGAGATCACAGGTGGAAGACTTGGACCTGTGACACAAAAAAAAACATTGAACAAAATCCATTATCCCACACACAGTACTATGTTCTATTCATATTTATATGAGACAATTGGGAGGGGTAATGGAATTTGTTTAATTTTCTTTTTGTGTCAGGTCCAAGTCTTCCACCTGTGCTTAAGATTGGAGTAAAAACGGGACGTTTAATAATCACGGACCAGGGGTAGTCATCTCTAAACACGACAGCCAGAAAATCTCGGTGTGATTAATAATTGTGTGCGTGACTGGAGAAAGGCGCTTATAAGATTTGTGACCAATGTAGCTCCAGTAGCCTATTTCGCCAACATTGCAAAGTATACTTTACTAGCAAAGTATACTTTGAGGGAGTAATCATTTATTTTTCCTGAAATGCATTGTTTCATATAGAACTAACAAATGCATATATTTCATGATTAAAAGTAAGCAGAATTATTATACTGAATTTATTACATTATCACAGCCAAAATGTTTGTGATAATGTAATAAATTCAGTATAATAAAAATTAATAAATTTATCCTAAAATTGAAAATTTCTCCCTCAAAGTATACTTTGCTACTAAAGTATACTTTGCAATGTTGATGAAATAGGCTACTGGACGCTTGCACATGTTTGCTTGTCTTGACAATTCATAAATGTTTACTTACATCAGCGTCGTCGTTCTTCTCAGTGCTGTGCATGTAAATGTGTGCATCAGCTACATTGATGTACAGTACACTCAGAGTGCTTTGTCCCTTTTCCACTCTCTCACGGTGGGAGGAATTTTCTCAGAGTGGGAAAATCACGGTGGGAGTTATGTGCCTCCCACGGTGACCATATATTTTACCTGTATTACCACCGCGGACGGAGACCAAGCTGGACGAACTTCCAATAGCCATAAAACGGCCACGGTGTTCCCCCGTGATACGACCCCGCGTTCCACCGGGACGCCAGGCTTACCTGTACAGTCATAGCGTAGTACCCAAACATTTACACTTATTCTGACTTACGTTTGTGTTTTTTTATTCGTTTTTTTTTTATAAATATATACATTTTTCCTTTCAAACAAACATATTTCTTAACAAGAACAAAACATGAGAATCGTCTCCTAAACACATGAGAATCATCTCGCACTTTGGCATCGCGAAATCGCCTTCCGCTGAAACTTTTGTAAATACAGGGTTTGCTCCTGGTGTGTAAAACGGATACGTCTTGAAATTTCGCTTTGCGCATGCATGCAAGTAGAACGCAATTCCAACGCGAGGTGAGAGCGCGAAAATGCACGACTGAATATAATATAATGTCCCATTTTCACCTCGCGATCTCACTTTGCGTTTTCGCGATCTGGCGCATGGATCGACATCGCGAAAACGCGAGAATGTAACTGGCCCTAACAGGACACTGTAGTATCATAATCACCTTAGGAAACGATAATCATGTGCTGTAAAACATTATTTTAATTAAGAAATAGAAGAAATGTGGATATTGGGGAATATGTCAGATACATATGAAAGGGTTTTCGCGATCTCGTGTAGAAGTCGAGATCGAGTAAATGCGAGTTACACGACACTAACAGAACACCATTATAATTCTCGTGTTTTAGGAGGCAATTCTCATGTTTTGTCAAAAAAATAATATTATTTTTTCTAATAAACATATTTTGGCAGCATATGAGTATCGTCTTCTAAAACGATTTACCTGTCCTGTTAGGGACATGTTACGATCTACTGATGGTGAACACGTGTTGGTCTTCGCTAGTCACATATGCAATAAGCCCGGTTTTGTCCGATCACGTCATACATCATCATATGCACGTGCGAATTCTGCCGAATTCTAAATGTCGGTCACCAGGTCACACTTTGCACGTGAAACTGGATTACCAACAGATGATTGTAAACACCATCAGGTGTGCAGCTAGACAGAAAATGATATGTCGCAAATGTCGCAAATGTGCCAGTTTGGGATAGGTGGGCACGGCGGCATATTTCTTTATGCGCCGTTTGAAAACGGAACTCATCGCATTCACAAAAACGCGCGATCACGAGGTGAAAACGCGATATTGAATACAATAGAATATATATCATGCAGTCTCGCGATTTGGTCTCGCGTTTTCGCGATTTTGTGTATAGGTCGACGATGCGATACAGCAACCAATAATACGTATCGAAATATGTTTTCTTTTCAATAAACATGTATTGGCAGTACATTAGAATCGTCTCCTGAGACATTTATTATGTTTTTGTTGTCGAGAACTACTGATGTTTGTCCGCATTTGTTCTATTTCTTAATACAAACATGTTTTGGCTGCACATAAGAATCGTCTCCTAAAACAATGTGTACGTGTTCTGTTAGGGACATGTGACAACCTCGTGTGTTCGCGGTTTCTCGCATAGGTTGCGATCGTGAAGCGTGATCGCGAGATTTCGAGTGCACAACTTATTCCACCCGGCTACATACGGACATGCCGCAACCTGTCGACTGTCAACTGATGAACATTGGACATGTCGCTATTGTGTATTATTATGAGTTGGCTGACGGACGCAGTTGGTTGAAGGCCGAAACGGAAGTCGTCGGTCATAAAATCAACGAAAACTAACGGGACCCATACGATTTCTAATTACCTCTAAGGTAATAATCGCAATTTCCATTTACCGATCTATTGGAAATGAATACTTATGACCGTATTTAAATTTCGATTGGAAAAATATAATATATATATATATAAACGTGACGTCGGCAATGTAATACATGCGTATAGGCCGATGTTACGATACATAAGGTATGTTCCTTTACTTCCATACACATTTTTGGAGATATTACGCCGATTCGCGTGACGATATGTGACCTTAAAGAAATTGCAGCAAAGTGTATGAAATTCCGCGAGGCCGAACAACTCGGCAAATAAAAAAATATGCGGGTTTGGTTTCGCGGTGCCTGTTTATGCCCACTCTCCATCCGATCACGGGGTCGAGTGGGAAAAGGGACAAACCACTCTGAGTGTACTGTACCGTTCTCTTTTTTCCACATGCAAAAATATCCGACAAGGCTCAAGAATTTCTTTATTTCTCATCAGAAGTATATGTTGTGACCACTCATTTGAACCATCTCGCCGAGACGGTTCAAATGAGAGGTCACAACATATACTTTGGTTCAGAAATAAGGAAAATAGATAGAGAATAGTAGGTTAGTGCCGTGAATGGGAAAAATATCTGGCAAGGCTTAGGAAACGGGATGGGTGCAATGTTGGTGAAATAGGCTACAGATATAATACAGTGCAGTCTCCGTGTTTGTTCCACCGTAGACAACACTTGCAAACTCAACGCGAACGCAACGCAAACGCAACGGTTTGCTGTAGCGTTGTATACGTTGTTTAAACGTATAATACGGTTCGTACACGTGTAATACACATTGTCAAACCGTTTAGTTTAAAAGCGTTGTATACGTTGTTTAAACGTATAATACGGTTCGTACACGTGTAATACACATTGTCAAACCGTTTAGTTTTAAAGCGTGTAATACGTTTAGCTTCAAGGCGTATAACACGCTTTGGCGTATACATATGTAGCGAGGTGAAAGAGTTGAAACGTGTACAACGCTTTACCTGGAAGCGTGTAGCTATATGAAAGCGTTGAAACGAGTACAACGGTTACACGTTTTAACACAAATACCTGTTCGGCCCTGATCTCTTTGAGGCGTCCTTGTTTCGTCCCTTTTAAAATATCGCGAATACATACCCTCAGATCGAGTTCAAAGTACATCGGCGGTGTGATTTAGCATTTCAATTGATCCCTAATCCCTGATGACTAATGAGTCACGCTTTTAACACGACAGATGTACCTTGTTGTTTATCAAAATGTTTGAGAATTGTAGATCACGTGAGCCGGCTCATCAGGATCTGCGGCATTCCTATGTACATTTTGTATACACAAAAATGACGCCTAATACAGCGTAATGTAACAGTTCCTAACTTAATATGGAATAGCCCGGGCCGATAGTCCGTGTCAGTTAATTGGGGTTAAATATTACGAACACAGATAAACACAGTGCATGGTTTCTTTATTTTATTTTAACATCATCAGAAATGGCGAGTCTAGGAACTCTCGTATTATCTTTACGCTGAAGCCAGTCTATTTCAGTCACTAATCCGCTATACACATGTCCCACGCGTGTGTTAAGATTAATCGATATTTGGAGAAACTGAATACACAGCGAGCTGCACACTGGTTTAGCACGGATATGGCCCGCGGATATGTGTCATAAATTACTTGGTGGTCAAAACCGGTAAATTTACAAGGTTTATAGCGAAATAGCAGCCGACTGGCAATTTTTCTCGGACCGATTTTTAAGACTAGTTTTCAAATCTCAATCGGTCTGAGAGTTCAAAAATCGGTCCAGAACCGGAAAACTGAAAATGTTAGAAGCCCTGCAGTGAGTCTAGAAGTATATTTACACACACGAAGAACGATCAGAGCATGCGCATTCTACCCGATACAAGGTTGGCATACCAAAACGTGTAATGCGTTAAAACCCGTGGAAACGTGTTATACGTATAACACGGTTTCATCTGTACGGTGCTGTGTACATGTAGAAGCGTGTAACCGTTCGTCAAAGAAAGCGTTAAATCTTTTAAACGGTTTACCTTAGCGTTGTATACGCTTACAACCGTTGTACACGGATTACACGCTTTTGAAACTCACTACGTTGTTTACAACCGTTGTATACGTTTACAACCGTTGTACACGGATTACAACCGTTGTACACGGATTACACGCTTTTGAAACTCAATGCGTTGAACACGGTTTGTTCGACTTTCGCGCATGCGCAAGAGTGGGGAAACGCAACGCATGGCCGAAAACGTATTACACGTAGACGACACACGGTTTGAAACGCAACTAACGGAAACTCCACGGATACGCAACGCACAACACTTTGTATACGTATAAACCCGGAACATTTTGACAGAAACAACTGTAGCACACTCCTGTATGGCATCTTGCATGTAGACTTTGGAACTATTCCATTAATCAGAAATGGGGTGTTTTCTGAAAATAAAATCAGAAAATATCCACAAATAGTGCAGATACTGATGAGACGGCTCATTACTAGCTGGATCTACACTGTTTGCAAACATTGGGAAAGCGGCACAATCTGTGTTGAAAGGGTCAATGGACATCGGTGTTTCGAGTTGTGGAAATGTGTGCTCACTGGGCATATACTAATAGGGGATGATAATCACTATGATGAACCATCGTACACGTAGAGCACAGAATGTCTTGGAATGCTCCGATCTCCGAATTACCATGGAATCTTTCAAAACCGGGCACCCTAGGGACCTCCCAGGATGTCGGGTTCAGTGATATGTTAATTTTGCAACCAATCCAATTGTCACAAAAGGATTTTCAGACTAGTCCATTTATGAAAAGGGGGTGCAAAAAGTGCAGATCCTGATGAGACGGTGATCATCTGGATCTACATATTTTGCCAATACCACCATACAGGCCTGTGGTGTTAATCCATTTAATTTCCAATCAATCCAGTATGTAACCATCGTTACTGTATCAATCCAGTATGTAACCATCGTTACTGTGTTCACAGAAGGGTCGGTGAAGCGGCGCAAGTCTGGCAAGAGTGTGAAGTTCCAGGGGGTGAACGTGTTCTACTTCCCACGTGCCCAGGGCTTCACGTGTATACCCAGCGAGGGCGGATCTACCCTCGGTACGTAGTGCTTATACATATTAACATGTGTCTTCAGTTTTAATGTGCACTTTCCGAAACCTCGAGTAGCATTTATCACATGGCTTACACCGGTCCTATGGTTTTGTATCAGCCAGCGGTACTAGATGAATGAGTGTCACACGATTTGAATATTGTATAATGGATATTGCGTGAATTTTTATTAAGCAAGTGATTGCATAAGAAACAAATCTATCAAGTTTATGAAATTGGTCAACAAGTTTAGTAAATATCGTACATGTATATAGATTCTATTTATTACAACCTTTATAAATGTAATATCTTATGACACTTCGTTGGGATATAGTAATCATATTGTTCATCCGTCCGCATATCAGTCAAACATGGGAACAAATGGGTCTTATGGGATTTGTGACCAGTGTAGCTTGTGATCAAATAGCACACTCATGTAGCTTGATAGCGATCTATATTTCTTGTAAGAAGCGTGACTGGTGTAGCAAACAGAGCAGATCCTGATCAAACTGTGCGAATGCACAGGCTGATCTGGATCTACACTGCTCTGAAAACCCATAAGCCCCATTTCTCCAGTCACATCCACATCCAAAACCGTTTGGTGGATTTTCTAATAACTACACACAAATGTTCGTCATCATCAGAGGATCCGTAAGACTCATGTCCCTAGGTATAGGGTCAAGGTCAAAGATAAATGTGTTAGGTCCATATATACAAAACCATTTGATAGATTCTATTCATTCTAATAACTACACATAAATACTTACCATCATGAAACTTAATGGAGAATGCAAGACCAACATCCCTAGTTCCAAATCAAGGTCGCTTAGAGGTCAAAGATCATTTATATGACAGAAAAAGTTTTAAGTGTTCTAGCCTTGTATTGTTCCACAAACCAGGCATGTTTGTCAAATTTCCAGGTCTCCACAACAAGTCCTGTCTCAATTGAACCAAAATTTAATTCCAAAGATGGTATTTTCTTGTCGGACATTAGAAATGAACGAAAGTTCACGCATCTAGAATCGTGTAACACAACATTTAAGCTAGAACCAATTTCTCACATTCTCAACTCGGTGAACAACAACCCGAGCCACAACTTGCCGGAGACTTACGATCGGAATTTGCGATCGAAATCTGTCGATTTCACATTTTTCGGGGGATATCAAATTAAAATATTTGCTTACTCTGTGTTACATTGACATTGTAAATGGCCATTTTATACCCGCTGTATTACAGGCATGGCGGAGAAACACATCCACACAGAGACGTTCACCCTGACGGAGTACGCACGGGAACAGAAGCGCGCCCACCGTCTCCTGCTCGAGGAACAACAACAACAAGGCAAGCTCCTCGAGGGGCTAGAGCAGCGGCTCGCTGACATGGACGAAATGGACGATGGTTGCCATAGCGACGACGACAGCGACTGGGAGTTTGACGACCTCGACGACTACTACTTCCTGCAGCCAGTGCCGATACGTGAGCGCCGGATCCTGCTGCGGACGGCGGGCGTGAAGCGGATCGACAACAACGAGAAGGACCAGTGTAAGGAGATCCGGCAGTCGCGCGAGGTCTGCGGCTGTGACTGTAAGCTCTACTGTGACCCTGCGACCTGTGCCTGTAGCCGCGCCGGCATCAAGTGTCAGGTGGACCGCCTCTCTTTCCCGTGCGGCTGTACGAAGGACGGCTGTGGTAACGAGGCTGGCCGTGTCGAGTTTAACCCGGTGAGAGTACGCACACACTTCATTCACACGCTGATGCGGCTCGAGCTGGGCAACAAAACGGAGGAGTCGTACTCGTCCAAGGAGAACAGTTTAGGTGAGAGTTCGAGCGATGACTCATCGGGGAATGAGGCGAACGGTGTCAGGGCCGAGCAATACAACAGCAACGAGCTCGGTTCATGTCGCGACTGTCAGAACTCTGACGTTTGTAACGCCATGATGCAGGAGGTGCAGTTTGCGAGTTTAGAAGTAGAACAACAGCGCGCAGCATCATTCTTAACAAATTCCTACCAAAACGGGAATGCTAATATTAGCGGCGCCAATCTGAATGACATGTACAAGCGCAGCGCGAGTGTTGCCACATACACAGACCTGTCCAACAGCCATCATACTAGCACTTACACTAATTCCACGGAATGCTACAACGCAGAAAACACAACAACAATGTTTACTTTTCCCAAGGAGGAGAATTCATACTCGGAGAGTAGTGATTGTTCGAATGAAGAAAGTAGTTCGTTTGTAGGGAGCGCGTACCCAAAGTCGTACCAGAGTTTGTCCAATTTCCAGGTCTCCACAACAAGTCCTGGCTCAATTGAACCAAAATTTAATTCCAAAGATGGTATTTTCTTGTCAGACATTACAAATGAACAAAAGTTCACGCATCTAGAATCGTGTAACACAACATTTAAGCTAGAACCAATTTCTCACATTCTCAACTCGGTGAACAACAACCCGAGCCACAGCTCGCCGGAGACTTCGTGGAATTTACGATCGAAATCTGTCGAGGATTCTGCCAATAACAATGCCAGTACGTCGTGTTCCCAAACCTGGAACTTCCATTCAAAGGCCAACGACGCCAACTTTGCTGCCATATCGGCCGCGTTCGACTCCACGACTGCTAGCCTACCCTCGTGTAGCTACACGACAATGAACGACACGACGTCCGACAAGATTGCCGAGACTTGCCCGGCGATTTCATCGCACATGAAGAAGGAGACTAAAGCCCCCGAGACGTCGTTGGACACTGGCGATAGCATGCACAGCCAGGACTTGACCGCATTGTCTACAGACGCCAGCATCGACTCGGACGCTGCATCAGTCACGGTCATGAGCTCCAGTTTGTCCGACGGCTACGTGTCATCGCTGTACGACTCTGATTCATCAAATCCTGCGATCACGACCAATTACGAGGAGACATTTTGTGAAGGCGAGCAGAAATGTTCGCGAGGGGCAACTTTCGAGCTAGCGGAACAAAAGGCAAACGACAACGGGAATGGACCAAATTTTGGGGAAATCATTAAAGAATCAATATTTGAAATTGTCTCTGCTTAGGTTTAGTGTAAACTTTGTTCTGTTTATTTATATGGGGTTGCAATCCGAGCACTATGAATCCAAATAAACAGCTCCATTCCATTGACCTATTCATATAAGGGTATCATATCATATGTGGCTGGAGAAATGGGGCTTGTGGGTTTTGTGCCCAGTGTAGACGGATACTGATCTATACTCGCTGCTTGTTAGAAGCGGAACAGGTGTTTCATTGATGGAATGTCGAACAGTGAAGAGACTGATTAGACTGTGGACAGACTGTTCTGGACCTACAATGGTCGCAAAACACGTAAGCCCCATTTCTCCAGTCACAGCCACATATCTCCAGTCACAGCCACATATTATGATCTATTTATGTTTCTAACAGCATTCTAGCTTAACTAAATGGCGCACAACATGGGCATTGACTGGTAGCCCTTTTGGTTTTAAAAATCTGATCAGTGTCTGCACTGTTTGCCATTAAGATCATGATTGAAATTACTAGTATTGCTATTAAATTATCTATTCTGGTTAATAATGAAAATTGTCACATTTTTTGTGATCTCAATTGATATTTGAACATTTATAGCGTCTGTTTGACTGCTGTAAACAAGACTAGAATCATGAGCACATTTGAGTCTCCGACTGAAAGATTACATCATGTGTGACGATTCGCCCCGAGATGGTTTTTACCATGCCCCTCCCCTTCTCTCTTTAGTGAACTTGTCCAGATTCAGTGACATACATGTATGTATGTACATGTAAATGGAAAATGACCGCCGCGGTCAACCACATTATTGTGTGCACAAAAAACTTTTTTTTTAAAACATTTTTCTCATGATGTAGTGAAGACATCCCAGCTACTAATCATGCTAATTAATTAACAGTTTCATTAATATCTGGTCAACATTTTTTGTAGCAATTATGATGCAATAAAGTATGGATGCCATCCATATGCCATCGATCAATGATGCTGTGCTCAGGGCTGTACCCATTTCTGAGTTGAGAAAAATGTACTGTGTTATTGATCAGTGCATATCTGTAGCCGGTTTCACCAACATTGCAGTGGGTGACAGGGGTTCATCCTTACCGGAATCCCGACTGGAGACCTGGTTTGGCCCTCACATACGTCTTTGGCATTTTGTATGTGACAGTTGAATCTGGTTATACCCCTTATGTGAGTATTACGATTATTCGTAATCCTATTTTAGGGGAAGGGGCCAAGTGACTGGTGTGGTATGGACCTGCCACCAGGTCAGGTTATTCTAATTTCAGGGCTGAATATATTGTTTCTCGATGTAAATATTCAGTTCTGATTTTGGAATTTTCCCCCTAATGCAGCAGGTTAAAACGGGATCGAACCCGTTTGCCCGGCCTTACATGACCTTAGCTGTTGATAGGCCGTTAAACACCAATAAACAAACAAACAAACCAACATTGCAAAGTATACTTTTCTAGCAAAGTATACATTGAAGGAGTAATCATTTATTTTTCCTGAAATGCATTATTTCATATAGAACTAACGACTGCATATATTTGATGCTTAAAAGTATGCAGAATTATTATACTGAATTTATTACATTATCACAGCCAAATTGGCTGTGATAATGTAATAAATACAGTATAATAAAAATTCATAAATGTATCCTAAAATTGAAAATTTCTCCCTCAAAGTATACTTTGCTAGAAAAGTATACTTTGCAATGTTGGTGAAATGGGCTACTGGTCAATGGGCAGCTGATTATCTGGTACATGTGGCTGTGCCTGGAAAAATGGGGCTTCTGGGATGTGTGACCAGTGTAGCTCCTGATCAAATAGCGCACTTCTGTAGCCTGATAATGATTTAGAAACACGACTGGTGTTTCATTGATGGAATGGCGAGCAGTGCAGATCCTGATTAGACTGGATGCACAGGCTGATCTGGATCTCCATTGGTCACAATAAACAGTAAACCCCATTTCTCCTGTCACAGCCACAATTCCATTTTGTATTGTGAAACAAACTGGAGTATAGATGTTACTGGGCAAATGTAATTCATGACCAATACAGTGCAAATCTGTGTAATTGTTTTACAAATGTTGAACAATGCTTCAAACATGCATCTTAGTTTTACAATGAAATGTTGTAGTCATTGTGTTCTATACATGTAGGTACATGTAGATGATTCTGTTTCCCGTTCTTGTTATACTAGATTGACATATTTGGTGCAATAACAAATAATCAAAACCTGTCGACACCTGTATACTGTTTATATCTGGAACCCATTTGTCTTGGGAAGTCAATATGTTTTAGTTGTCACCCCAATATGTATACGTGACATGGTATGCCAGCGATACTGTTCTAAGTGTGTTGGCATTGATCATGTTTGGCATACCAGGCTAGTGGCTTTTGATATCAAGTTTATCAGGCAAGGCTAGGCTAGGAAACGTGTAGGAATTCTGAGGCTCACCGAGCAACTCCCACCATTTCTGAGCCGAGCCTGATAAACTTGATACAACAGCCACTAGGCTGGTATTCTATTTATCAGGTAACATTTTATGCTAGGTGGTGGTCAACGTAAAATTGTTTTCATTGAAAAGGACACAGACTTGTTTACGTTGCGTTATTTGACGTCATGTGACGCCGTTTGACCAATGAAATGTCAGTTTTCAATTCACTGTAAGCCGGATATCCGCATTATGTTATCTGTCAGTATTAGACCAATACAAAGCTCACTACCAATAGCCAAATAACATGGACAACGTAGGGCTAGGGTAACCGGTGAGGCTAGGAAACTCGAAGAATCCCGAGGTTAGCCGAGGAATTCCTAGCATTTCACAGCCTGATATCAATATACATAGAATTGTGTACCGAACGTAATTAAGGGAAGATAAGAAGTAAAAGTATTTGATTCACTGGTTGATTTATGTCATTTATCACACATTAAATACTGTGTCCAAAGTTATTGTTGTTGGGGATAAACCCTAATTATGTGGTCAAAATAGCTGTTTTACATGATTATGAAATGAATATGTTTTCTGTTGTATTTCTGCGGACATAATTTCCGACCACTGTTTTTTATTCCTGAATCTCCGTCAATAAATAACTTGCTGTTGAATGGATGTAATTCCCCAATAAGTAAATAAATTCCCGAATCTCTTTGCACAGTGGATAAGTGTTTGACAAATTTTGGACAACACTTTATTGTGGTATTACTGTTATTGTTGTTATGCTCGCTGCTCGTTTTATATCCGTGTACATGGACTCGTGTAATTTGTATTGATTTGTTAATTTTGTTGCCAAAGAAATTGTACCATTTTGCATGTGACTATTGTTATTGTCGTGTATATTTTAATTCTAATGGTCGCTAACTGGGTCGTGAACTGACAAAGACGTGATTATGCTTGTGACCAGTTTAACCCCAGATCAGCCTGTGCATCTGTGTAGTCTGATCAATGCCTACACTGTTCATGATGAGAATCTATTGCTACCAGCAAACAGAATATATTGTGTGAAAATGCTGAGTGACCAGATCAAGATTTTCACAAGGTCCGTTTAGTCAATTAGCGACCCAATTTGTCAAATTCATTCCAGGTAAACAGAATATTATGACTATCCATCTGCGACTCGCTACGACAAAATATTGACTTTGCGGCCAGTTTAGTCCCAGATCAGCCTGCTAGTCTGATCATAGACTACATTGTTCACTAATGCGTTTTGGTAACATTTTCTATGCTCCTAACAAAATCCGACATGAGAATTCTTTATTAATTTAAGTGTCTCTATTTAAGGGAGATAATCCGGTATATGTAGAATCATCTGTAAAATGTTGTGAAAAATTACACTGAAGTTCATAAATCAACGAGATATTTTTACTCTGAATACAAATAGTTACTTTGTATATCGGCTGATGTTGGAAATGTTCATTGGTCTATCTGTATGACGTTGTTAAGATGATATAACAGATAATTAATTAAATAATTTGCTGATGTGGTGACAATATGCTGTTTACCTGTAGTAGCTGAATGTATCTACAATTCTGATGATAGGGCAGAGTGCACAGCAGTTATCTTGCCTGGTATTGCCAGGTATTGAAACATCTTTTTTTTATCATATACCCAAATAGGGTTTTGCGTCTTTTGCTGCTTTTTTCTATTTTCTACATGACAATACAGTACAACAGTTGAGAATTGACATGATGTGTGCGGTGAGCGTAGCACCAGTGCAACCTGTTCATGTCAATGTATCTGTATTTCTGTCGGTCTATCGACTGTCTGGGCTCAAGCTGACAAAGCACATTCTCCAAATTCATACTCCAAGGTTACAGAGGTTAACCTCGACCAATCAAACTTCCTGATGTCAAGCTTGAGAACGTGCTTGGAAAGTATTTACTATTATAATAACCTGTCCCCGAGTCTACGCTGATCGCACATGTTGTAAGGGCCTTTTTGCCAGCCCAATTATTCATTAGCAGAACAGTGTGGTATAATACGGTTATTTACAACATACATGTACATGCATATCTTTCCAAGGAGTCTCATGTTCTTTTGACAGTCAAAGATCTGAACTTTAACCTTCCACCATGGAAGTGTTAACATTTTCCCATGCAACATTTGCTACTACTGGCTCTGGTATTGCCCCACGTATCACATCGCTGCCATTTCTCACCGATACCCATTTAGATAAAAACGCCGCCATAGTGTCCATAAATGATTGCCACAGTCGACACAAAATCGGAGCTCGTACAGAATATATTTTGTTTTGTCAATTATCGATGTAGTTTATTAACGAGACGACATGTTCAAATTCAGCATTGGCGAAATACGGCGATATGACAAGGGGGTAATATCGGAGTTACTTTGTGTATGTGGCTGGATAACTGGGGCTTATGGCATGGTGGCCAGCCTAGCTCTAGATTTGTTAGTACATGCCCGCTGCCTGATGATGCTCTATACTCTTTGCTAGAAGTATGATGGGTGTTTCACTTACGAACCGTGTAGACCTTGATCAGACTGTGCGGATGCGCAGGCTGATCAGGGTCGACACTGGCCGCAAATGCATTAATGCCCATTTATCCAGTCACAGCCAGATTTCCTAATTGCATTTATATGGTATGGTTTAATAAATGCATTTGTACTGCACCATTTGCATTTAGCATATACATTTTACAATTGTACATACAACATTTTATCCTGATACGCAACAACGGTATGATATTTTTAGTGTTGTACACCATGTGACCATGACCCTGTATGTACTGCCATCATGGCAAGGTGAGACTCGACTTGTCTGTGACGACCATCGGCCGAAACTGGGATCAACGTGTGCTTTCATCATTTACAAAAGTATTTTCTCTTGTTAAGCAGATAAAAAAAGAATATTGTTATTTAGACAATTCATAGCTGGTAAGCTCATATGAACATATGAACTTCATTCGTAGGTGGTTGGTCGGGCGAACTCGACGGCATAAATTAACGGTAGGGGTTCCTCTTTATAGGAATCACTATTTGCCTGGTTTGGCCTTCCGGTACGTTTTTATCTTTGGCTCTTTTGTTACCTGGGAGTTGAATTGGGTTATTGCCCATTATAAAAGTAGTAAGATTATTACTGATCCTACTGCTTTTGGGAGGAGCCAAGTGATTCTGGTGTGGCGAGGACCTGGCATCAGATCAGGATTATTCATTCAGGGCTGAATATATAGTTTTGTTATTGTAAATATTCAGTTCTGATTTTGGGATTTTCCTGTACTTGTACAGGTAATATATGGGATTTAGTACTAAACCCATTGACCCTGCCTTAAATGACCTTAGCTGTTGATAGGCCATTAAACCCGAACAAACAAAACAAACCTTCACGCGAACTGGGAATATTGGTACAGCTTTATCAGTGGAAAATGTAAGACGTTTTCGCTGTTCACGCCAAATATGGGAATTTTGGAGTCGAAAAAGGAGGATATTTGCGTAAACATTTGAGGTGGAGCGAAACAATTGTGTTATGCACTGCGGGACTTGACATTCTTCAAACTGGCATATAAAAACACATTAGAAACTCAGTAGAGAATCCTCTGAATCCTGATTTGATGTCAGGTAACCTCATGCACTTACAATGTGCACAGCAGAATAGAACCCAGCCCTATCCCGGTTATGTCCCCTTTGTACCAGACACGAGTTACTGCAGACTACAGGTGCAGCTAATATTATTTTACAACCAGAAGCAGATTATGTGGTGTACTTGTCTGCCTAATAAAACATTATTAACCATTTCACCCCTCGGTAACAGGAGTGGACTATTTAATTTAATTTTCAGAATGTTCCATTAAAGGCACATGGTCTCGGGGCTGAATATATAGTTTTGTTATTGTAAATATTCAGTTCTGATTTTGGGATTTTCCCCCCATTCGCACATGTACTTGAACATGTACATGTACAGGTAATAAATGGGATTTAGTACTAAACCCATTGACCCGGCCTTAAATGACCTTAGCTGTTGATAGGCCGTTAAACCCCAACAAACAAACAAACGAACATGTATTTGAAAATGTATATGTACTTGTACAGGTAATATATGGGATTTAGTACTAAACCCATCGACCCGGCCTTAAATGACCTTAGCTGTTGATAGGCCGTTAAACCCCAACAAACAAACAACCTTCAGTCAATCACACTTTGAAACCAAGTACAACAAAACAAGGTTACATGTATTACAATGTGGCCACACACGTTGTTTTAAGTAGATGGTGGCTGATACTATGTAAACAAGATGGCTGCCAGCATCATGTTAGGATACTATTTCTACTCCTGTCCGTTCATCTACTGAGATTTTCTCATTGGAACTTACTAGTCGACCCCCCGGTGGAGAAAAGGAACCGACATCTGCGACCAGCGTAGCCCCAGATCAGCCTGCACAAATGTGCAGTCTGATCAAGGCCTGCGCTGTTCGCCTCCAAGTCACTCCAGTATTTTTATACTGCGATGAACGCAGTATTAGATCCTGATTTGATGAAGATCAGGAGCTACATGGGGAAGAAAGTCCCGACGGTCCCGTTTGCCTGCCGGTGGGTCGCATATAGTGTATGTGCTCGTGTTACATGTACGTATCCGTGTTGTGCTATTTATAGGTTTAGAGTTGTGATATATTAGTTATGTTCATTTTATTTTATCTCGTCTGCATTTCTGTAGGTCCACATTCATTTCATCGTTCTCCAATTAGATCAGTAATTAATTTGTGCTATGACCTGCCTCAAATTCACCGAACTTTACTTGCGATTGAAATGTTGTTCTTGAAAGTTTATAAATTGAAGAACTGTACTGTAATGGCCGTATTAAGTATGCGGACACCATTTGTTTTGGGCAACAGGGGTTTTGCAAACAAATTATGTCCAAGTACATTGTTTTTGTGATACAGTGGTACAACCATACCAACACTAATCGTGTCCAAATATTTAAGGTTAATACAGTAATTATTATTTCCAGGATCAATGGACTGATATTCTGCATCAGCTAGCAAGCAAAACTTTTTTTTGTCATTTGTGACACAAATATTCATACCATTCCCATTACTTGTTTCAAATACATTCTTGAAATGCTAGAATTACTAAATGTGTAGATGTGCTTCTTATCTGCCCAGTGATGGGAAATGACCGTCCACATTGATCCTGCAAATTTCATCAGGCAAACATAAATACTCGTTATTACTTCGTTTTGCTGAAGATACGCAATTTTTCTGACTGAATAATGTTAAATATTTTTCTCGCAGAAGTATATGTTGTTGCCACTCATGAAGAAAATAGAAAACAATGTTTGTAAATTTAGGTACGTGTGAATGGATATTGCGAGTTGTAGGCACTACCAGTGTTTACCGCGGCTCATCATCATCTTCATCGCCAGAGATAGCTATATTAGTAGATAGGTCTATATTGTACACAACGTTTTGTGCAATAAATATATTGAGTTAATGCGTCGATCCTGTTATACCGTGTATCCCTCCCTCACTGTACCTGTGGATATTGGGCTTGAACCTAGTTGCAAACAGTAACTCTTTCAGTCTCATTTGCATTTCAAGAAAATGGAACCCATTTTAACTTTCACATGTTGAATATGGCTGCCACTGACCGAGTCACTTGTTAATTCTAGCTTAAATTTATCATTTGTCAAACACATATGTAAATTTATGTCATAATTACTGAAATATGTTATTTTCATAATGTGGACACTCATTTCAGTTCAAAAACATAGAAAATCTTTCACAATTGACTGCGAATCAGATGTAATTAGCTATTCTGCAGAGGAAGCCTGAGAATGGAATCGTAACGGCTATGGACAGTTCGGGAGTAGGTAGCAAGAGTTACTGTTCACAACTAGCTTGATCCTCACTACGGGCAGTTGAACCTTACAGTCTGTTTACACAGACGTACATGTACATACAACCACAATCAATCAACCAACCAATCAATACAGATGTTTGAATTGGTGGATTATTATGACCAAAATTGCGCAGCTAGTATGCAAGGACCAAGACAGGTAATTCACGACTCGCGGGTGGGTGGCAGGTGGGAGCACGCGATGGGCAATTTAACGATCAGGGTTCATCCTTACCGGAATCCCGACTGGAGGCCGTTTCACTAAACTTTGTGCAAAATTATGATAGTCTGTACATTTCACATTAACATTGTTTTCTTGTAAATAATTATTGGATTTACATTTATTGAGCAGCCTATGCTCGATAAATGTATATCCATAAATTGAAATTTACAGACGATCTTAAATTTGCACTTACGAACATTTTAGTCACAAGAAGTTTAGTGAAACGGGCCCCTGGTTTGGCCCTCGCATACGTCTTTGGCATTTTGTATGTGACATTTGAATCTGGTTATACCCCTTATGGGAAGGGGTCAAGTGACTGGTGTGGTATGGACCTGGCACCAGGTCAGGTTATTCTAATTTCAGGGCTGAATATATTTGTTCTCGATGTAAATGTTCCGTTCTGATTCCGATTACATGACCTTAGCTGTTGATAGGCCGTTAAACACTAATAAACAAAACATGACTCGCGGGGGATGGGTCGTGGGGAATATGGCATTGCACTTCAATCACGGAGGTTGCGAGTTCAATCCTCACCCTAGGAGTAAAACACACTTGCATTATAGTATTTCCATCCCGCTTGTCTTTGTCTATCGGGTGAGACGTTAAACTCATCTCTATACGACCTTAGCTGTTGTTGGGACGTTAAATCCAATCATTTTCACTTGTATTCACGACGCGTGTGCTGTAAGGGCCGACTAACATCTACAGGTAATGAGAAGAGAAAACAGAGTGTAAGTGAATATCGTATCATCTTACAATCCTCTGGATATTATAGCTGAGCACATGAGCATACGAGTAGTTGCACCAATACTGCTGTACAGGGCTGTGAACACATGCAACAAGAGTAAAACCTCTGTAGTCCAGACACCTAGGAACAAACCTCGGTGGGTTGGGATTCACAGCACCTTGCCGCTATTGATAATGATGTTCATGCAAAGCACGAATACATACAAGCAATCAATCAACAACTCACTGTCTTGGAGTGTTCATGTGTGGCCGAGACTGGAGAAATGGGGCTTATCGGTTTGCGACCAATGTAGATCGAGATCATCCTGTGCATCTGCCCATCTATACACGTATGCAATATTTCCCACAATTGACATGACAAACAAATAAAACACCAGGAGCTCATTTGTGAAATTATATTCTTGTCAATTTTCGATGTCATATGTGGAAAATATGCTTGGTTTTGGAACTCGATATCCGCAAAATACGGCGAATGCGGTAAGGGAGGTAATAGCAGATCCGGGCCAATATATTGTACAGAGATTATGCCCACTCCTGATGGCAAAACGCAACCATGTCACAAGTGCTAAATACCCCAAACCTGAGTGGAACCTCTCCAAACCGGACAAGCTGAGACATCCCAAGTTGTCACATTTGGTGAGGTTCCACTGAATACGGAAAACATGTCACAACTAAGACAATTGCACAGACTATCTACATAGGGCTAAAATAAATGTTGCATTGCGTCACGTAAACCGGTTAATTTTTTTTGCACTCATTAGCTACATAAAGCATTGGTTATCTTATTGTACAAACACATACTATTATTGTGTAGATTAAATATGCCATTTGTGTGCGCACAGCTGCACATTATTGGATTATCTACATGGCTAATTGAAAATAATCATATAAAAATAACTTCAAAAAATATTTGAGGAAATGTACCTTACGACATTTGTGACCAGATTAGCCAGTAAATCCCCAGATCAGGGCATACGCTGGCTGGTGTTCAAACAATTAAATATACGTATCGCTGTGAGAAAATGTACCCGACTGGTGATGTGCGGGTGTACCAGGATCTATCGTGGAACCTCGGTAAACAGTATACCAAAACAATATTAGAGTGCTGATTTTCCTGAATTACAGCGGAATCTCGCTATACTGGACAGCCTGGGAGGTCAGCTTGGGAGGTCCCCAGGGTGTCCAGTATAGCGAGACTATGTAGGATGTAAATGTTGTCGGGGTCCATTGTGTCGGCTTGCGTCCCAGATATGTGGCTGTAACTGGAGAAATGGGGCTCATATAATTTTGCGAACAGTGTAGATCCGGATCAGCCTGTGCATCCAGTCTGATCAGGATCTGCACTGTTCGCCATTCCATCAATGAAACACGCATCCCCATTTCTCCAGTCTCATCCACATATGTGGTATCTCTGTGCATATTGCCACGACATAGCGGTATTTATGACACTCCTAGCTCGTGTATCCAGGAAACCATCAAGATCTACAGTAGCGTTTGGGTTTGTGTAGATATGTAGAATAAAATATCACGGGGACAATGACGGGTACACACACATATAAAACACACGTACACACACATATAAACACACGTACACACACATATAAAACACACGTACACACACATATAAAACACACGTACACACAGACATGAGACACGCCATGTGATTTTGTACCTGCATGTACTCTGAAATTTTGACTATTTATGAAAAATTAATTAATGAAACTATGCAGAAGTCCGAAGGTACAAAATCACATGGCGTGTCTCATATGTGACTGTGACTGAAGAAGAGGGTCTATGTGACCAATGTAGCTCCTGATCAAATAACACACTCCTGAAGCATATATTGCTCATAGAAGCATGAAGAGTGTATACTGATGGAATGGTGAACAGTGCAGATCCTGATCAGACTGCGGATGCACAGGCTGATCTAGATCTACACTGGTCGCACAAAACAGAAGCCCCATTTCTCCAGTCACAGCCACAAATGAGCACACAACATTAGAACAAGTGAGCACTGGGAGCCATTTACGAGTGAGCCCATAAACACTACCCAGTATGAGGTTAGCACGAGTCGATGTAACTAGGTACATTGTACGACATGAAACATATACATGTACCGGTAAGTATATACATACATGTATGGCTACAACACTACGAATTGGCATCACGTGATTTCCGAACAGCGTGACGTCATGTTTTTAGATACATTCACCGTAGATTTCCTTTAATATCTTTCCCAATGGAACAACATATTTTGATGAAACATTGTGCAGCAAACGCAAAACTATTTGCCATTTATTGTACAGTTTGCTTTCATCTCATAACTTTGCTGTTTCAACAAAGAATCTGTATCCGTAAATAAACTATGTGAATAAAAATCTAGAGCATGTGAATATAAGAAATAAATGGTACTCGATTCTTCGTGAAAGTTATAAGGTTATAAGGTTTTGTAACAAACCTTCAGTACAGCCATAACATATGCAAGTCATTGTCTTTGGTGCACTATGTTTTATCAACATCTGTCTGTTGTTAGCAAGATTTTAAAGAAAATCTAACACTGTATTTCAATCTTAATCACAAGCATTGTTACTGTTCTAGATCTAAAACAGCAAGCTGCTCGAGATCAAGTTTTGTACACATGGGTACCACTGTTCATACATTGAGATTCACCAATAAATTATACCGAGGAAAATCAATAACATTTTAACCCAATTACAGTACAATTCAAAGATTTGTTTTCGCTAATTTCTGTTTGAAATTATATGTGGTTACCACTCATATGAACCGTCTCAATGAGACATTTCAAATGAGTGGTAACAACATAAACGTTTATGGAGAAAAACACCAACAAAATAATTAGATTTTTTTCCAACAAAAAGTATCAATATAGTCAAACTTGCATCACCCAAGGGAGACACCAAAAATGGTCGCTTAGAACAATGGTCTCTTAACAAAAAAGACCAAAAAATGGAAATCCGGGTACTGGTATGTCCGGTTATATGGTTTAATATTTGGAATTGGGAAATCACGAATATTAAAAATTAACATAGAAATAAATACTTTAGAATACTACCGGTAATGTTTACTGTGCACTTTTCTGAATTATTCAGGCTTTATTTTATCAAAATAGATGAAAGCATTTGAATATTATTGCGAAATAAAATCGCCTAGCTGAAATCACATTCACACTTTGACAGCGACAGGGGATTTCTTTCCTTTGTTTGTCACACGCTTGAGGCTGATTTCACCTGGTGTTAAGAAAAAGTCGTTTAATACACTCATTATATAGGCCAAATTGTCGGGGGGAATTGAAAGTGGTCGCATAAGACAAAAGTCGCTTAATGCATGTGGTCGCTTGTGCAAGTTCAACTACCTCAATGGGTTAATGATGCTTCAGTGAAGTGAACTCCCGCATTAATGATCAGGGGGCAAGTCGGACCTTTCCTTTTATTGCCATTGAATTCAATCTGACAATAACTTGGCCAATCTGACTGATAATACGAGAGAGACTAACACAGATTTCGGACATGCCCACAAACACAAGTGAAAGGGTTTAGTGCCCCAGCAACAGCACATGTCGTATAGATAGACGACTCAGTTTCAAGTCTCATCCGAAAAACCGGAGTGAGATGGAAATACTATGAAAGTATTTTACATGCCTATGGAGGGAACTGAACCCACGACGGGTGGGTGGTTGGTCGGGGTGGGTGGTTGGTCGGGTGGGTGGTTGGTCGGGCGAATGCGACGGCGTAAATCAACGGTATGGGTTCCTCCTTATAGGAATCATGATTTGCCTGGTTTGGCCCTCAGGTACGTTTTTATCTTTGGCTCTTTTGTTTCCTGGGAGTTAAGTTATTATTGCCCATTATAAAAGCTGTAAGATTATTACTGATCCTACTGTTTTGGGAGGGGGCCAAGTGATTCTGGTGTGACGATGACCTGGCATCAGATCAGGATTATTCTGATTTAAGGGCTGAATATATATTTTTTTTTTATTGTAAATATTCAGTTCTGATTTTGTGATTCCCCACCCCCATTTGTACATGTACTTGAACATGTACTTGTACAGGTAATATATGGGATTTAGTACTAAACCCATTGACCTGGCCTTAAATGACCTTAGCTGTTGATAGGCCGTTAAACCCCAACAAACAATCAAACGACCTTCAGTATTGAAGTCCAATACTATACCACTGGACTATCCACCCACCCCTGATCTGAAACATTGACCGAGCCAGTGCTGATTTCCACATTGAATTGAGCTACGCAGAAAGTGTTATACTTGCTGTTGGCCAGGATTTCACATTCACTGAAGCATAAGAAGCACACAATTTAAATATCTACCAGTAATAAAACACTTATATGGCAACTGCATCATAATTGCGTATGTATAACTGAACGGGTCAGTGGAAGAAGGGGGCTAACTCCCTCAGGAGTTAGCTCCCTACTTCCACTGACCCGTTCAATGTTTCCATTCCATTCCATTCTTCAACACATGTACTGGTCTGTATTCCAACAACTGGATATGTGGTGATTTTAACAACATTGCTCAAAAGTATTTTGATTCTGGGCTAATAAGCTTTTGTCATAATGTGCAATATGTGGTTGCGTTTTGCACAATATGACCATGCATTATATAATATAGTCATGTAAGTATTATCATGAATACCAAGCTATAGCATATATGAGACAAGCCATGTGATTTTGTACCTTAGAAGATTTCTTCTGAAAAATATTTACAGAAACTGTGATATATTCAGTAAATGAAGTTAAATTTTTACAAAATTTTCATTGCAAATGCGGAATGTTATTCCATATTTGCTCTGTACATTTTGGCAAATTGCGACGTCATTTGCGAAAAATATTGTACATTTTCATGCGATATCGTACATCTTGTTAGGTACAAAATCACACGGTTTGTTATTGTCTGTGGTGTGCTAAGATGTCCGGTTAGCGCAATTGGTAAGGAGCGCGCTTCTCACCAATGCGGCCCGGGTCGATCCTCGACCGGGCCAATATGGGAGATGGTATGGTGGTCACCAGATCGGACAACTGGGTTTCCTCTGGGTACTCCAGTTTCCTCCCACATTAAGGACCATCTTTAGACTTCATCTGTGCCAACGTAAGCATTTGTATAAGTGCTCTCACACTTGTTTGTAACCATTGGTTTGTCATATATATGATTGTTATCTGAAAATGCCATCAAGCCAAAGTTATGTTAATGTCATTAAAAGTTATCACAATGTTTAGATAATAGAAACACATTCTATATTGGCAGTGCAACTTTTCACCAATTTGATGTGCTTTATGGAAAGATTTACATATCACAACATTCGTAACGATCACAAATTTGCAGCCATCACAGACGAACGACCAGACAAACGGTCAGAAAACTGTGTTTATCTGTGTAAATTACAATTCCACATTGGACAGTGAGCCATTTCTACAATTTCTGATAAAATTAGTGACATCATCAACACATCTGTGACATCATCAAACCATCTGTGACATCATCCTGTGACATCATCATCAACTCATCGGTGACATCATCAAACCATCTGTGACATCATCCTGTGACATCATCAACTCATCAGTGACATCATTAAACCATCTGTGACATCATCCTGTGACATCAACAACTTATCGGTGACATCATCATGGAGTGATATGCTACACCATTTGTGACATCATCAGTGATGTTATCTGATCTCAGACCGGCTTTTGATCCCTATAATGATGAGTTTTCCGTCGCGCAGGCCAGCAAGCAGGTGACTGTTCCCATTGGTCAACGCCAGACTGTGTATAGCCACGTGCAGCGGTACACTGGTTAGCTGATGTAGGCTGAAAAAAAAACAACAAGTTGTTTACCGGTATACTTTCCGTGTACATTTACTGGACCCGAATATAGAGATGTCACATATCAATTCTGTAAAACGCACAGGCTGACCTCAATCTACACTAGTCGCAAAACTTGTAAGCTCCATTTCTCCAGTCACAGCCACAAATCACAGGGTGAAGTAACGGACCGAGGTCTATAAATACATTAAATATGCCTAAAAGCATAAATAAATGAAGATTTTTTTTTTTTTTACCCCTTCCATCTAACCATTATAATAAAAAATTATTTTTTTTCTTCATTTTTTTATGCTTTTAGGCATATTTAATGTATTTATAGACCTCGGTCCGTTACTTCACCCTGTGCCACAAATTACCAGTAATATAATATTCAGATGTATAGGCAGACCTGTCTAATGGCGGAATGGAGTACAGTTCACAATCACGACTGATGTATCTTTGGGAAAATATTTGAAATAGAGAGACTGCTTCCTATTCCAATATGTTTACACAATACAGAGCGTCGGAAGTGGGGCGGCAGGCAATATTTGGACCAAAAATAAAAGGTGTCTCTTAAATGCAGTAGAATGCAGGAAATGGCATCTAGAATTAAAAAAAAATTCCGGGTGTGCATGCCCTGGATCCCACTAGCACTAATTCGCTTTGTTCGGGTCGACATTCGCCTCCCCAATATTAAGTTGCTTCCGACGCCTCTGCAATAGCAAGAGTGGTGGAACATGGCTTAACCTACGTCTTGTCAATACAATCGATAGTAAATTAGTCAATGATCTTACCCGAACACTTCATATATGGTGAGGTTGCCATGGATATCCCCAGTCACCAAGTTGTCTCCCTTTATAATCATGTGGCCAAGTGCATGCTGGGTCCTCTGTGCCTTTATGTGTTTTCCATTTAGAGAGTACAAATGAAGGGAGTCAATCTCCTGGAATAAAGAGATAAAATTATTATTTCCATGTGCATGTATATCTTTTACAAATTTTAGTAATTTATGTTGAATGATAAATACAAGAGCTCCGCGGAGCAAAATGTCCCGCCTGGTGCAGTTTGATAGTATATATGGAGCTTGTAATAACCTTGGGGTTAGTGAGCACCATGGGCTTTCTGTAGAATGATGCGGGATGTTGTTACAAATGCATGTATGGAATATTAAAGCATAAACTGAGCGTTAACTTTTCCAAACACATAAATTTCTAAGTCAGTGACCTTGACCTTTGGGGTTAGCGGGCACCATGGGCTTTCTGTAGAATGATGCGGGATGTTGCTACAAATGCATGTATGGAATATTAAAGCATAAACTGAGCGTTAATTTTTCCAAACACGTAAATTTCTAGGTCAGTGACCTTGACCTTTGGGGTTAGCGGGCACCATGGGCTTTCTGTAGAATGATGCGGGATGTTGCTACAAATGCATGTATGGAATATTAAAGCATAAACTGAGCGTTAATTTTTCCAAACACGTAAATTTCTAAGTCAGTGACCTTGACCTTTGGGGTTAGCGGGCACCATGGACTTTCTGTAGAATGATGGGCTTTCTGTAGAATGATGCGTGATGTTGTTACAAATGCATGTATGGAATATTAAAGCATAAACTCAGCGTTAATTTGTAAGTCAGTGACCTTGACCTTTGGGGTTAGCGGGCACCATGGGCTTTCTGTAGAATGATGCGGGATGTTGTTACAAATGCATATATGGCATATTAAAACATAAACTGAGCGTTAAAACTGAGCGTTAACTTTTCCAAACACGGAAATTTCTACGTCGGCGACCTTGACCTTTGGGGTCTGCGGGCACCATGGGCTTTCTGTAGAATGATGCGGGATGTTGTTACAAAAGCATGTATGGAAATTTTAAAGCATAAACTGAGCGTTAACTTTTGCAAACACGCAAATTTCTAATTCAGTGACCTTGACCTTTGGGGTTACCAGCACCATGGGATTTCTGTAGAATGATGCGGGATGTTGTTACAAATGCATGTATGGAATATTAAAGCATAAACTGAGCGTTAACTTTTGCAAACACGGAAATTTCTAAGTCAGTGACCTTGACCTTTGGGGTTATCGGGCACCATGGGCTTTCTGCAGAATGATGCTAGATGTTCTTACAAATGCATGTATGGAATATTAAAGCATAAACTGAGCGTTAACTTTTGCAAACACGGAAATTTCTAAGTCAGTGACCTCGACCTTTGGGGTTAGCGGGCACCATGGGCTTTCTGCAGAATGATGCTGGATGTTCTTACAAATGCATGTATGGAATATTAAAGCATAAACTGAGCGTTAACTTTTCCAAACACGAACATTTCTCTAAGTCAGTGACCTTGACCTTTGGCATTAGAGGGCATCATGGGATTTCTGTAGAATGATGCGGGATGTTGTTACAAATGCATGTAGGAATATTAAAGCATACATAAATTGAGCGTTAACTTTTCCAAACACGCAAATTTCTAAGTCAGTGACGACCTATGGCATTAGCGGGCATCATGGGCTTTCTGTAGAATGATGCAAGATGTTGTTACAAATGCATGTATGGAATATTAAAGCATAAACTGAGCGTTAACTTTTCCAAACACGGAAATTTCTAAGTCAGCGACCTTGACCTTTGGGGTTTGCGGGCACCATGGGCTTTCTGTAGAATGATGCGGGATGTTGTTACAAATGCATGTCTGGAATATTAAAGCATTCCATTGAGGGAAACAGAAGTTAAAATGAATTAACCTGAGCGTTAAGTTTTAGAAACAGAGCTAAACGCAAAAACTTAACGTGGAATGCATGTTCACATGGGTTCCCTCTGTGTGAGATGGTTACACCACAGTGTTGATGTATACCAAGTATGGAGGTCGTAGGAGTTATAGTTTTCTGGAAACTGACCTAAACGCAAAAACTTGACGTGAAATGTTGACGCCGCCGCCAACGCCGCCGATGCCGCCGCCGCCGACGAGAAAGCTATGCCTATGTCCGGCTTCTGCTAAAGCAGGCGGGACAAAAACTACCAATGGAGGCTGCGAGACGTATGTTGCCAAAAAACTTTAAACAAAAACTTTAACCCGGATTTCCGTACGTACAGACATACGTATGCCAATGTGTGAAGTCCGCAACCCAGCACATCAAAAATAGTCATTATTTAATACGATATTTCATTTTTCACAGAACTGGTATAGATCAACTCAAATTCTGCAACTGACATAATTTATAGACATTTATAAAAACATACCTTTAACCATTTCAACTCTGAATTAATTTTGTTATCTTCGGTTATGACATATTTTTTGAAAACCTATCTTGATAGTGCACGATTCTCATGTGCTGCCACAGCACGTTTTTGCTTAGAAATAGCACACAAATGAACAGCAGGCGACAATATATTGTAGGTTGTGTAGCAATGATAGTAACAGTTTAAATTACAGTGAAATAGCAATCGCTCGAAAGCCCACGGGCATCGCATCCCGAGATTTTGGTATATTTGTCGACTACTGTACCCATTGGATTTAGGAATGAAGTAGCACAATAGAGTGTATCCATGTTTTAGCTGATTATAGTGTTTATTATAGGAATGAAGTAGCACAATAGAGTGTATCCATGTTTTAGCTGATTATAGTGTTTATTTGCAGATTAAAGTCAACATGTAAAGTTAAATATTAAACTGTGGACTAAAATGTCTTTATTTCAATTATTAAAGCTCCACTATTTACTATTAATGTCGCAGGTGGTTGTGATGTCACTCAAAACAGTGTGTATGGACCCAGCTCAAACGACCTTGGTATAATAACATCCGTAAAATGTTGAGACACAACAAAAGGTACTTTACTTACGGTAGTATGTGACCAGTGTAAACACTGGTAAACACTAGACAAATGCAACTTGATTTATGAGCTTAATGTTTTGTTATATGCATCATGGATAGCTGTCCAGGGTGAATAATTCAGGCCCTGATCTCGTGACCAGTAACATGCAGGCCCGTACACAGGGGGGTGCGACGGGTGCGTACCCCCCTAAATTCGCCGAGGTCCGCTATTTTTCAAACAGTAATCTCAACAAATCTTGAAATGCATTAATATACAGGTAATTTGCATGAAAATGCCACCGTTGAAATCCGAATTTAAATGACATAAAATGCAGGAGAGTGCATTTCAGGGGTCTGACGCACCCCCCTGATGCACCCCCCAATAGAAAATCCTGCGTACGGGCCTGATATGCGTAAATAGGAAGTTGTAATTGCCGGGTAGCAACTGAAATAACGAGACTATCGCTGCAACAACCAGAGTTCCAACTCTAACTAGAGCAGCTTGAGCTGCATCAACGGTTTGAGCCTCAAACATTGATTTCATGTGTAACTAAGCTTTAGCCAAAGGTGTAAACTATCGGTTGCAAAAAGAATTTCTGAAGTTTTAGAATGAACAGTCCAACATTATTGTGTTCGTATCATCACACCGATGTGGGGCCGGTTAGCTTAGAGATAGAGCGATGGACTCGGAGCGAGGGATACCGGGTTCGATCCTCAGCCAAAGTTTTAGCTAAAGGACTGAAATATCGACTACAGCAAAAACAATTGAAATCGAATGATAAATAACGAAGTTGACGTCACATCCGTTTGCTCTATTTTGAAAACTTGAAAAAAAAACGTTCATCTTTGACATCGAATAGAGCCGTAAGTAGTCAAGATATAGCTCTGAAAAGTATCATCTTTCATGCGGCTGACACTCCCCTAACACCCTGGCAAGAAATTATGTTGCTAACAGTACTGTACAAATTGGAAAACGTTTGTAAAGACCACCCGTTATCAGCCGAAATTCGGCAAAATCTTTGAAAAGTATGTACATTTTTCAACTCCAAATGCATATAGCTCTTTTATTTGAGTAGATAGCCGAAAACTGTCAGCGAATCTGAGATAGAGAATTTTGTCAGCTTTCCAATGCAAAAAGAATTCTTGAAATCGGTTGGAAAATAAGGAAGTTATAGGAAGTATGACGTCACTTCCGTTTTCGTGGAAGGTAGCATTAAAAGATATCCGAAAATCTCTGAGTCTCTGCTCACACTTGATCCGAATCGGTATGCAAAATTTGAAGTCGATCCGACCAGCGGTTTGGTGTAGATGGAGGGAGCCCGTAAGTCAGCGGATGATTATTTTTCGATAGTTATCGCCCTTATATTGCAGTTTACGCCATTTGTAAATACACCTAATAAAAACGGAAATTAAGTATGTGCAATATTCCGCCAGTGAAGTTTTCGTTTGTTTTTCACCATAGGCGGGCACAAAGCGGGAAAGTTTTAGCTAAAGGACTGAAATATCAACCGCAGCAAGAAATTTTGAAATCTATTGATAAATAACGAAGCTGACTTCACATCCGTTTGCTCTATTTTGAAAACTTGAAAAAAAGACGTTCATCTTTGACATCCAATAGAACCGGAAGTAGTCAAGATAGAGCTCTGAAAATTATCATCTTTTATGCGCCTGACACTCCCCTATCACACTGGCAAGAAATTATGTTGCTGACATTACTGTACAAATTGAAAAACGTTTGTAAAGACCACCCGTTATCAGCCGAAATTCGGCAAAAATTCGGCAAAATCGTTGAAATGTATGTACATTTTTCAACTTCAAATGCCTATAGCTCTCTTATTTGACCAGATAGCCGAGAACTGTCAGCGACTTCGAGATAGAGAATTTTGTCAGCTTTCCAAAGCAAAAAGATTTTTTGAAATTGCTTGGAAAATAAGGAAGTTATAGAAAGTATGACGTCACTTCCGGTTTCGTGGAAAGTGGCATTAAGAGATTTCTGAAAATCTCTAAGTCTCTGCTCACACTTGATCCGAATCGGCATGCAAAATTTGAAGTCGATCCGACCAGCGGTTTGGGCCTGTAGACTGAACGGCTGAATAAAAAAAAAAAAACCAACGAATACAATAGGTTTTCGGCGCAGCCGAAAGCCGCCTCAAACCTAATTCAAGAATTTGACCTTTGAACATTACTCCAGTAACTCAAATCGAACCCATGCCGTATGACGGGTTACTAGAGCTCCAAATCGAGTTGGACCAGAGCAACGGTTGCTTGAGTTTCACCGGGAGTCACAAAGAAAAACAATCATTTACGACAGGCTCTACTGCATGCTCTGAGTGGCCGAAGCCTATAATATTTAATAAATCGCCGTAAGTTGAAAATTATTGTACTCGCACAACGGTAGCGATAAAATTGATTAACTGGACAAAACAAGACATCACAATTCATGGACAGGTACAGCGCGGCTCGACCTTTGATTGTCATAAATCGATGTGTGAAAATTGGCCAAACAGGGACTTCACAACAAAACTTTCTATCCATCGTCTAGCAAAATAACGAGAAATGTGTCCGCGGGACTTGAAAAATATTTCGAGGGATCGCTGTTTTCGATGAGTTGCATTTTAAGGTATCGCATTTAAAAATACAAATGTACATTAAACATATAGGGAAAATTACGAGGCATCGCATTTTGAGCAATCGCGATTTCACTGTATTAGTGTATAGTATATTAGTATATCATGATGTTTTGAGTACAATGCAGTTTCCCATTCTGGCTAGGAAACATCTGTGTTACCTTGGTTAAATGATATTTATAACGGCATATTGACATAAACGACCAAAAATCAAAAAAATCAAATGCGTTCCTATATTTGTTGTTGTTGTTAGTCTTTGGGGTAAAATCCGGTATTGGAATATTGGATTCGTATTCTAAACAGTTCACGCCTTACTAGCGCCTTACTCGTTCCGGCCCTGTGTCACATTCGGTACACATTTTCTATACCGAAGGCCTCTATCATTTTAATTATCTTTTGAAAACATTTACCGGGCCCATATCGGTCGGTGTCATTTTGTCGTGAAAAATATTGCATGACGCCATTAACGGTAAATACCAATATGCATAATGCAATTCCACGAAAGTTATAAAACTCCATCATTAGTTTCGATACTGATGAAAGTGGCAAGCCTAAGTCAGCTGGTCGACATCAGACACACCGTGTGTCAATATTTACAACACAAAGCCATATCAAATATCAATACATGCGGTTGCTGACGTCAGTTTCGTATTCGTCACTAAACTGGTACCCTGTCTGATGCGTCCCAGTGAAACAATACTACCGAGAACCAGACTCTATTTATGACACGGCAAACGTGTTTATGTGAATTGGGTCTCTATCTCTGACAAATCCCGGCTTATTGCATTAGCGGCCAGACCAGGCGGTGGATTCTCGTAGTCTGCACATGGTTTACAATGTTCGCCAATCTCTAATTAAAAACATTATAATTATGTCAGCGGACAATGCAAATTCGTCATAGCTATAGGCTGCTTTCAGCGTCATTTATGGAAGATACGACTGATTTTGAAATATTACATAGGCGAAAGTTGGGTGTTGCTTTGTGGAAAAAAATTGCTAACAGTCGTGTCAACTAACAGGTGTTTATCTTATGTCATCATTCAGCACGAGGCTGTAAACTGTGTGACCTTTAGGCTATGTTTTGAACGTGTGACTTTCATCCTCGCATCATGGGGGCAATCAGTAACCCATTTCATGCTGAGGGTACGCTTATGTTTGCGGAAAATCCTAAATATTTTCATTCTATGCATTCAGAAGTATATGCCGCGACCACCATTTAAACCGTTTCATCGAGATGGTTCAAATGAGTGGTCACAACGAATACTTTCAGTGACAAATAACAAAAATAAAAATAAAATATTTAATAAAGTTCATATCCGTAAATGTGTATTCCGATATTGATTTCGAAAATAGTTTCCGTAAATGGTGTTGAAAAGAGATAATACATACCGCAATCAATAATTAACATATATAATACCACTTTCGGTAGCAATATGATCGGAAATATAACACGATTTTTGACAATAGTCTGTTACACATTTAACAAGATTTTGATATACAAATAGGCAAACAAATCGGGAGCCAATGCACAACCGTGTACATACCGAGCACGTGTTATAGTGAAGCGTGTACTACCGAGTTCACAGTGTAATTGAAGATACTAGAAAACTGTGAAATACGGACCGGGGAATCATGGACATAGAGTCGGCAAATTACGGACATACATGTAGCAAACTATGATAGGGAAAATACAGACCAAAACGTCCAAGGTATGAATAAAAAAACAGTTTTTTTTTGTGTTTTTTTAGGAAAATTGGGTGCGTCTTATAATCTCATGTAGACATTTTCCCCCAGATTTTGGACTGAAAATAGGGGTGCGTCTTATACACTCTTGCGACCTATAATTGGCAGAATATGGTAAACATTGTTACAGTGGAACCTCTCTAAACCGGACTAAACTCGACTATGGCTCAGAATGATCAAATGCCCGATTTACAGTGAAACCTCTCTAAGCTGGACACCCTGGGGACATCCCATGGTGTCCGGTTTAGAGAGGTTTCACTGTACTAAGATACAGTACCATATAAATGGGATTGGACTGAAAACAAGCTTATTTAAATCCCCACCCATTACCTTAGGGTCTATGGGGAAGGTCTCGTGGCAGTATACTATGATGTGCCCCATATCATCCACGGCCAGCATGGGGATGTTCATCATGTAGCTCGGCTCACACGGCGGCCGCAGGGTGCGCATGTAGTGGCCCTTACGTACGCTGTGTAACATCACCGTGCCGTCCTGAAACATGGTGTGCTTATTGTGGCTGTGGCGGGAGACATGGGGCTTATGGGACTTGAGCCCAGTGTAGCTCATGATCAAATAACACACTCCTGTAGGCTGATAATGATCTACATTGCTTGTTAGAAGCATGGAGGTGTTTCACTGATAGTGCAGACACTTTTATCAGACTGCAAACACACTGGCTGATCTGTAGCTACACTTGTCACAAAAACCTTTAGCCCCATTTCTCCAGTCACAGTCACATATGTGATTAATTTGTGTTTGCATCATATTCTATTACCTTTAAGTGCAACTACTTACAGTAAGACGTACACCTACACCATTAAGCATCGCTGACATCCGTGTAAAGCCATAAGGCTACATGCACATATCATTACTTGATTTATTATACGGAATCCCATCACACATCAGTCAAAGAGAAAGTGGAAACTAATGGGCTTAATGTCCCAGCAACAGCTAAGGTCATATAGGGACGACACAGTTTAAAGTCTGAAGCGACAGACTAGTGGGATGGAAATAATATTGCCACGCCTAGGATGAGGATTGTACTCACAACCTCCAGTATTGAAGTCCAATGTCATATCCCCCCCCCCCGAGACCACAGCTGATCCCTCAGTCAAAATTAATGAAATGTCAACCAAATACGTAATCGTGCAGTACGTACCCTACTAGCGGAGACGGCCATGTCGAGCTCTATAGAGATGTGTACAGCCGTGACCTCGGCGTCGTGCCCGTACAGGGTCTGTAGGGGTTTACTGGCCACGCCCTGGGTGGCCCCGCCCTGCTGCACCACCTGCCAGATCATACACGTCGTGTCCCGTGACCCCGTGATCAGGTGGCTCCCACAGTAGTCCAGTGACAAGCACGTTACCACGTCGATGTGGCGGACAATGTGGTTCAGCTTCCGACCCTTGCCGATATTGTATACCTGTAGGTGGGGGTGGGGTCACAATTGAATTGGTTCATAATTGAACACAATTTTATAAATGGTTATCCATAATAATGGGACTGGATTAGTTATAAATTACACAGTGGAACCTCTATGGTTATGTGTGTTTCAGTCATGAACAGACCCGATCATGAGACGATGGTGGTTTAATTTCCGGCCATTGTCGATGTTTTATACCTATAGGTATTTGTTCACAATCGAACAAAGTTTTCATAATCTGAAATATGCGGACTGGAAAATTGACTGATCAAACGATCCCCTCTAACCATAGCAGTAATTAATGATGAATATATGCTAATTATTATTGAATGTACAATTCTAATCAATGAATTGGACTGTACTGGTAGATTAATTGACTGTTTGAATGGGATTTTATGTTTATTCAATAGCAAGGTCATAGACAGGTAGGAAAACATTTTGTCATCTTTCGACGTCATTTACGAAAAATAACGTAAATTTTGTAAATATTTTTCATGAAATACGGCACATGTTCTTAAGTACAAAATCGCATGGTGTGTTTCATATATACCCCGCAAATTGTTTTTGGGTTACATAAAAAGTCATAATTTGTTGTGAAAATCCAGTAACGATGACTTAACCATTGAAATAAGCATACCCTGCCACCATCCCATTATCAATAGTAGAACTGGTGAAAACATTTTGATAAACACTTTGAGTATTGTAAAGGACAATTGTTGTCCCATTACCTGCAGGCTGTTGTCCCAATGGCCGCCGCTGAACAGCATCTTGGCATCGTGGGATACGACAAACAGCTTCGCCGTCACCTTCAACCCCGGCGCGAACGGACAGCTGAATTTCTTCTTCGTCCTGGTTTGATTTAAACATTTGTTATTGCCATATTTAGACAGTATAAAGTAGTTTCAAGCTATACAAGTTATAATTAAAAAGAGCAAACGGATTGGGCTACAAGTATTAACCCTTAGACCGCTACACACAACAATTTTTGCTTGTATATCTTGCCTTATTTCTAAATCTTTTTTATGTTCATTGAATGATTTTATGATTGATTGGCTGACGTTCATTAATTAATTGTGGCTGTGACTGGAGAAACAGGGCATATGGGGTTTATGGCTAGTGTAGCTCCTGGACAAATGGCAGACTCCTGTAGCCCGATATCCATCTATATTGCTTGTTAGAAGAATGACAGGTGTTTCATTGATGGAGTGGCGAACATTGCAGATGCTGATCAGACTGTGATGATGCACAGGATGCCCATTTTTCCAGTCAGAGCGACAATTGGTTGACTGATTGATTGATTAATTAGCCGACTAAATGCTCTATAACCCTTTCCATACTACTGACCAGCAACGCAATGTTTGCAAACACGATGCAAGGACAGTGATGCATGAACAGGTATGTTTTACAACCCAACTAGTACATCCTGTTGAAAGAAATGTTTCCTACCAGTAAAGATGCATGAATCAATTTTTACTACGGTAGTCTGTTCCACATTATTCTGCCGACGAATTTGTTGGCAATTAAACGCATTTTATCTACAATATATTTAAATGCAAGTACTTTTTCATCAATAACAAAAGACACCTTCTCCAATTTCATTTTTATTTGATGAAATTCCATCAAATATTGATTTTATTGCGAAAAACAATTTTCCTATGGGAATTTAACATAGGGGTTAAAATTAGATTTTCAAAAACAATTTTGGAATTTGTCGACGGATTTTCAAAATCTAAATTTTCTTAGTTACATCATTTCCAAGTATGTAGCCAGGTTCCGAAGTCAGTTTCCAAAACTTTTTGCCCCATGTCCCATAGGAAAGTTTTTTTCACCATAAGATCAACATTTCATGGAATTTCACCAAATAAAAACAATTGAGGTGGGTAACTTTTTTGTTATTGATGAAAACGTTTTAACATTTAATTATCTTTTAGATTTAATGTGTTTAAGTCAGAAGTTGGTTGGCAGCAAAACGTGAAACAGAGAGTAGTAAATCCTACTGACAGACATAGGTCTCCGACCAGCAGAGATTCATGAACCAATATTTACTGGTGATGGTAAACACACTTACTTCTGGTTGGTGACGGACGGATCCTTCTCAAAGGTGAAGTAGTTGGATATGGACTTGTCGTAGGGCAGCCAGCCGTGCATGCCGATAATGCCGTTCACCGATACAGTCACCTACAGACAGCGTCAGGTATATAGTACATACATGTAGTGAATTGACATTAAGATTCTTACATTTCAACGAGAAGCTTCCACAAATATAATGATTACACCACTCATCTCTGTAGTTTGGCAGCAGTTGATACAACAACATGAGCTAAGCACAGACAAGTAGGCAGCATCGTAGGTGTAGTAACCAAACATCAATCTTAGTATATCAATCTTAGTATAATTCCAGCACAAAAATATTTACACAATTCCCTAACATTTGATTGGCCCGTAGCAAGTCTCTGTCCAAAATTTATATCCCAGTAAACTCCCACGCTGAACTACTTTCCGTAACCGCAGTTAAAGGCGCAGTTAAAATAATTCTTAAGAAAACGGAAAATAAACACATTTTCTTGATAAATTTATTTCAAATGCTGGAATTATAAGGAATGAATGGCCTTTTTGTTGAATTTATCGGGGATATAAACTTGGAAAAGTCGCGGGAATACTGGACATGGCCTTCCGGCCTTCGTCCAGTATTCCCGCGACTTTTCCAAGTTTATACCCCGATAAATTCCACAAAAAAGGCCATTCATTCCTATAATATCTAGCTTAACCTTTTGAAGCGGAAAGCCCGCTATAGCGGTACATGCAAACAATGCAGGACCAGATGAGCCGCCGTTTCATCAGCATCTGCACTTTTTGAAAGTAATTTTCATATTTTTGAGAACAAAAACACCCCCTTTTCATAAATGGACTAGTCTGAAAATCATTTTGCGATGGTTGGATTGGTTGCAAAATTAACATATCAAAATCCATTCCAGTTACTTAGGGGTGAAAGGGTAAAATCAAGCACAGGATGATTACGATCAACACAGACCATTGAAAGCCACTCATGGTCGGTACTGTATGCCATTCACTCATCCAAGTGTGCCTATGTTCGACACTTATTAATTGATTGGGTTTTTCTCTCTGTTAAACGGCAAGGTCATAAACAGACAGGAATATATCCATATGGTTGGTGGGAGCACTCAAGTCAGCACCAAAATTACAACACAAACGCTCAGCACTGCCACACAGTGTCCTGCTCCAGTGCCAGGCACCAAATAGATCACTCGGTTCCAGGTGTGAATCCCAGTCAGATTAATCATAAAGATGTGAATCATTAACCCATTACAGACGGGATACAATTATTATAGGGTTAACTGTATTGTAATTTTGAAATTCGCGGCGTATATCAGCAAATGATAGATCGGAAAATCTGTTTAATGGCGACGCGCTAGCGAAGCCATTAAACATGTTTTCCGACCTATAATTTTTTGATATACGCCGCAAATTTCAAAATTACAATGCGGTTAACCTATTTCTAATGCACTCCTTTACTGTTTTGCAAACTTTATCAAGTCTAGTTGAAAATCGTACCGGATTGCAAGCTGGTTGAGCAGGTCATACAGGACGGATCACACACATAATATTTTCTATGGAGAAAATAGTTCCAACACAATTACAAGATATTAGCAATTTTTGCATGAATCTATATACGTTTATGCTGCTGATTTCATTATTTTTCAATAAAGAAAAAGCAATAAATTTGTCGTTAGAATTATACTTGCCTTATTTACTACCTTGCGCTTTTAATGTCACTCCAGTGCGATCTCTTAGCAACTATATTTCAATGGCGGCCACCTGTCGAACTTCCCTGATGTTGATAAATATTGTGATAACTCCTCTAATTATTCGTGATATACAACCATTTGAGATGCAAGATTACACAGGATACATACTTTCTGTTTATGTGAACGATCTATTACTGCCAAAACATATGAAACGTGATCAACGGTGAGATATTTGCAAAACAAATTCGCTTCGGACCATGCAACATTTGGACCAGGTCACCAGGACGTTTCGGACCAGGACGTTTCAGATGCAAGCCAGCAATAATACCAGAGTACCACTTGGGACATTTTATGTGAGCTACCCCATGTTTTGGTAGGTCATTATGTGGCAGAGTAAATTGACCGACCTCAAACTTAGTATTGGTTTAGGAATACATATTGAGATAATTTGCGACCGTTCATCAACAATGATATACCTGTAATGTATGACCATCAGCCAATCAGATTGCGTGATATGTATAGAGTGCATTAGAAAGTAGTATGAACCTTTTGAGAGAAAAAATCCCTATTTTCTTTATTTCCTTTCGAAAGTATATGTTGTCAGCCAGGGCTTCTAAAAGTTTCAGTTTGTCGGTTTTGGACCAAATTTTCAGATTTCAGATTTGAAATCTAAGTTTTAAAATTTGGTCCGAAAAAAGCCTATCCGGCTGCTATTTCGGTATCAACAAATAGTGTAGATCCAGATGAACGGGCTCGTCACGAGCCGGTTCATCTGGATCTACACTATTTGTAAATGTACCAATTTTGACGCCAAGTAATGTTCATTTTATGACACATATCCGGGGCATATCCGTGTTAAAACACTGTCGGGTAATAACTTGTGTATTCTGTGCATTTCAACACATTTCTCCTAGTATTGATTTTTGCTAACACGCGTGTGGAAATTGTGACAGGTGTAGGTCTTGATAGCTTAATGATCTTAGTGGCTATAAATAGATTGGCTTCAGCGTAAAGATACAACATTTGTTAGACTTGCCATTTCTGATGATTTTAAAATAAAATAAAGAAACCATGCACTGTGCTTATCTGTGTTCGTAATATTTAACCCCAAGTAACTGACACAGACTATTCCATATTAAGTTTGGAACCGTTACATTACGCTGTATTAAGGGTATTTTTTTTGTATAAAAAATGTACTTACAAATGGTGCAGATCCTGATGAGGTGGCTCGTGATTAGCCGGCTCACATGATCTACAGTTCGCAAACATTTTGATGATGGACAAAGGTACATCTGTCGTTTTAAAGCGTGACTCATTAGAGATCAAATAAAGTTCTAAATCACACCGCTGATGTACTTTAAACTCGATCTGAGGGTTAAAGAAACACCGAATGTTAATTCAATTGTAGTAATTAAGTGTTTAACACATAATTAATTTAATTGATGTGTGTGCAGCTAGCCAAATCAGGCTGACAATTCATTATGAAGTCGGTGTGAAGTTTTAAATTGCTCACAAAATTGTGAGTAATGACCGCAGAGGATTTATACAAAGCATATTTTTTTCGCCAAATACAAAATGCTATAATTGAGGTGGGGGAGAGGTGGGGGATATTGGGGGATCGGGCTCCTTCAGGCCGACAGTAGTGTTACGTCTGTTGGACCGATTGGCATTCTTAAATTTTGGAAGGCCTGTTGTTACCACTCATTTGAACCATCTCGATTCAACAGTCTCGTCTCAATGGTTCAAACGAGTGGGTGGCAGCATATTCAAACAACATATACCTTTATGCTGAAATAAACAAAATAATGAGATATTTTCAACAAAAATTATAGTATCCTTAGGCTGAAATGGGTTAATAATTGATGCATCATTAAAATACACATACCCTCCTATCCTCTCGTGTGTTGATTTTTATTTATAAATTAAATGATAGTGTGTACAATCTGTTCCATGCCACAAATACCTTTCAGGTCACAGTCACTGAAAATATGGAAAACAAGAAATGCGTCTGTCGAACGCGGATGCCACCTGCAGCATATTTGAGAAACTGTGACAAAGTGGTTAACCGAAAAGTGTGACGGACGGACGGACGGACGGACAGACGGACGTTCTTACGGTACTATACTTATGTGGCTTATCACATGTTAAATATTAGCCACATAAAAGGATTTTTAGCCACATAAAAGGATTTTTAGGTGGCTAATTGTAACCAACCCTATCCTTTACTAAGTCCATAACCCTGTGGGACTAGCCACATAAGTATAGTACCGTCAGCGCGGACGGACGGACGGACGGACGGACATTGTTACAGGACTATTCTTATGTGGCTTATCACATGTTAAATATTAGCCACATAAAACGATTTTTAGCCACATAAAAGGATTTTTTAGGTGGCTAATTGTAACCAACCCTATCCTTTACTAAGTCCATAACCCTGTGGGGCTAGACACATAAGTACCCTGATGTGTGCCCGGACGGACGGACGGACGGACGGACGGACGGACGGTCCAAACACTATATGCCACCCGTTTCTTTGAAACCCGGTGGCATAAAAATAGGATACTCGATCGTCTGACAATGGAACATCTCTCTGTAGAGAGGTTCCACTGCACAATCAATTCTACCCCACATAATAAATTGTACATATTTGGTTACCATGGTATCGGGCATGCCGTGTTGAATGATGGACCTGGTCTGACTGCGTGGTACACAGATATAGGCCAGCGGGTCAGTCTCCGTGGATACCTACAACAACAAAGTTCTCACTGAGTTATATCCCTTGGTTCTATTTACATGCATAATAAATTTGACTAAATTGTTTGGTTGTTGTTTAATAGTGTTTAACGGCGTATCAACAGCTAAGGTCATTTAAAGCCGGGCCAACGGGTTCCATCCTGTATGTAACCTGCTGCATTGGGGGGAAAATCCAAGTCAGAAGGCAATATTTACATAAAAAAAATAAAATATATTCAGCCCTGAAATTAGAATAACCGGACCTGGTGCCAGGTCCATACCACACCAAAGTCACTTGGCCCCTTGCCCTAAAAGTAACAGGAATATGAATAATCGTAATACTCACATAAGAGGTATAACCAGATTCAACTCTCACATACAAGAAGGCCAAAGATGTACGTGAGGGCCAAACCAAGTCTCCGGTCGGGATTCCGGTAAGGATGAATCACAATCGTTAAATTACCCATCGCATGCTCACACCTGCCACCCACAAATGCTAGCCCTGGAAAAGTCGCGGGAATACTGGACGAGGCCTTCCGGCCTTCGTCCAGTATTCCCACGACTTTTCCAAGTTTGGGTCTATTATCATGCACATGTACTTGAATTACAGTGGAACTTCTCTGCACCAATTTTAGGATAAATTTATTAATTTTTATAATACATTGTACTGAATGTATTACATTATCACAGCCATTTTGGCTGTGATAATGTAATAAATTCAGTATAATAATTCTGCATACTTTTAATCATCAAATATATGCAGTCGTTAGTTCTATATCACATAATGCATTTCGAGAAAAATAAATGATTACTCCCTCAAATTATACTTTGCTAGAAAAGTATACTTTGCAATTTTGGTGAAATCGGCTACTGGTGGCAATGGGAGTAATCCAGTAGTACAGTAGAGCCGCTATAAACCAGACACCCCAAAAGTCAAAGTTTGTTCGATATGAGTCACAATAATTTATATCTGAGGATAATGTCTGTTCATGATTGTAAAGCCCACATACTTGTCTATACATTTCCATATGCTTGAATTACAATGGAACCGTTCACACCAAGACAGACTGGGCACTTGATACAGTGCTACCGATGAATAACATTTTAATGGCAATATATTATCAAATAATTCCAGCAAAAAAATATGTACACAATTCCCTAACATTTGATTGGCCCGTAACAAGTCTCTGTCTAAAATTTATACCCGAGTAAACTCCCACGCCGAACTACTTTCCATAACCGTGAGGCGCAGTTAAAATAATTCTTAAGAAAACGGAAAATAAACACATTTTCTTGATGAATTTATTTCAAATGCTGGAATTATAAGGAATGAATGGCCTTTTTGTTGAATTTATCGGGGATATAAACTTGGAAAAGTCGTGGGAATACTGGACAAGGCCTTCCGGCCTTCGTCCAGTATTCCCGCGACTTTTCCAAGTTTATACCCCCGATAAATTCCACAAAAAGGCCATTCATTCAAATAATGAAAAACTAGGAATGTGTGATACATGTACAGTGCGACCCCGTTATTACGCGGAAGTCCGGCGACATACAACCTTCCGTGTTGCTTATCCGAACCGTGCTATATCCGTTCTCGCCCAAGACGTATCATAATGTCAACAAAAAATACATGTGCTGTACATGTAACAATTTAGTTAATCTGGGTCGAGTTAATCTGCGCGACTGATACGCGATCTCCGATGATTGGTCAGCCTTTACACCTAATTAATATTCCACCAATGGTGAGCGCGAACGCATGCCGGAAAAATTAAATCGAGCCTGGAATTGTTTACATAACACTTAGCACTGCTTTGTTACTGGGACCAATAATTGATCTTATTCCCAGTTTGCTCGGATTAATTTACGAAATTTGCAAACGTGATCAGCTGCACATTCACATCGGTGAGATAAAAGGAGGCTATGCGTCCATAAAAAAAAACAACTAGAAATGTGGCCTGTCGGCACACGAATGCCCCCGCTGGCAGCCAAAGAAAACGAGGCATATTTGATTATAAGCCATTTGAACGCACCTTGACCCTGGGCTTAGTGGGGGTGGGACGAATGTGGATTTGTCACAGGGCGGTAGAGGACCATTGTAGCAATGTGTGTGTGAAATGTGAAGCAGATCCGAGCAAGGAAACACAAATTATAAGCCATTTAACTGAATGTTAAGGTTTCAAACGCACCAAGTCTGTGTGTGACCTTGACCCTGTGCTTAGCGGGGGCAGGACGAATGTGGATTTGTCACAGGGCGGTAGAGGACCATTGGAGCAATGCGTGTGTGAAAGTTAGTGTAGGACTGAGAAACACGCACGTAGATTTGTCCCAAAGTGGCAAGTAAACAATTAAAGTGGAAAAGGTGAAGGTCAAAGGTGAAGGTCGAAGTAATGGGTGGTGGAGTGTGTAAGGCATGTTCATATGTATCATGTGTATAAATATTTAAGCGATTGGCAAAAGTATTGAGAAGTTATTGTAGGATTGAGAAACGTGCACGTAGATTTGTCCCAAAGTGCTAAGTAAACATTTAAAGTAGAAAAGGTGAAGGTCAAAGGTCAAGGTCGAAGTACTGGGTGGTGGAGTATGTAGGGCATGTTCATATGTATCATGTGTATAAATATTTAAGCGATTGGCAAAAGTATTGAGAAGTTATTGTAGAATTGAGAAACGTGCACGTAGATTTGTCCCAAAGTGCCAAAGCAAACATTTAAAGTGGAAAAGGTGAAGGCCAAAGGTCAAGGTCGAAGTACTGGGGGGTGGAGTGTGTAAGGCATGTTCATATGTATCACGTGTATAAATATTTACATAATATGTGAAGCCATGTAGAAGTTACTAAAGAATATGGTAATATCGGGACGTACGGACGGACGGACGTACGGATGGACGTCGGTAACACTATATGCCCCCATACCTTTCGGTAGCGGGGGCATAAAAAATTTGTCCATTTTGGGTCTAATTTGGGAAAGAATCGCAAATTTAACACGATTTCTGACAATAGTCGTGTTACAAATTTAACAAGATTTTGATATACAAATAGGCAAAAAATTCGGGAGCCAAGGCACAACCGTGTACTAACCGAAATCGTGTTATAGTGAAGCGTGTATTAACGGGGTCGCACTGTACATCCCTCATCATCCTGGACAAGACCACACTCACAAGTATGAACCTTTCAGAGTACGTACTCAATACTCACGCTCCAATCAGGCAGTTTGATATGCCGAGGCTGAGCTGTGCTCAGATGAAACTGCCAGATTTTTAGTACAAATTAGAAATTGTTCAGAAAATTTAACAAAGTTTTATAATCAGTGTCACAATCCCAACACTTGCTAAAACAACTAGATTGGTCAGTAAGCGAGGCTTATGGAATACCCCCCGCGTGGGCCCAGGTACCCCTAAAATATGTACAAATTTCCAAGTGTGTGGGCTTGTGACCTTGACTCTGGGATTAGCGCGAGCGGCATGAACGTGAATTTGTCACAGGGTCCATTGGAGCAATGAGTGTGTGAAATGTGAAGCAGATCCGAGCAAGGAAATAGAAGTTATAACCGATTTCTCTGATGTTAAGTTTTGTAAAGAGACTACCGTATAACCTTGAATTAACGCCCCCGGAGACGTTACATTTTACAAAAGGGGGCGGGGCGTTTAATTGTCACAGTGTGGTAGAGGTCCATTGGAGCAATGAGTGTGTGAAATGTGAAGCAGATCCGACCAAGGAAATAGAAGTTATAACCGATTTCTCTGATGTTAAGTTTTGTAAAGAGACTACCGTATAACCTCGAATTAACGCCCCCGGAGGCGTTACATTTTACAAAAGGGGGGCGTTTATTAGCCAGTAAAAAAAAAGAAAAAGAAAAAAAAAATATTTTTTTTTACCAAGGACCGCCAATTTCAAACACAAATAAAGATTTAAGGATTACTTGTGTTTGAAATTGGCGGTCATTGTTTTTTTATTTATTTGGGGGGGGGGGGGGCGTTTATTAGTCAGTAAAAAAAAAAAAATTTTTTGTTTTTTTACCAAGGACCGCCAATTTCAAACACAAATAAGGATTATTTGTGTTTGAAATTGGCGGTCATTGGTAAAAAACAATTTTTTTTTTTATTTATTTGGTGGGGGGGGGGGGGGGGTATTAGGAGGGGGGCGTTAATTCGAGGTTATACGGTATGTATGTGACGTTGACCTCGAGGAGATCAGTGGGGATTTGTCACAACATATGAAATATTAAGTATTTTCAATGAAAGAAATAGAAGTTATAACATATTTCTCTGATGTTAAGTTTTGTAAAGAGACTAAGTATGTGACCTTGACCTTGGGATCAGCGGGGGTTGGACAGTCGTAGATTTGTCACAGCATGATAGTACAACCTAAGAGGAATGCACAAGTGAAATAATAACAATTTTCAATGAAGGAAATAGAAGTTATAACTTATTTCTCTGATGTTAAGTTTTGTAAAGAGTATTTGACCGTGACATTGGGATCATCGGGGGTTTTGGACGGTCATGGATTTGGCCACTGCATGGTAGTTAGAGCCTTACGGATTGCATGTGTGATAATATTAAGCATTTTAGAGATGAAGGAAAAATAGAAGTTATACAATATTTTATTGATTTTGTTAAGTTTTGTAAAGAGACTAAGTATTTGACCTTGACCTTCGGATCTGCGGGGGTTGGACGGTCGTGGATTTGGCACAGCATGGTAGTAGAGCCTTACAGGAATGCATGTGTGAAATATTAAGCACTTTAGATGAAGGAAATAGAAGTTATAACAAGATTTCTCTGATGTTAAGTTTTGTAAAGAGACTAAGTATTTGACCTTGACCTTGGTATCAGCGGGGGTTGGATGGTCGTGGATTTGGCACAGCATGGTAGTAGAGCCTTACAGGAATGCATGTGTGAAATATCAAGCATTTTAGATGAAGGAAATAGAAGTTATAACAATATTTCTCTGATGTTAAGTTTACGCGGACGGACGGACGGACGGACGGACAACCTGACTCCAGTATACCCCCCCACAACTCGTTGCGGGGGGTATAATAACTCAACAAGTCCTGCTGCCATGGTGAGTTACAAATGTAACAGCTTTAGAATATATACCTCAACAAAGTAAACCTTGAGGTTGTCCAGGAAACTGAACACTGTCAGGTGTTTGTCTGTCTTTGTTGCCTTGGTAACCATTTCATCGAATGTCATTCTCTGTGGGTGGGGGTCCTGCAAAAGGAATGTAATTAAAAACCCTGCGCTATATACAAACCCTGTGCTATATACAAACCCTGTGATACAAACCCTGCGCTATATACAAACCCTGCGCTATATACAAACCCTGTGATACAAACCCTGTGCTATATACAAACCCCTAACTAGCAACGCTGACGACCCTTGACGACCCGCAGCAATTCGGTCGTCACCGATATCAGGGTTTTTTTAACAAGGGGCTGACCCTGGGGAAAAAGTGATGGTTTTGGGGAGAAGGGTTATGGTTCATGAATGTGCTTTTGTAGAGTTGAAAAATCGACTTTAAACATAAATGCCCGATTTGATTAGGTAGACGACTTAGGAAGCCCTTATTTGGGCTCTAGACGCAGGGTTTGAGCCCTTATAAGAGGGTTCCGGGTTGATTCAGAAACCCTGGATCATATCCCGTAACCCTGGGGAACCCTGAGGTCGGGAAATGACCTAAAAACCCAGGAACAAAAAATCATATAACACCCTATACAAACTTGACGACACATAATAACTCAGAAAATATTATCTCATATTTTGACTTTTGTACTTTCCCCTTGTGGGCAACTATATCGATTAGCGGCGATCTGTAGATGTTGGTTATGAGTGCTTACGTTGCAAATGTCAGCAAAATCGGTTCAGACAATAATCTTTTGTGACCCCTACAAGTTTGATGAGGATCGGGTTAGGGGAGCCGCGGCAGTTATGTCGTCGAAAAACCATGGTAAATGCGTTTCAGGCGGCCACAAAATTCTTTTCTACTGCGTATATCGGGAAGCGGTCAACGGCAAAAGTGACGTACAGACCCGCCGTACGTGTGTGGTAAGTTTCATCGAAATCGGACGTCCGATGTAGTCCAATTTAGATAAAAACCTGAACCCTACCCCGCAGCATGAAAGTCGTTCAAATGTTCGAAATTGTCGAAAGTATACGTTGCGCTTTCGTTCATTTCTCCGTCAATAATGGAGATATTGAGCTGAATTCCAAAGAATCGGGCACACATTTGAATTATCTACATGATAGGCTACTGGTTTTAGGCGAACTTGGCGATTTTTCGACTTTTTTCGCCTTCCGAAAGTGAGAGAATTTTTTTTTTTTTTCGTCGAAAACCGAGCGCGGAAAATGTTCGACTCGTTTCTACTCGGCACGGGCCAGGGTTAGGCAAGCCCGCCAGAAGTCATTCTTAAGGCCTCTGCACGGAACATGCCGCCAAGTTTCGTTGGAATCGAGCGCGGGCAAAGTGGAAATCTGGAGAAACACTGAGCCTACCGCGCAGCAATTAGGTCGTCAGCATTTTTTCCCTTTTTTTGACACATTTTCGAACGCGTGCCATTTCGTGCACGTCGAAGCCACAGTAACGAACGAGATATGCTCGTGTCCGCCAAGGAACGGGGATCAATTTGGGCCCAAAGGTCAGACTTTATCTCGTTCGACCTTGACCGTGCCGAGTGTGTAACATACCCCGAAAAGTAGGTGTTTTCGAGCAGCAAACGAGCATGAAAATTTCGTCGCCGGCGACTGTTTTCGGCCCGTTCTCGCACGTTAAACGATAGCTGCGCCTCTTATGTACACGTTCCTGGCAATTTCAGGCTCGCATCTCTCGTATGTCGCGAGATACAAGGTCGCGAACAAGGTCACCCCAAAGGTGCTCAGGACTAAGAAAATGCTGCGCGAAAATGAGTGGTAGGTACGGTTTTGCGGAATCGCGAAAAACACTCCCCAATAGTGGTGCTAGCGCACCGTTCTTATTTGCATACGGTAGCTCTTGCAATTCACTACAGATCCGTAGAAAGATCCTCCCGGATTTACTTCCGTACATAGACGATGTGATAGTTGGAAGTTTTTAGTCCGGACCCTGCGACCAAAAGGGGCCTTTTTCAGACGTCCCTAGAGGGTCGTCAGACGACACAAGTGCTGCGTGACCCCAGGGTCTTTTCTATATCTTCCATATTAGGTCACTTACGAAGGCAGGGAATACTTTTCCTGTGCTAGTTTTCATCGACGAACCCGTTAAAGCCGTTTCCGACAATAACCCCGGGGGTCACTGAAATGTGTCAAAAAATCACCAAGGGGTATACCCAGGTGAAAATTTTTCACATTTTCAATCACCACCGGGGTTCTTCACGGGGATGATTGCAAACGATTCCTTACACAAAACTCGACTAGGAAATGTATTTCCTTCGTGTCTAAGTCGCATATTTCCCGAGATATTTCCATAGACAATAACTCATTGCCGCGCGTGTCGTCAACTGACGACCTAAGTGCTGCACGTTTTCTATATCTTACAAAGTAGGTCACTTAGGAAGGCAGGGAATACTTTTCCTGCGATACTTTTCAACGAGGAACACGTTAAAAGTGTTTCCGACAATAACCCCGGGGGTCACTGAAATGTGGCAAAAAATCACCAAGGGGTATACCCAGGTGAAAATTTTAAAACTTTCCATCACCACCAGGGTTCTTCTCGGGATGACTGCGAACGATTCGTTAGACAAAACTAGACTAGGAAATGTATTTCCTTCGTGTCTAAGTCACATACTTCCCAAGATATTTCCATAGACAATAACTAATTGCTGCGCGTGTCGTCAGAAAACGACATAAATGCTGCGCGTCAAATGTGCTGCGAGGGTCGTCAGATAACGACCTAAATGCTGCGCGGCCCTAGGGTTTTTCTATATCTTCCAAAGTAGGTCACTTACGAAGGCAGGGAATACTTTTCCTGTGCTAGTTTTCATCGACGAACCCGTTAAAGCCCTTTCCGACAATAACCCCGGGGGTCACTGAAATGTGTCAAAAAATCACCAAGGGGTACGTACACCTTGGTGAAATTTTTAACTTTTTCAATCACCACCGGGGTTCTTCGCGGGGATGATTGTGAACGATTCGTTAGACAAAACTAGACTAGGAAATGTATTTCCTTCGTGTCTAAGTCACATACTTCCCAAGATATTTCCATAGACAATAACTAATTGCCGCGCGTGTCGTCAGAAACGACGTAAATGCTGCGCGTCAAATGTGCTGCGCGGGTCATCATATAACGACACAAATGCTGCGCGGACCTAGGGTTTTTTCTGCATCTTCCAAAGTAGGTCACTTAGGAAGGCAGGGAATACTTTTCCTGTGCTACTTTTCAGAGAGGAACACGTTAAAACTGTTTCCGACACTAACCCTGGGGTCACTGAAATTTTACAAAAAATCACCAAGGGGTATACCCAGGTGAAATTTTCGTAATTTTCCATCACCACCAGGGTTCTTCTCGGGGATGACTGCGGACAATTCATTAGACAAAACTAGACTAGGAAATGTATTTCCTTCGTGTCTAAGTCACATACTTCCCAAGATATTTCCATAGACAATAACTCATTGCCGCGCGTGTCGTCAACTGACGACCTAAATGCTGCGCGGCCCTAGGGTTTTTTATGCATCTTCCAAAGTAGGTCACTTAGGAAGGCAGGCAATACTTTTCCTGCGATAATTTTCAACGAGGAACACGTTAGAAGTGTTTCCGACAATAACCCCGGGGGTCACTGAAATGTGGCAAAAAATCACCAAGGGGTATACCCAGGTGAAAATTTTAAAACTTTCCATCACCACCAGGGTTCTTCTCGGGGATGACTGCGAACGATTCGTTAGTCAAAACTAGACTAGGAAATGTATTTCCTTCGTGTCTAAGTCACATACTTCCCAAGATATTTCCATAGACAATAACTAATTGCTGCGCGTGTCGTCAGAAAACGACATAAATGCTGCACGTCAAATGTGCTGCGAGGGTCGTCAGATTACGACCTAAATGCTGTGCGGCCCTAGGGTTTTTCTATATCTTCCAAAGTAGGTCACTTAGGAAGGCAGGGAATACTTTTCCTGTCCTAGTTTTCATCGACGAACCCGTTAAAGCCGTTTCCGACAATAACCCCGGGGGTCACTGAAATGTGTCAAAAAATCACCAAGGGGTAGTACACCTTGGTGAAATTTTTTACTTTTTCAATCACCACCGGGGTTCTTCGCGGGGATGATTGCAAACGATTCGTTTGACAAAACTAGACTAGGAAATGTATTTCCTTCGTGTCTAAGTCACATACTTCCCAAGATATTTCCATAGACAATAACTCATTGCCGCGCGTGTCGTCAACTGACGACCTAAATGCTGCACGGCCTAGGGTTTTTCTATATCTTCCAAAGCAGGTCACCTAGGAAGGAAATGAATACATTTCATACGATACATTACAACCAGCCACCCATTAAAAGTACTTCCGACAATAACCCCGATGGTCTCTGAAATCTTGCACAAAATAGTAGCAGGGTTCTTGTGGCCGTTGGTTTCATTCGATTCCGCGTACAAAACTAGCCCTAACCCTGTATTTTTATTTTTATTTTTGACCCTCGGGCATAATTACCCCAACCCTGACCCTAAATTGACCCTGGGGCCAACATGCTGCGAGAGTCGTTCGCGCAGCACTTATGTCGAAAAAAAGTATCTCACCATGGGTTCTAGGGCTGCGCAGCAAAACGTCGTCAAAATTCTTGACGACCCGCGCAGCCGACCCTGTGCTGCGCGAAAAACGACATAGGCAGCACTTTTGTAATTTTCCCGCAGCAGAAAAGTCGTCATGACGACACGCGCAGCACTTCTGACGACACGCGCAGCACCTTTTGACGACCTTTTGCTGCCGATTTGCTGACCTGTGCTATATACAAACCCTGTGCTACATACAAACCCTGCGCTACATACAAACCCTGTGCTATATACAAACCCTATGTAGCTATATACAAACCCTGCGCTACATACTTTAATGACCATAAATGGTCATTTCTGCAAAGAAAGAAATACTGTTTACCGTACATTTGTACATGTATATTACTCCAATGAAGTTGTATTGTCGTCAACATTCTGTAAATATCAAATGTAACCAATTCACCCCTAAATATCTCAGACGGACTGTTAATATTTATGTCAATTTTTGGACTATTCCAATTATTGAGTGGCATTTTATGACACAAGATGAATGACACAGGATTGTTAGCCACCAATGTGAGGAAGTTATTCATGAAAGTTGGTGAAGATCCAAGTAACAAATCAGGAGATATGCAACATTTTGATGTTTCTCCAAAATTGTTGTTGCCTGCGATGACGCCGGAATTGTGACTCACTGTTCAATAACATGTGTGTCAGAGACAAAAAGGGGTGATTAGCCATCAATAGGACGAAGCAACTGATGAAACTTGGTAAAGATCGGGCTAGTGTATCAGGGGCGCGTTTCACTAAACTTTGTATGACTACAATGTTCGTAAGTGCAAATTTAAGATCGTCTGTAAATTTCAATTGATGGATTTACATTTATTGAGCATAGGCTGCATATGCAGCCTATGCTCAATAAATGTAAATCCAATAATTGTTTACAAGAAAACATTGTTAATTTGAAATTCACAGACTATCATAATTTTGCACTTACGAACATTTTAAGCGTACAGAGTTAGTGAAGCGGACCCCAGGAGGTGTAAATTCCTGTGTGAGCGGATGTGAGCTATATTGCTGAAGAAGTAATTGGTCGAGGTCAGCTAAGTGACATAGGTTGGCTAGCCGTCAATGAAAGGAAGCATTGATGAAGTTTGAAGTTGGTAAAGATCTGACCAACATATCAGGAGATAATTCCAGCACAAAAATATTTACACAATTTCCAAACATTTCATTGGCCCGTAGCAAGTCCAAAATTTATATCCCAGTAAACTCCCACGCTGAACTACTTTCCGTAACCGTGAGGCGCAGTTAAAATAATTCTTAAGAAAACGGAAAATAAACATATTTTCGTGATGAATTTACATGTATTTCAAATGCTGGAATTATAAGGAATGAATGGCCTTTTTGTGGAATTTATCGGGGATATAAACGTGGAAATGTCGCGGGAATTCTAGACGAGGCCTTCCGGCCTTCGTCCAGTATTCACGCGACTTTTCCAAGTTTATACCCCGATAAATTCCACAAAAAGGCCATTCATTCCTATAATATGCAACATTTTGACATATATCCAAACTAGTTGACATCCACGACGATGCTTACACCAGAATTGTGACCGTTATTTCTTGTCTGCTAGGTTTCCCCGAGACGAGGATATCCGTATAGTCACGCCAATATGAGGTTTCCTTGTCTCACCCTACACACGCTTGTCTCACATCTAGCAACGGTTATTTTCCAATATAAGGTTTGATCATGTCCAGCCGTGTGCAAACGTTTGCTGTGGCCCTTGGGAACTGTTTGTACCCCAAGGCCGCAGGCCGCGGGTTCAAACAGTTCCCGAGGGCCACAGCAAACGTTTGCACACGGCTGGACATGATCAAACGTTATTGTTACATTTCCAACAAAAAACTGATGTAATTTGAGCATTATATTCAGTATTTTCAGTACTTTTATAAATCGTCCCATTCACGTAGATAATTTTCGGTATTCATATTCCGGGGCCGCGGCATGAACATAGCGTCATGTTAACTTTGATGATGTCAGAAACGCGCGTCATTCATTTTGGCGTCATCAGGGCTGTATGTTAACGACATTGAACATGAATTTCATAACACATTGAATACTATCCACTGAAATGGCATTAGCGTCCAATTTGTGGTTGAAAACGTTGTTGACATGAAGATCATGTTGGACGTATTACTACTAGTCGCATAAATTCAGTGAATAAATAGCGGAGTGTTATTGCTGAGATAAATATTTTGATATCCACAAATATGTTCTATATAGGGGCGAGAAAAAGTATACAGCATATGCTCTGTAGCCTATTTCATCAACATTGCAAAGTATACTTTACTAGCAAAGTATACTTTGAGGGAGAAATTTTCAATTTTATGATAAATTTATTAATTTTTATTATACTGAATTTATTACTATCACAGCCAATATGGCTGTGATAATGTAATAAATTCAGTATAATAATTCTGCATAGTTTTAATCATCAAATATACACAATCGTTAGTTCTGCATGAAATAATGCATTTCGGAAAAATCAATGATTGCTCCCTCAAAGTATACTTTGCTAGGAAAGTATACTTTGCAAGTTTGATGAAATCGGCTACTGGTGTTAGACTAGGATATTCCACCCTCGTGATCGGAATATGGTGACAAAGCCTTGTTTCTGAAACATATTCTGACACTGGTGGAATATACTTGTCCCACACCAGTGTATAATATGATGGATACTCTTAGTCTCATTTTCAACTAATGTGAGCGAGACAAAAAAAAGGCACATTTAAAGTGTAAAATGTGAAACCTTAAGAAGTTGGCAGGGTGTCTGTCCAAAGTTGTTGATCATCCCCTCCACAGCATTCCGCTCTGTCTCGTTCTTTAATGCGTCCAGGTCGACTGCTCCTGGTCATAGATACAATTATACAATTAATCTTCCATTGGAGAATCGCATCGAAGATGGTGTCGAAAACTACACAGCTATCCTTAACCCTTTCAGCACCACATGCCTGTAGCGTGGTATTGGCTGAGCCGGCTCATCAGGATCTGCACTTTTTGCAAGTAATTTTCACATTTTTGAGAACAAAAAAACACACCCTTTTCATAAAAGGACTTGTCTGAAAATCATTTTGCGACGATTGGAATGGTCCAGAAATTAACATATAACAAGAAATGCGTCTGTCAAATGCGGATGCCACCTGCAGCATATTTGAGAAACTGTGACAAATTGGTTAACCGAAAAGTGTGACGGACGGACAGACGGACGAACTTACATTTCGGACCTTAGGGGGTACTTGCTATATAAAAGATCAAAGGAAATACCCCGTAAGACACAATAGGCTTACGGGGTACGGAATGAATTCCATTGTCTTCTATTGTCTTAGGCCACGCCCCCTACCCCATAAGTACCCTAATGTGTGCTCGGACAGACGGACAGACGGACAGACGGACAGACAGACGGACGTTCTTACATTACTATACTTATGTGGCTTATCACATGTTAAATATTAGCCACATAAAACGATTTTTAGCCACATAAAACGATTTTTTAGGTGGCTAATTGTAACCAACCCTATCCTTTACCAAGTCCATAACCCTGTGGGGCTAGCCATAAACTATAAGTGCCCGGACGAGGCGGAGTTCTTAATATATTATGTGGCTTATCATGAAATATTAGCCAATAAAAGTTTTTAGCCATAAAACGATTTTTTAGGTGGCTAAATTTTAAAACCCATCCTTTACCAAGTCCAACCCTGTGGGGAGCATAAGTACTAAGGTGTGCCCGGACGACGGGGACGGGGACAGACGGACGGACGGTCCAAACACTATATGCCACCCGTTTCTTCAAAACCCGGTGGCATAAAAATCCATTCCAGTTACTTAGGGGTGAAAGAATTAAACCACATCCTTGGGAGATGGCGCCTCAATAATCACTTTCTGCTGCATTGTGCTTCCAGGCATCGTCTTTTTTCCACATGGTGTCCAAGATGGCTTCCAAAACTTTTAAAAAATTCTCTGGTAAGTGCTATTTACACATCAAAATACATTGATTGATTGATTGATTGGGGATTTATGCTAGTTCAACATCAAAGTACATGCGGTATTAATTTTTCACAAAAAAAAATAGAAAGCACATAAAATTTTGATATACATGTAAAATTAATGAAGATCAAAACTAGAAGTGTGTCCATAGATGGACATAGATGCCTCCACTTGAAGACTCGTGGTCAAATACTTTTGAAGATACAAAATTCCAAACTTCATAATGGTCAAATGACTTGGTCAAATGATTGGGCCAAATGCCATTACTCTGCCTTCACAAAGTGAAAATAAAAACAAAACCCCAAGTGCACAACTAAATATGCTAATTAACATATCTGCAAAGTTTCAAGTCTCTTGATCAAAAACTTTAGGAGTGACACAAAATTCGGATGCACAGATGCACAGACAGATGGACAAGGGCAAGTCTATATGCACCTCCCTCCCAAAGTTGGGGCATACAAATAACAAGGGCATCGTTATTATGAAGCTAATCCCCTCGCTGGCAGCCTTGATAATAAATACTAGAAATGTGGCCTGTCGGCACACGAATGCCCCCGCTGGCAGCCAAAGAAAACGAGGCATATTTGATTATAAGCCTTTAGCCATTTACGTATGACGTTATTGGTTTCGAAACCGCACCAAGTCTGTGACCTTGACCCTGGGCTTAGCGGGGGCGGACGAATGTGGATTTGGTCACGGGAGGGCGGTAGTGTTAGGAGCCAATTGAGCAAATGCGTGTGTGAAATGTGAGAGACCGAGCAAGGAAACAGAAATTATAAGCCATTTTACCCGAGCGTTAAGGTTTCGAACGCACCAAGTCTGTGACCTTGACCCTGGGCTTAGCGGGGGTGGGACGAATGTGGATTTGTCACAGGGCGGTAGAGGACCATTGGAGCAATGCGTGTGTGAAATGTGAAGCAGATCCGAGCAAGGAAACAGAAATTATAAGCCATTTACCCAGCGTTAAGGTTTTGAAAGCACCAAGTCTGTGACCTTGACCCTGGGCTTCGGGGGGCGGGACGAATGTGGATTTACAGGGCGGTTAGAACACGAGTGTGTGAAATGTGAAGCAGATCCGAGCAAGGAAACAGAAATTACAAGCCATTTACCCAGCGTTAAGGTTTCGGGACGTACGTACGTACGTACGGATGCCGGTAACACTATATGCCCCCCTCACCATTCGGTGGCGGGGGCATAACAAAATAAACTTTTAATGCATTTGTCTTACAAAGCCTTACAAACATGGAGAATGTATGCATAACAAAGCACCTACACTCACATTGTGGCCAAATATCAAAATTGGTGAACTGGTTCATGAGTTATTGAACAAGAGTTGTCAGAAGACAACGAAGCTCGCCTGTTGGCAATATCAAAGCATTCCCTGTAAAGAAACAGAAGTTACACAACATTTACCCCAACGTTAAGTTTATGAACATGCTAAGTTTGTGACCTTGACCTTGGGGTAAGGGTTGGGTCATGGGTTGTGGATTTGCTACAGCATGATAGAGGGTCATCTGAGGAACGCATGTATGAAATATCAAGGCGTTCCATGAAAGGAAACAGATGTTATAAGACATTTACCCCAACGTTAAGTTTTTGAATGTGCTAAGTTTGTGACCTTCACCCTGGGGTAAGGGGTGGGTGGTGGGTCATGGATTTGCTGTAGCACGATAGAGTATCATCAGATGAATGCATGTATGAAATATCAAGGCGTTCCCTGTAACAAAACAGAAGTTACACAACATTTACCCCAACGTTAAGTTTGTGAACATGCTAAGTTTGTGACCTGGACCTTTGGGTAAGAGTTGGGTGGTGGGTTGTGGAATTGCTACAGCATGATAGAGGGTCATCTGAGGAATGCATGTATGAAATATCAAGGCGTTCCATGAAAGGAAACAGATGTTATAAGACATTTACCCCAACGTTAAGTTTATGAATGTGCTAAGTTTGTGACCTTGACCTTGGGGAAAGGGGTGGGGGTGGGTCATGGATTTGCTATAGCACGATAGAGTATCATCAGATGAATGCATGTATGAAATATCAAGGCGTTCCCTGTAAAGAAACAGAAATTATAAAAATACATTTACTCCAACGTTAAGTTTATGATGTTGATCTTGGGGAAAAGGGGGGGGGGGGGGGGGGGGGGGGGGGGGGGGGGGGGGGGGGGGGGGGGGGGGGGGGGGGTCATGGATTTGCTGTAGCACAATAGAGGATCATCAGATGAATGCATGTATGAACTAGATTTGTCAGTAAGCCCTGACCTACAATGAATTCCAGCTCGCATACTATCATTTTCAGATAAAAGACTATGTCAGCACATATGGAGAGTGCGAGTTTCTGGCATAAATGGGGGTCGTAGGTTTGTTGCAGAATGATGTATGAGTTTCAGAGAAGGGGCGGGTAAATATGGATTTGCTGTAGCACAATAGAGGATCATCAGATGAATGCATGTATGAACTAGATTTGTCAGTAAGCCCTGACATACAATGAATTCCAGCTCGCATACTATCATTTTCAGATAAAAGACTATGTCAGCACATATGGAGAGTGCGATGGTGGTTCCAGATGAAACAAGAAACGAGGCAAAGTCACGAAGGCCAGGTTTTTTCCAAGCATAGGCACTTGGATAACATAATTATACCCACTTTTTGTAGACTAGATGGCCGTGGCCTGCATGTCGTGCCTTGGGGCGAGGCATGGACACTAAAAAAATAGATATAGTAGATGGAAAAACTTTAACGAAAAAACTTTAACCGGATACGGACGTACGGATGGAAGGACGGACGTATGCCAAAATGCCGACGATATCTCGCTTTCCGCAAGCGGGTGCGACAATGATGATAAACACCCATGTGAAGTATCAAGGTAATGGGTGAAGCAGTTGCAGAGATATAGTACACTAAAAAACTTTAACAAAAAAATTCAAAGTAATTTGACCTTGACATTGGGCACAGGGGCCGCACGGTTGGGGATTAGAATGAAAACATGTATGATGATAAACACCCATGTGAAGTTTCAAGGTAATGGGCGAAGCAGATGCAGAGATATATAGTATAACGAAAAAGTTTTAACCAAAAAACTTTAACTAGACGTACGTTAAAAAGTTAACGTTGAAAATGGCTAAGTCAATTACGTAGAAATAATAGGTGAAGGTAAAAATGGATAGTTGTATGTGGTAGGCACCCCTTGGTTATGAAGCTGTGAAAGTTTGGTGGTCCTAGGTGGTACAGTATCAAAGAAATGGACTTAAACACGAAAACTTAACATTGTAAACGCGAAAACTTAACATTGAAAATGACTAAGTCGACTACGCGGAAAAAATGGGTGAAGTTAAAAAAAAAGTATAATGTTGATAGTGATATGTGGTGGCCCCACCCCTTGATTATGAAGCATGTGAAAGTTTGGTTGGTGGTCTAGGTGGTACAGTACCAAATAAATGGACTTAAACAACGAAACTTAACATTGTAAACGCGAAAACTTAACATTGAAAAATGACTAAGTCGACTGCGAAAGAAAAAAATGGGTCAAGTTCCAAAAAAAGTAACATGTTGGATAGTGATATGTGGTGGGCACCCCTTGATTATGAAGCTGTGAAAGCTTGGTGGTCCTAGGTGGTACAGTAACAAAGAAATGGACTCAAACACGAAAACTTAACATTGATTGTGGACGCCAGCCGCCCCCACGCCCGCGCCCGCCGCCCGCCCGCCGCCCGCCCGGCTTTCGCCAATCCAATAGCCTGGATTTTTTTCCAAAAACCTGGCTAAAAAGCAAACTAGACATTCTGAGTCTGTGACCTTGACCCCTGGCATAAATGAGGGTCGTAGGTTTGTTGCAGAATGATGTATGAGTGTCAGAGAAGGGCCGGGTAAAATATCACTGCATTCCGCAAAGGGAAAGAGAAGTTATAAGGAAATTTACATTTGTTAAGTTTTCATTTTTTTCTAAGTTTCTAAGTCCGTGACCTTGACCCCTGGCATAAATGGGGGTAGTAGGTTTGTTGCAGAATGATGTAGGAGTGTCAGAGAAGGGGCGGGTAAAATATGAAAGATTTCCGCAAAGGGAAAGAGAAGTTAAAAGGAAATTTACAATTGTTAAGTTTTTGTTTTTTTCTAAGTTTCTAAGTCCGTGACCTTGATCCCTGGCATAAATGGGGGTCGTAGGTTTGTTGCAGAATGATGTATGAGTTTCAGAGAAGGGGCGGGTAAATATGAAAGATTTCTGCAAAGGGAAAGAGAAGTTAAAAGGAAATTTACAATTGTTAAGTTTTGTGACGGACGGAAACACGGAAAGACGGACGGACGGACGGACGGACAAGCTGACCAACATTTACCCCAACGTTAAGTTTATGAACATGCTAAGTTTGTGACCTTGACCTTGGGGTAAGGGTTGGGTCGTGGATTGTGGATTTGCATGATAGAGGGTCATCTGAGGAATGCATGTATAAACTATCAAGGCGTTCCATGAAAGGAAACTGATGTTATAAGACATTTACCCCAAAGTTAAGTTTATGAATGTGCTAAGTTTGTGACCTTGGGGTAAGTGGTGGGTCATGGATTTGCTATAGCACAATAGAGTATCATCAGATGAATGCATGTATGAAATATCAAGGCGTTCCGTTCCCTGTAAAGAAACAGAAATTATAAAAATACATTTACTCCAACGTTAAGTTTATGATGTTGATCTTGGGGGAAAAGGGGGGGGGGGGGGGGGGGGGGTGGGGGGGGGGGGGGGGGGGGGGGGGGTCATGGATTTGCTGTAGCACAATAGAGGATCATCAGATGAATGCATGTATGAACTAGATTTGTCAGTAAGCCCTGACCTACAATGAATTCCAGCTCGCATACTATCATTTTCAGATAAAAGACTATGTCAGCACATATGGAGAGTGCGAGTTTCTGGCATAAATGGGGGTCGTAGGTTTGTTGCAGAATGATGTATGAGTTTCAGAGAAGGGGCGGGTAAATATGGATTTGCTGTAGCACAATAGAGGATCATCAGATGAATGCATGTATGAACTAGATTTGTCAGTAAGCCCTGACATACAATGAATTCCAGCTCGCATACTATCATTTTCAGATAAAAGACTATGTCAGCACATATGGAGAGTGCGATGGTGGTTCCAGATGAAACAAGAAACGAGGCAAAGTCACGAAGGCCAGGTTTTTTCCAAGCATAGGCACTTGGATAACATAATTATACCCACTTTTTGTAGACTAGATGGCCGTGGCCTGCATGTCGTGCCTTGGGGCGAGGCATGGACACTAAAAAAATAGATATAGTAGATGGAAAAACTTTAACGAAAAAACTTTAACCGGATACGGACGTACGGATGGAAGGACGGATGTATGCCAAAATGCCGACGATATCTCGCTTTCCGCAAGCGGGTGCGACAATGATGATAAACACCCATGTGAAGTATCAAGGTAATGGGTGAAGCAGTTGCAGAGATATAGTACACTAAAAAACTTTAACAAAAAAATTCAAAGTAATTTGACCTTGACATTGGGCACAGGGGCCGCACGGTTGGGGATTAGAATGAAAACATGTATGATGATAAACACCCATGTGAAGTTTCAAGGTAATGGGCGAAGCAGATGCAGAGATATATAGTATAACGAAAAAGTTTTAACCAAAAAACTTTAACTAGACGTACGTTAAAAAGTTAACGTTGAAAATGGCTAAGTCAATTACGTAGAAATAATAGGTGAAGGTAAAAATGGATAGTTGTATGTGGTAGGCACCCCTTGGTTATGAAGCTGTGAAAGTTTGGTGGTCCTAGGTGGTACAGTACCAAAGAAATGGACTTAAACACGAAAACTTAACATTGTAAACGCGAAAACTTAACATTGAAAATGACTAAGTCGACTACGCGGAAAAAATGGGTCAAGTTAAAAAAAAAGTATAATGTTGGATAGTGATATGTGGTGGGCACCCCTTGATTATGAAGCTGTGAAAGTTTGGTGGTCCTAGGTGGTACAGTACCAAATAAATGGACTTAAACACGAAAACTTAACATTGTAAACGCGAAAACTTAACATTGAAAATGACTAAGTCGACTGCGCGGAAAAAATGGGTCAAGTTCCAAAAAAAGTAACATGTTGGATAGTGATATGTGGTGGGCACCCCTTGATTATGAAGCTGTGAAAGCTTGGTGGTCCTAGGTGGTACAGTAACAAAGAAATGGACTCAAACACGAAAACTTAACATTGATTGTGGACGCCGCCCGCCGCCCACCGCCCGCCCGCCGCCCGCCCGGCTTTCGCCAATCCAATAGCCTGGATTTTTTTCCAAAAACCTGGCTAAAAAGCAAACTAGACATTCTGAGTCTGTGACCTTGACCCCTGGCATAAATGAGGGTCGTATGTTTGTTGCAGAATGATGTATGAGTGTCAGAGAAGGGCCGGGTAAAATATCACTGCATTCCGCAAAGGGAAAGAGAAGTTATAAGGAAATTTACATTTGTTAAGTTTTCATTTTTTTCTAAGTTTCTAAGTCCGTGACCTTGACCCCTGGCATAAATGGGGGTAGTAGGTTTGTTGCAGAATGATGTAGGAGTGTCAGAGAAGGGGCGGGTAAAAATAAAATGAAAGATTTCCGCAAAGGGAAAGAGAAGTTAAAAGGAAATTTACAATTGTTAAGTTTTTGTTTTTTTCTAAGTTTCTAAGTCCGTGACCTTGATCCCTGGCATAAATGGGGGTCGTAGGTTTGTTGCAGAATGATGTATGAGTTTCAGAGAAGGGGCGGGTAAATATGAAAGATTTCTGCAAAGGGAAAGAGAAGTTAAAAGGAAATTTACAATTGTTAAGTTTTGTGACGGACGGAAACACGGAAAGACGGACGGACGGACGGACAAGCTGACCAACATTTACCCCAACGTTAAGTTTATGAACATGCTAAGTTTGTGACCTTGACCTTGGGGTAAGGGTTGGGTCGTGGATTGTGGATTTGCATGATAGAGGGTCATCTGAGGAATGCATGTATAAACTATCAAGGCGTTCCATGAAAGGAAACTGATGTTATAAGACATTTACCCCAAAGTTAAGTTTATGAATGTGCTAAGTTTGTGACCTTGGGGTAAGTGGTGGGTCATGGATTTGCTATAGCACAATAGAGTATCATCAGATGAATGCATGTATGAAATATCAAGGCATTCCATGAAAGGAAACAGATGTTATAGAAGACATTTACTCCAACGTTAAGTTTATGAATGTGCTAAGTTTGTGACATTGACCTTGGGGAAAGGGGTGGGAGGTGGGTCATGGATTTGCTATCGTACGATAGAGTATCATCAGATGAATCCATGTATGAATATGAAGGCGTTCCCTGTAAATAAACAGAAGTTACACAACATTTACCCCAACGTTAAGTTTAAGAACATGCTAAGTGTGTGACCTTGACCTTGGGGTAAGGGTTGGGTGGTGGATCGTGGACTTGCTACAGCATGATAGAGGGTCATCAGATGAATGCATGTATGAAATATGAAGACATTCCCTGTAAATAAACAGAAGTGCATGTATGAAATATCAAGGCGTTCCATGAAAGGAAACAGATGTTATAAGACATTTACCCCAACGTTAAGTTTGTGAATGTGCTAAGCTTGTGACCTTGACCCTGAAGTAAGGGTTGGGTGGTGGGTCATGGATTTGCTACAGCATGATAGAGGGTCATCTGAGGAATACATGTATGAAATAACAAGGTGTTCCATGAAAGGAAACAGAAGTTATAAGACATTTACCCCAACGTTAAGCTTGTGGACGACGCTGCCGCCAACGCCGCCGCCGCCGCCGCCGCCGCCGCCGCCACCGCCACCGCCGCCGGGGGTATGCCACAAGCTCTTCTGCACTTCGTGCAGGCGAGCTAAAAATGAAAGGTGTTGCTAACATATGCACATGTACGTATGCACGTACGTACATACATGGACTAACACTATATCCCTCCCCACTTGCCTATTGGCGAGTGGATAATGATTCAGGTTGATGAATACCCTCATATGTGCAGTAGTAGAAGACATTCAAGGCATCGACTGCTGCCTGCCCCTTCTGTTTGTAGCCAAATATCAGGTCTATCCAGTTGTGCAGGTTCTTGGAGACATACTCCGACTCCTGTAGACAGAGACATGGTAGAATGGATTGAAGTTTGGAGAGGTTCCAATTTAAAGTGACTGTGTCTCAGATGTCACCTCCGAAGATGCATTTCACAGAAATAGTTGAGATTTGTCAATGGATCTTGTATGAATACAGTCACAATTTGTCATTGGTTATAACTATGTGTATGTCAGCTAATTATTGCATTTCCATGTCAGCTTTCGATGTCTTAAACCTTTGAACCCGAAAGCTCGAAAACCCGCTACAGCGTTTTATGCAAACAGTGCAGATACAGATGATCGGCACTTTTTGAAAGTAATTTTCATATTTTTGAGAACAAAAACACCCCCTTTTCATAAATGGACTAATCTGAAAACTATTTTGTGATGGTTGGATTGGTTGCAAAATTAATAGATCAAAATCCAGTCCAGTTTTTGTGTTTTTGTTCTCAAAAATAGGAAAATTACTTGCAAAAAGTGCAGATCCTGATGAGACGGCTCGTCTACACTGTTGGCCAATACTATACAGGCATGTGGTGTTGAAAGGGTTAATAACGAGTGAACATTTAATTGTTTCATGCAATACAGCTGAACCTTGGATAATTGACTACACATTTAACATCGCTACAACAGCCGCCTCTCTATACCAGTTAGTTTTGTTTGCGTCCCATTAGGTGGTTGTCATAGTATGTTTGCTGTGTCCTATAACTTCTTGTTGTTTGTTGTTGTTTGTTGTGCATAAAATGGGTTTTTGCAATGTATAAACACTGGTGTAAAGTATACTTTGAGGGAGAAATTTTCAATTTTAGGATAAATTTATTAATTTTTATTATTATTATATTGAATTTATTACATTATCACAGCCAATTGATAATGTAATAAATTCAGTATAATAATTCTGCATACTTTTAATCATCAAATATATGCAGTCGTTAGTTCTATATGAAATAATGCATTTTGGGAAAAATAAATGATTACTCCCTGAAAGTATACTTTGTTAATAAAGTATACTTTGCAATGTTGGTGAAATCGCGTATCTTGTTAGTAAATTGTTGTAGTATCTTGTTACCCCATTTTTTTTGTCTGGGCGGCTACAGGAAAGAAAACCAAATTTGGTAACCAGTGCAGCTTGAATGTATCATGTTGTGTTTATGCAATTCATAGGATCCGACATCTATGTGGCTTTATTATGATATTTATCAAACTTGTTTAATACTCATCGTATTAGCCATTTCAACCCTAAATAACTGTAATGGACTGTGTCATGGACTGTGTAATGGACTGTGTCATGTTAACTTTGCGACCAATCCAATCATCACAAAATGATTTTCAGATTGGTCCATTTATAAAACAAGAATTCCGCCACGGAAGCGGTATCGCGCCTGTCGAGGCATTTGACCGTGAACATTACAGTAAATAAATGACCTTGACCTTGAGAATTTGGATGTGGGGGTGTGCGTAATGAAGCATCATCCCTAGACAAAGATTGATGTGAAATATTATCAAAGTCTGGCAAGGGGTTAAAGAGATATTGTGAAAAAACAATAACTTCAACGCATTTCTGTTACAAAAGCGGTGAAAATTAAAAGTAAATAAATGACCTCGACCTTCAGAATTTGGATGTGGGGGTGTGCGTAATGAAGCATCATCCCTAGACAAAGATTGATGTGAAATATTATCAAAGTCTGGCAAGGGGTTAAAGAGATATTGTTAAAAACAATAACTTTAACGCATTTCTGTTACAAAACCGGTGAACATTACAAGTAAATAAATGACCTTGACCTTCAGAATTTGGATGTGGGGGTATACGTAATGAAGCATCATCCCTAGACAAACATTGATGTGAAATATTATGAAAGTCTGGCAAGGGGTTAAAGAGATATTGTGAAAAAACAATAACTTTAATGCATTTGCCTTACAAAAAACCGGATGACGCGGACGACAACGACGCCGCGGACGACGACGACGGAAAAAGCGCCGACTATAGTGGCGCCTCTGCTAAAGCAGGCGCGACAATGAGGCGTTTGAAAGTATTTTTGATGACTAAAGCGAGGTTTGAACCCACAACCTGCGGATTGGAAGTCAGGTGTTCTAACCCCTAGGCCACAATCCATCCCACATTACATGTGAACACACCCACTAAAATAAGTGTAAATGTTATTCTATTTTCCAATTTCGCACTTACAAACTTCTTAGTCATATGAAGTTTAGTGAAACGGGAGCCAGATCCGGATGAGACGGCCCACTATGAGCCGGCTCACTCTGGATCTACACTGTTTGGAAACAAGCTATAGAGGTCTGTAGTGTCGAAAGGGTAAATCATCGTCCATGTCAGATTGACTATGTACGCTACCTACCAGGGCCTGCCTGTGTTTGTGGATGAAGTCCTCGGGACACGAGGCCCACCGAGGTAACAACACGTGGTCCACCCTCACAGTCGGCTCATGGCCTCTGATGTTCTGCAACTTTCCCAGGTCAAAACCTGCAAGTTTACAGAGCCTTTACATGGCTTTATATTTTATTGATGGGTTTTATGTTTTGCTGGAATGGGGAAAACAAATGGAAAATATGAATTCTGTCTGTGTCAAACACTACAAGAGGTAAAACTGACCAATGACTTGTACATATTAAGGTGTCCGAGATGGCAACTCATTATACACCAACAAGGACACGTTCGTATACCATTTATACATATATCTTATCATAATAGAGGGTTAGATGGTGTCAGGCCTTTATCAGGGTTTTACAATCACGCTATGTCTGGCCGCGAATGCCGCATCACAATTGATTGGTGTACTATTTGTGAAACAATACGACTATGATGGAAATATCGATGACATTATTATATTCCAACCCTTTAATGGGTTAAGTATTACTAGTTATAAAGTAGTCTACACAAGACTTATTATTCATGTTGGACAGGAACTCGGGCAGATTATATTCTGGAAATATGGTGTTTACGGTCCTGCTTTGTCAATTGTATTTAATTCAATATGATGTTATTAAACCTGCCACTTACACAAGACTTACTCTTCATGTTGGACAGGAACTCGAGTTGATAGAATTATGGAAATGAAGAGTTTATATTTCTGCTTTATTGAGTGTATTGAATTCAATATGATGTTAGTCATTTAGACAAAACTTACTATTCATATTGGACAGAAACTCGGGCAGATAGAAGAATTCTGGGATCAATTCCTTCACGTCATTCGGGTTGTTGTACATCGATGCCCACGTGCCTGGTATTGAGTGGAACTGACGATCGGCCACGTCAAACCTAGAATAGGCGGTGTAATTAGTGTCTGTTTAACACAACAAGCCTAGATTTTACTGCTATATCCACAATGCATTTGTTCAATGATATTAACTTTTAGCAGAATTTAACAAGAGCTGTAGGAGAACAGCATAGCTCGACTACGAGGGTTGTCGATGTACACATAGCTTGACAAAGAAGGTAAGAAGGTGGCTGCGGCCTGCATAAAAACCTTAACCAAGGTTGACTAAAAACATTAACCAAGGGAAATTAAGTAAGTAATTCAAGGTTAAATGTAGGTCAATGTCAGATATAGGTCAGGGGTTATTGATGTACATCACTAGGAAATAAAGTTTTCCAAGTATGGTTGCTTTAGGCCCAGGAGTATTCCATATACAAGCTTGAGTAAAAACCGTAACCAAGGGGAGATAACTAAGTAATCCAAGGATAAAAGTAGGTCAAGGTCAAATATAGGTCAGGGATTATTGATGTACATCACTAGGAGATGAAGTTGTCCAAGTATGGTTGATGTAGGCCCAGAAGTATTCCATATACAAGCTTGACTATAAACATTAAGCAAGTACTTCAAGGTTAAATGTAGGTGAAGGTAAAATAAAGGTCAGGGGTTATTGATAAGTACATCCCTATGAGAAAAAGTTATCCAAGTATGGTGTCTGTATGCACAATAGTATTCCATCTACAAGCTTGACTAAAAAACCTTAACCAAGGTTGAGTAAAAACCTTAACCAAGGGGAATTAAGTAAGTAATTTATTTAAGGTTAAATGTAGGTCAAGGTCAAATATAGGTCAGGGGTTGTTGATGTACATCACTAGGAGATGAAGTTGTCCAAGTATGGTTGGTGTAGGGCCATGAGTATTCCATCTACAAGCTTGACTAAAAACCTTAACCAAAGAGAATTAAGTAAGTAATTCAAGAGGAAATGTAGGTCAAGGTCAAATATAGATCAGGGGTTATTGATGTACATCACTATGAGAAAAGGTTGTCCAAGTATGGTGTCTGTATGCACAATAGTATTCCATGTACAAGCTTGAGTAAAAAGCTTAACCAAGGTCGAGTAAAAACCTTAACCAAGGGGAATTAAGTAAGTAATTCAAGGTTAAATATAGGTCAAGGTCAAATATAGGTCAGGGGTTGTTGATGTACATCACTAGGAGATGAAGTTGTCCAAGTATGGTTGGTGTAGGGCCAGGAGTATTCCATCTACAAGCTTGACTAAAAACGTTAACCAAGGGGAATTAAGTAAGTAATTCAAGAGGAAATGTAGGTCAAGGTCAAATATAGATCAGGGGTTGTTTATGTACATCACTAGGAGATGAAGTTGTCCAAGTATGGTGGGTGTAGGGCCAGTAGTATTCCATATAGAAGGTTGACTAAAAACCTTAACCATTGTCCAAGTATGGTGGGTGTAGGGCCAGTAGTATTCCATATAGAAGGTTGACTAAAAACCTTAACCAAAAGGAATTAAGTAAGTAATTGAAGAGGAAATGTAGGTCAAGGTCAAATATAGATCAGGGGTTATTGATGTACATACCTATGAGAAAAGGTTGTCGAAGTATGGTGTCTGGATGCACAATAGTATTCAATGTACAAGCTTGAAAAAAAACCTTAACCAAGGTTGACTAAAAACCTTAACCAAGGGGAATTAAGTAAGTAATTCAAGAGGAAATGTAGGTCAAGGTCAAATATAGATGAGGGGTTATTGATGTGCATCACTAGGAGATGAAGTTGTCCAAGTATGGTGGGTGTAGGGCCAGTAGTATTGCATATACAAGCCTGACTAAAAACCTTAACCAAGGTTGACTAAAAACCTTAACCAAGGGGAATTAACCAAGTAATTCAAGAGGAAATGTAGGTCAAGGTCAAATATAGATCAGGGGTTATTGATGTACATCACTAGGAGATGAAGTTGTCCAAGTATGGTGGGTGTAGGGCCAGTAGTATTCCATATACAAACTTGACTAAAAACCTTAACCGACGCCGGGGTGACAACATAAGCTCTACTTATTCTTCGAATAGTCAAGCTAAAAATGAGTCTAATTTGGTCATTTCCGTCAAATATTGATTTTATTACGAAAAAAAGTTCCCATGTTAAACCCCCATAGACATCTTCTTAAAATAGACTTGAAAGTAATGTTGGTAAAACTTGGTTCTCTACTGTTATCATTTTTAACCTACATGCACATAACAAATGAGACACGCCATGTGATTTTGTACCGATACATAGGTATACGATATTTCATGAAAAATACTCACAAAATTTACTATAATTTCCGTATTTGCTATTTTGTCATCTTTCAAAGTCATTTACAGAAAAGATCACAGTTACTGTAAATATATTTCATGAAAAATCGAAAATGTCAACACATCCACAAAAGATTTGTCAGCAATGGCTGCCAGTGCTGATGTTATTGTAAATTTCCATTTTGCATTTATATGAACAAACCTTCAGTGAACTGGGCCCCGGGAACCTACCTGCCACTTTAGAGTTGGGTTATACACGGCTCTCAACACGTAATTTGAGACAAGCCATGTGATTTTGTACCTAAGCCTGTACGATTTGTCATGAAAAACAGTTACAGAAACGGCGATATTTTCAGTAAATTGTCCTGCACTTGCTCTCAAAGTTTTGTTAACTTTAGACGTCATTTATGGAAAATATAGTCAATTTTGTAAAAGTCTTTCATGAAACATCGCACACTTCTTATGTACAAAATCACATGGCTCGTCTGAAATATACTTGAATGTAATGTTTGAAATTATGGATCGAATGATTGACTTGCTGAGCCTGATCTGTAGCCGATTTCATCAAAATTGCAAAGTATACTTTTCTAGCAAACTATACTTTGAGGGAGAAATCATTTATTTTTCATGAAATGCATTATTTCATATAGAACTAACGACTGCATATATTTGATGATTAAAAGTATGCAGAATTATTATACTGAATTTATTACATTATCACAGCCAAATTGGCTGTGATAATGTAATAAATTCATTATAATAACAAGAAACGAGGCAAAGCCATGAAGGCCAGGTTTTTTCCAAGCATAGATTCTTGGATAACATATTTATACCCACTTTTTGTAGACTAGATGGCCGTGGCCTGCATGTCGCGCCTTGGGGCGAGGCATGGACACTAAAAAAAGAGATGTAGTAAATGGAAAAACTTTAACCAAAAATCTTTAACCGGACATACGGACGGACGGACGGACGGACGTATGCCAAAATGCCGACTATATTGCGCTTTCCGCAAGCGGGCGCGACAATGATGATAAACACCCATGTGAAGTATCAAGGTAATGGGTGAAGCAGTTGCAGAGATATAGTACACGAAAAAACTTTAAGAAAAAATTTCAAAGTAATTTGACCTTGACATTGGGCACAGGGGCCGCACGGTTGGGGGGTAGAATGAAAATATGGATGATGATAAACACCCATGTGAAGTTTCAAGGTAATGGGCGAAGTAGTTGCAGAGATATAGTATAACAAAAAACTTTAACCAAAAAACTTTAACCAGAGGCATGTTAAAAAGTTAACGTTGAAAATGCTAAAAAGTCAATTACGTAGAAATAATAGGTCAAGGTAAAAAAAATGGTCACATGTTGGATAGTGATATGTGGTGGGCACCCCTTGGTTATGAAGCTGTGAAAGTTTGTTGGTCCTATGAGGTACAGTAACAAAGAATGGACTCAAACACAAAAACTTAACATTGATTGTGGACGCCGCCCGCCGCCCGACACCCACCGCCCGCCCACCCGCCTAGCTTTCGCCAGTCCAATAGCGTGGATTTTTTAAAAAAAAAACCTGGCTAAAAATTAATAAATTTATCATAAAATTGAAAATTTCTCCCTCAAAGTATACTTTGCTAGATAAGTATACTTTGCAAGTTTGATGAAATAGGCTGCAGAAACATCCAAGACAATGTGAAAAAAAATCACGGTCCAAATGAGTGGTAACAACATATACCTTTATCGAGAAATAAACAAAATAATGATATTTTTTAAACAAAAAATATTTTATATCCTTGGACTGAATGTATAATTGTATTTATTTCCTCTCGAAAGTATATGATGTTACCACTCATTTGAACATCCAAGACAATGTGCCCCGTACCTGTCACTCTGCAGCCCGGTTATAAACTATGCTAAAATGTTAATATAGGAATGAATGGCCTTTTTGTGGAATTTATCGGGGTATAAACTTTGAAAAGTCGCGGGAATACTGGACGAAGGCCGGAAGGCCTCGTCCAGTATTGCCGTGACTTTTCCAAGTTTATATCCCCGATAAATTCCACAAAAAGGCCATGCATTCCTTATAATTCCAGCATTTGAAATAAATTAATCAAGAAAATGTGTTTATTTTCCGTTTTCTTAAGAATTATTTTAACTGCGCCTCACAGTTACGGAAAGTAGTTTGGCGTGGGAGTTTACTGGGATATAAATTTTGGACAGAGACTTGGTACGGGCCAATCAAATGTTAGGGAATTGTGTAAATATTTTTGTGCTGGAATTATATATCCATGAACATAATGATTGAAAGAATGCCTGGCTGAGCCCCGAGTGTGACGAGAAAGTGAAAGTGAAAGAGTTTAACACCCACCAACAGCTAAGGTCATATAGAGACGGGACCACAGTTTAAAGTCTCATCCGACCGACAAGTGGGATGGAAATACTATGAAAGGAATTTTTAATGCCCTAGGCGAGGTTTGAACCCACAACCTCCATATTGGAAGTCAGCTGTTGTAACCCCTAGGCGACGAGCCGAGACATTGCGCCCCTACCTGCCACTCTGGAGGGTGATGTGTAGTGTGGTGAATGGCTCCATGCGCACCATGTAGTACATGACACTCGCGGCGTTCGAGTAGTGGGTGCCGTAGTGGAACTTCTCTACCATGCCACCAGGGTCCTCAAAGTGCTCAAACCTGTCGTACATGTGCAAACATATATGTGGCTGCGGTGGGAGAATGGGTTTTGGGATTTTTGAATACAGTCGAACCTCCCCGAACAGCCACCTCTCTACAACAACACAACAGCCGCTATTTTATATCCCAAATGGATGATTTCCTCTGTATCTAACCTGAGCTGAGCACAAAAATTGTCGTCTGCTTTTGTTATCTTTCTCAATAAAAACATGTTTTGACAGCATTTTAGAATCATTTCCATTGGAAATTATTCTAAAAATGTTGCCAAAGCATGTTTTTGATTAGAATTATCGAAGGAAATAAATAAACAGCAGACGACAAAATTTAATTCAGCATTAACCTCCCTACAACAGCCACCTCTCTACAACAGTCATGGGCGGGCTGTTGTAGAGAGGTTGCACTGTAATTCACTTTTGAATATTTGTGTGTCCAAAATATTTGACACAAAGGTCAAGGTCCAAAACTGTATGTCCAAAACTGTGGACGCCTATTAGATGGCAGTCGCCGTTAAGTAGCCGAAATTGTGACCAATATGTCTCCATTTCCACTAACGTGGGTGAGACAAAAACAACACATACAGTGTGACCTCGTTAGTACACGGAAGTCCGGCGACATACAACCTTCCGTGTTGCTTATCCGAACCGTGCTATATCCGTTCTCGCCCAAGACGCATCATAATGTCAACAAAAAATACATGTACACTGTACACTGTGACTGCGAATGAACGACATCGCCAATGCCTATAATATGCCATAAGTTTTCACTGTTATCTTTGCATGTAATAAATATATTGACTCCAAGAATTGTTAACGTCATGTTTTATTTATTCATCATGTTCATGTAGAATGTAGATCTACGCAGGTCCGTGCAATCCATTATTGTAAACGCCTGTAGAAAAAAGTGCATTCGATGACGCATGACCCAATGACCGATATCCTGTTCCATCAGCTGCAACGTCACGTGACGACTCGTGCGTTGCAATCTGTGTTTACTCATATGGTGAGCACAGGTGGAAGACTCGGACCTATGACACCAAAATAAATGCCTATTAAAAAAATCCCATTATCCCACCCACCTGGTATCGTACTGTACATGACGTTAATAATAGAACGAGATAAAGTGGGTGGGGTAATGGATATTTTTATAATGGTCATTTTCTTTGTGTCACACGTCCGACTATTCCACCTGTGGGTTTGAGTACGCACAGAGTTACCCTTTCAACACCACAGACCTGTATAGACATGTTTTGCCCGACGTGTTATAATATTGCGCCAGTTCATGAGGTAATCAGGCTTATCACGTGAGATTTTCGACGAAGATGAATCTGATAATAGTGTACATTTTCTGTAAACGGTATCGAATGTTGACGAATATTAAATTAGTAATTATTACGCATTTGCTCTGAAAATGTTATCAACTTTCCGATATATTTGCAGAAAAAAGTCGAATCATTCTCGGCGAAAATCTCAGTTATATAATAAAGTTGATTATCTCATGCACTGGCTCAATTATGACGTAGCGAAACAAGGCCAGTTGTCACGTACACATTTGTGTACATGCGCCGGGGGCGTGGGCAGTGCTGTAACAGTTTAGTTAATCTGGGTCGAGTTAATCTGCGCGACTGATACGCGATCTCCGATTGGTCAGCCTATACACCTAATTAATATTCCACCAATGGTGAGCGTGAACGCATGCAGGAAAAATGAAATCGAGCATGGAATTGTTTACATAACATTAGCACTGCTTTGTTACTGGGACCAATAATTGATCTTATTCCCAGTTTGCTCGGATTAATTTACGAAATGTGCAAACGTGATCAGCTGCACATTCACATCGGTGAGATAAAAGGAGGCTATGCGTCCATAAAAAAATAAAAATAAAAAAAATCGTCCATTTTGGGTCTAATTTGGGAAAGAATCGCAAATTTAACACGATTTCTGACAATAGTCGTGTTACAAATTTAACACGATTTTGATATACAAATAGGCAAAAAATTCGGGAGCCAAGGCACAACCGTGTACTAACCGAAATCGTGTTATAGTGAAGCGTGTACTAACGGGGTCGCACTGTACTGCTGAACGTACCATTTTGTCCTGCAAGATCATAAACTCGTCATAGCCCACTCACTGGCTAGTCATAGCCCACTCACTGGCTAGTCATAGCCCACTCACTGGCTAGTGCCCACTCACTGCCCTATCATAACACATGGCTAGTCATAGCCCACTCACTGGCTAGTCATAGCCCACTCACTGGCTACTTAAGATAAAGGTGCATGATTTTCCAATAAACCATATACTTCAACATCTATTTGATATAATAATTTTATAAACTGTAGGCGTATTCCTGTTTTACGCATGTACCAGTAGGCAGTACATATCATACAAGCTCAGACATGCAGCTAGCTTCAACAGTAACTGACAGCTTATTGGACTAGATTGCGGGGGGGGGTATAGAAAAAAACTAGATAAATCCCACAAATGCTCCCCGATGACGTATGGATTGACCCTTGACCCTGGGTATTGGTGTAGTATAATTATTAATCACAATAAATGGTGATCAATGTGTATATGATGTAACATCATCATGTTTCAAGTTGATATCGCAAGCGGTCACAGAGATATAGCAATTTGAAAACTTTAATGTAAGCTTTAAAAAATATATTCTAAGTCATTTCACCTTCGACTCCTGGGCAGCATGGGTAGGGTATACAATGAAAATATGGATGGTGATCAATGTGTATATGAAGTTTCAAGTTGATATCCCAAGCAGTCACAGAGATATAGCAATTTGAAGACAGCTTATGGAAAATATGAAAAATAGTTTTGCCAGTAACGGACAACTTACAGAAAATATGGAAAATAGCTTCGCCAGTAACAGACAGCTTATGGAAAATATGGCAATTCGCCAGTAATGAACAGCTTATGGAAAATAGCTTCGCCAGTAATGGACAGCTAATGGAGAATAGCTTCGCCAGTAACGGACAGCTTATGGAAAATAGCTTCGCCAGCTTATGGAACATGCCACGACAGTTGGAGTCTGCACCATGCAGATATCAATGGTTATAAACCTTTCTCAGTAACAACTATGGACTATGGAATTCAAATTAGAAAACCATGATTGACTAAGAATGACATCGTTTTAAAGCAGCAAAATTAAATGGTAACAAGGGCATCGTTATCACCAAGCTAGTCCACTTGCTGGCAGCCTTGATAATAAAAAAACAAACTTTAACGCATTTGCCTTACAAAGTGAACAAAAGTCCTCAGTGACATTGATCTTGGGCAGTCAGATGTGGGATATAAAAAAAAAAGAACCATCTCTAGACACACATTGTGGCCAAATACATTCAAACTTGTCTTAAGCAAGCGGCCATGGGAAAGTCCAAAATTGCTTGCTTAACACAGGTGGGTGCTTAATGGAGGTTCATCTTGGACCGACTTATAACTTGTTCCATATAGATGTATATGTACAATTAATGTACAGTCAAACTTGTCTTAAGTTCATATGTACATTTTTTGAACAGATAAATATAAATGGAACTAGTACAGTCATTTATAGGGAGAAATAAAAACAGAACAATTTCATGTTTCAGTAAGAATGTATTCAGAAATGCATGCATATGTGACCGTTCCGCGTGGTCGGGTGTGGTCTACGTCGGCTTGGATCCGTTGGTGAGATATATTGTAGTACTCACCCTATAGCTGGAATGTCTATTACCGGGTTGAATGTTAAACGGGGAATTCAGCATCAAGCGGTAGCACCCCAGCTTACAGATTCCAAGCCTAACCACACTATTCACCAGGAGGCACAGGGGTCCGATCAGTTGGCGTATTAATAAATTAATAGTGCCAAAAGATTTGTTTAATTTATAGTGGCTATGTTTGGATGCACTGCGCGCTGCCTTAATTACTAAATTCAATGGTTTCGGACCCGGCGCCGACCGTTTCGTCCCAAGCCGTTATGTTCGGCGTCTGAAATGCGCGTTAACCCAACTAGTCCATTTGCCGTCCTTATGAATTACATGTCGGACCTATGAATTGTCTATAGTACAAGGTTTTTTGTTTTTGGTGGATTAACATTCCTATGGGTGCCTTGGAGCAGATCAGCTTGGTTGTCCTCTTGACAACCTTGGGCAACTTTTTTAATATGCAAAATATTTCCTATCATAGCTCTACAACTACACACTACAACTTCACACAAATGGTGTCTATACATATGTTTTCATGGTCAAGGATGACACTGGTGGCATTTATACAGTGATTACATGTATATATATATTGTCTCATTATGCAAATTGGTTGCCGCCATTACCGAAAATCACATTTTCTTTTATAGCTCTGCAACCATTTATGATAAATTCACGAAAATTGTTTGCAGACCCATGTTTTCCTGGTCTATGATGTCAATACATGTATTTATAAAATGACTACATGCAAATATTTCTGCGAGGATTATTAGTGGCCGCCAATACATACAACCCAACTTTCACAGCTCTGTAGCGGGTGGTTAGTTGGCCAAGGGTAATTTAACGATGGGGTTCATCCTTTCCGGAATCTCAGGCTACCTGATTATGTATGTGAGAGATTGCTATACCCCTTATAAGAAAAGTAGGAATAGGGCTAATCCTATTACTTTTATGGGGATGGGGCTAAGTGATTCTGGTGTGGTGACCAGGCACCAGATAAGGTTATTCTAATTTCTTGATGTAAATATTCAGTTCTGATTTTGAGATGTTCCCCCTTTCTTACAGGTGAAATACGGGATTCGACCCCATTGACCAGTCTGTATATGACCTCGCTGTTGAACAGATATATGAGGAGCATATAGACTCTATTGTTCGGCAGATCAGGAGTGAGGCTCGAGCCGTACAGTACAGTAATGCGAATTATGATCTGAGAGAATTTACATACAATAACACACTGAAACAGACCAGCCTAACACTGCTGTACATAGTCTCAGAATTAGTTTCCTGTGGCACTGTGGCACAGAAGTCTCTCAGCCTCGCACAAGCTGTACAAGGTCACATTACCGGCACTAGGAACCAGACAACGCTGGAAATGGCAGTGAAGCTTCATCACAGACATGGCACTTCCGAGATGATCAAACTTCTACAGGATCACAGATCCTAGTATCATATGATGAGGTGATAAGGTTTCGCAAATCAGCTGCCAAATTCGTGGGCGACAGCGGTGGTGATCTACATCAAGCAATGGGTTTGGTGAGAAGTGTGTGGCCAATCTTCGGGTGGTTTGGCAATATTGATCTGCTAGTTTAAACTCCCAATGGACATAGAGAGACAGATATCATAGCTCAGGAATTCCAACAGCATCCCGCTGGCCTCGTAGAAATGGGTAGTGCTAGCGATATTGTGATCCCACGACTGTACGACCGTTGCACAATCTCTTAGGACCAATACAGCCAGTATGTGCCACTTCAGCACTATACTGGCCCAAAGAAGGTTAACCCTTCTGCAATTTATATTCTTCAGGAATCACGCACACGAATGCATGTGCCAGGGTTGAGTCTTGTTGCTGCAGAGCTCAAAGACGCCCAGTGGCCGAATTCACTTTCATCAGACCATAGCCTGGATTTGTACGGCTTACACAACCAATTGGCCAGGGACCAAATGACACCCGCAACAAAGCCAGCGACTGTGTACCTGATGGGCCTACTCATACATGCACCACCAGCTCACCCTGATACCGTCATCACATCACTGCTATACATGAAGAAAACCCTATGTGTCCTAGGCTTGACGTATGCAAATCTTTCCATTGATATGCAATTGTACATGGTTGCCCGACAGATCAAATGGTGGGAGCCGACTAGGTTTGCCGATGTGAATCTTCGTCCAGGGGCAATGCATATTAGTATGTATTTTTTTGGTTGCATTGGGACACTGGTGAAGGGGTCAGGTTTGGATGTTCTAGTTAGTGCAGCATTCGGTGGTCTGCCGGTGATTATAAATGGGAATGTATGGGTGCGTGCCAATAGGGCATTCCGCATAGTGACGGCTGCCCTGCTGTAACACTATCTCCAAAACGGTGAAAAAACCTTCAATAAGTATGTAGAAGGAGTACAACATCATCCAACAGGTAGGCACTGTGTGGATACTATTGTGAAACCTACGCTATTGGTTCACCAGTTCGTCCGCGCAGAGAGGGCTGAATACTTGCACTTCCAGCAGCTTTGTTTGGAACGGATATTGCCGTACTTCTTCAGTGCAGGCCATGTTCACTACGCTCGGTATATCAGTTTCCACCTGCTAGAGATGCGCAATTGTTGCCAGCAGATGCGCATTGAGATATCATCGCTGGAGCACATGTATTGGAATTTAGTTTCCAGTGACCAGTTTGGAGAACAAACTGCTATCGGGACGGGAAAGGGTGGTCTGAAAGGCCTGAAGCTGTCACCTGAGGTGGTCACTGAATGGATTGATTCATTCCTGTTCTCAGCGTATCTCTCTGATGCTATGGAACAGTCGTACTCCGATGCAGTGCACTGCTCATCATCACCAAGCAAGCATAAAGAGGAAGGTGATAAGAGACGAAAGCTGAACAGTGATGTTCGGCAGCGGATTGTCACAGAGCTAACAAGGCATTCCCGTCCTCTACAGCATTGTCAATGGTCAGGTAACTCACAAAGATGTAAATGTGGAAAATACACTAGTCATTGGAGCGAAAATGGCCACATCCTTCCGCAACTCTCTGCCGTTTCACTTCCATGCCAAGATATACGGTCATGTCAAGTCAATGGAGCAACTTAAGAGAGGCGTAAAGATTGGTGGCAAAAATGTATTCGACCTAGAGGCCATCTGCATCCGTCTTTTGTTGGTCGGGCAACAACGACAGTTGCAACTGGAACCCATTTTCCAGTACAAATTGTATGCTGTTCCACCTTCTATCATCGACGAGTATGGCTGCTTCAGGAAAGGAAACAAATATTCACTCGCCAATCATCTCGGTATACCACAACTTGGAGGTCCAGATCCGGACATCGTCATCGTGAATGCACAACAACTTTTCTTTCACATCGTCTGGCCACACGGATGAGTGGTATCTCGATTTACCCTACTTCCACCGAGAAGATATTGGTCTTTGACAAGTACAACGATAGCTCAGCCAAAGATCACGAGCGGATGCGACGTGCAGTTGATGGTTCTACTGACTATAATCTGACCATCAACAGGCCCCTTACCCATCATGATGCCATTCTAAAGAATAAGCACAACAAGCGTGAACTCACCCGCGTGATATCCATACTCAATCTGGGTGATCACATATCCATAGATTATCGGAATGACAGCAGCTTTGCACACGATGAGGCAAGCTTCCGAAATGGACATGGCTGTGGTCCGGATCCTCAGCGATGATACAGATATATTTGTGCTACTGGTCTACTGGGTCTGGAAGCTGCAACTACTTCCTAGCTGTAGTGTCCAGATAGAACGCTGGAATGGGGTGGTGATCGACATCAATGCGACATGTATACATATGGGATATAAGTGTCTGCAGCTACTGGGCATGCATGCGCTTAGCGGCAGTGACACTGTATCATACCCATTCAGCAAGGTCAGTGCCTTGAATGCTCTGAAGGCTGGCGAATTTCCAGGACTGTTTGATGTACTGGGTAAAGGAAACGCCACTAATGTTGCTCTCCTAGAAACAGGTAAGCGGTTCTTCGCAGCTATGAATGGTTAGCAAACAGGAATCTCAATGGGTGCGACGCTACCATATATATGCCAAGAAGAAAGTGAAGCCAATGTGCATCATGACATTGCCTCCGACAGACAATAACCTGCTTCACTGCTTCACTGCTTCACTGCTTCACCATATGTTAGTTGATGTTGTGAAAGGCGGCTGATAAACAGAGGGTTGTAGCTGCCAGACATCAGATGTCGTTACCATCTATTGCGTGTGTAACAATGGGTGTTGCAATATGTGCACTATAAAAGAAGATGGGATGGGAGGTGCACATCAGATAGATGAGGATGTGGATGAGGATGTGGAGGATGTAGAGGAGCTGGAATAACGCGTGGTATCAGACCGAAGAAATTGCAGCAGCTATAAATTATCTAATTATTAATGAATCCAAAGTTTAAAATTGTTAGTGCATTGGTAGTTACGGAGTTATGGTTACTACAATGGATGGGAGAACTGAGAACATACAAACATTGATGATGATGAGTAAATAAACAAAGGCATATCATATAGTATACCCCAAAAAAGTAAAGTCGTGTATGTGTGCGGGGGGTGGGGGGGGGGGGGGGGGGTTTGGGCAATAATATAACTTCAATACCATTGTAATTATGGTAGGTGTACAGCGGTGGCCACGGAGTCTTGAATAAGGCACTACTGTGCGTGAACTCCTGGACCAGCAGTGTACAGTGGGGTCAGCGTGTAATTGCACACACGAACGAACACGACAGGTTGGTTCCAACCTGTCGTGTTCGTTCATGTGTGCACTTACACGCTGACCCCACTGTATAGTCCATAAGAATGCACGACACTAATAGTACTATACTAATATTAGCATCTCATTTACATAAAGGCAATAAGCATACATGCCATCACTTTATAAATGCATTTATTGTAATCCTCGACCATGAAAACATATGTATTGAAACTATTTCTGAGAAATTATCCCACATAGTAGCACGGCTATCTAAAACAAGAATTCCGCCACGGAAGCGGTGTCGCGCCTGCCGAGGCATTTTACAGTGAACATTACAAGTAAATAAATTACCTTGACCTTCAGAATTTGGATGTGGGGGTGTGCATAATGAAGCATCATCCATAGACAAATATTGATGTGAAATATTATCAATGTCTGGAAAGGGGTTAAAGAGATATTGTGAAAAAACAATAACTTTTAACGCATTTCTGTTACAAATCCGGTGAACATTACAAGTAAATAAATAACCTTGACCTTCAAAATTTGGATGTGGGGGTGTGCGTAATGAAGCATCATTCCTAGACAAACATTGATGTGAAATATTATCAAAGTCTGCCAAGGGGTTAAAGAGATCTTGTGAAAAAACAATAAGTTTAACGCATTTCTGTTACAAAACCGGTGAACATTACAAGTAAATAAATGACCTTGACCTTCAGACTTTGGATGTGGCGGTGGGCGTAATGAAGCATCATCCCTAGACAAACATTGATATGAAATATTATCAATGTCTGGCAAGGGGTTAAAGAGATGTTGTGAAAAAACAATAACTTTAACGCATATCTGTTACAAAACCGGTGAACATTACAAGTAAATAAATGAGCTTGACCTTGAGAATTTGGATGTGGGGGTGTGCGTAATGAAGCATCATCCCTAGACAAACATTGATGTGAAATATTATCAAAGTCTGGAAAGGGGTTAAAGAGATATTGTGAAAAAACAATAACTTTAACATATTTCTGTTACAAAACCGGTGAACATTACAAGTAAATAAATGACCTTGACCTTCAAATTTGGATGTGGGGGTGTGTGTAATGAAGCATCATCCCTAGACAAAACATTGATGTGAAATATATCAATGTCTGGCAAGGGGTAAAGAGATGTTGTGAAAAAACAATAACTTTAACATATTTCTGTTACAAAACCGGTGAACATTACAAGTAAATAAATGACCTTGACCTTCAAAATTTGGATGTGGGGGTGTGTGTAATGAAGCATCATCCCTAGACAAACATTGATGTGAAATATTATCAATGTCTGGCAAGGGGTTAAAGAGATATTGTGAAAAAACAATAACTTTAACGCATTTCTGTTACCAAACGGGTGGTGAACATTACAAGGAAATAAATGACCTTGACCTTCTAAAATTTGGATTGTGGGGGTGTGCGTAATGAAGCATCATCCATAGACAAAACATTGATGTGAAAATATTATCAATGTCTGGCAAGGGGTTAAAATTAAAGAGATATTGTGAAAAAATAAACAATAATAAACTTTAACACATTTCTGTTACAAAACGTGTGAACATTACAAGGAAATAAATGATCTTGACCTTGATAATTTGGATGTGGGGGTGTGTGTAATGAAGCATCATCCATAGACAAACATTGATGTGAAATATTATCAATGTCTGGCAAGGGGTTAAAGAGATATTGTGAAAAAACAATAACATTAACGCATTTGCCTTACAAACGGACCGGACGACGCGGACGACGCGGACGACGCGGACGACGCGGACGACGCGGACGACGGAAAAAGCGCCGACTATAGTCGACAAAAAACAGGTTTTTTGGTAATGGCGACAACTAATTTCCATAAAGAGAAAGTATATGCATGCAACAACTTTATAAATGCCAATATCACAATCCTTGACCATGAACATATAGGTATAGACACCGTTTTTGTGAATTTATAGTGCATAGTTATTGACCTATGACAGGAAATAGGTTTTCCGGTAATGGCGGCAACTAATTTGCATATTGAAAAAGTTGCCCAAGGTCGTCAAGAGGACAACCAAGCTGAATTGTTTCAAGACACCCGTGTGAATGTAAAGCCACCAAAAAACTTGTACTATAGACAATTCATAGGTCTGGTAGAGTGGCAAATGGACTAAACTGTATACAAGACGATATATGTGGCCGCGTATACACTAGTCTATACTCACAGTCATATTATTTGTTAGCCCGGCCGCGTACAGCCGACAAATAATCTGTGAATTAAACTTGCCCGATATGGACCGTGTTCAAAATCGCTAGCGATTCTACCCGTAACCGTGTACATAGACACTGCTTGAATCTTACTTTCCGCAAATTCAAATTGACGTAAACTGTAAACAACAAATGGTTGCTGAATTAATACCATTTGTTGGCCGTTATCGATGGAATTAATTGGCAATTTCTTCAGAAAAAAAAATCCTGACCAAATCTTTCACTCGCAAAACTGGGCGAGTGCCTGTAGAAAGTACTCGACCGCCACAAAAAGCACTCGCCATGGCGAGCTGGGCGAGTGAAATTTCAACCCCTGCTGGTTGAGAGTATTCGGAGGGAGTTAACTATATCGGGTTCATGATCAATCGCTGATGATATATTGCCGACGTCTTTCGCCACAGTAACCTGTCAATCATGCCACTAAGGGCTGCCTTTACTTACCAGCGATTGACTGTACTGTATAAATAACTTGGCCACGAGAATAACACGTGTTTTGAACTGACAATTATAGTAGTCAGAAGCAATGTTTGGCTAGGGGATTATTGAAACTATCGACCCACCTGTGCCTTTTATTGCATAGGCGTAGGAGTGTTGGGGGGGGGGGGGGGGGAGGGGGGGCGGGAACTCTTTTATTTTTCTACATTTTTAAAATTATATATGTTCGGTATGTCTTTGCTTAATAGGCTACAGTACACTGTCCTGTACTCTACATGTATGTATATATACATAGGCGTAGGAGCGTTTCAATTATTGGGGGGGGCCAAACTATTTTTCTACATGTAAAATTATATATGTTCGGTATGTCTTTGCTTAATATGCTACAGTACACTGTCCTGTCATACATGTATGTATATATAGCAAAGATATACAAGATGTAGTGATGCAATTAAATATACCACATGATTGTGTTAGTTTTATGTTATGCCCTTATAATAGCGTAACATGTAACCAGAAATACAGAGTACAATTTTACATAACCCATTACACGTAACCCAAACAAAAAACTATTCTGTGGTTTTGTTGATTTCTCACAGGCATTTGATTCCGTCTGGAGAATTGGATTATGGAAAAAATTACTACATAGCGGCATAAACGGTCTATTTTTTAGAAATATTTCTAATATGTATTCAGACGTCAAATCAAGTATATCAGTTAATGGTGAATCATCAATATTTCCATAGCTTTTGTGGTGTGCGTCAGGGTGACAGCCTGTCCCCTGTTCTGTTTTCCATGTTTCTAAACTACCTTGAACAATTTCTAACTGGAAATTAAAATGATGGTATAGAAATTCGACATAATACGGTTGACACTACTTTCCTTTTGAAAATACTAGTACTCCTCTATGCGGATGTAATACTTTCTGACAATGAAGCAGCATTTCAAAAATGCCTAGACGATTTCTTACGCTATTATATTAACTTCAGTAAAACAAAATAGTTTTTGGATCACAAAAAAAATCATAAATATCTATTTAAACTCGGTAAAAATATAATTGAAACTGTTAACCAATATAAATATCTTGGTTTGTACTTTTCAAAAAGTTTCAGTTTCCTGAACGCCAGAAAACATGTAGTTGAACAGGCCAAGAAAGCTATGTACCTACTATATACTCACATAAACAATATTGATTTACCAATTGACCTACAATTGAAACTGTTTGACCATACTGTGTTACCAATCCTAACATATGGATGCGAAATATGGGGTTTTGAAAACTTGGACTTAATCGAAAGGGTGCATTCTGACTTTCTTAGAAAAATTACTAAAAGTAGAAAAAGTACCCCGCCATATATACTCTATGCTGAACTAGGACGGTATCCACTGGAGATTATAGTTAAAACAAAAATGCTAGGATTTTGGAACAGAATAATATCCGGTAAACAATATAAGTTATCATATATGTTGTTCGAGCACATTTCAAGTCTAGATAATTTTAATTGCAAATGGCTGCACTATATTAAACACATATTAAATGAAACAGGAAACACTGGACGGATTAATAGCAATACATCCGTCAACATTAAAAGTATAAAATTAACACTTGTAGATCAATTTAAACAATCATGGAATGAGAAAGTGTCAGCTTCAGGTAAGGGGAAAACGTATAATATATTTAAAGAAACCATACAATTTGAAGAGTACTTCAGAATTTCGCCTAAATCTTTATACTATATTTAGGTTAAATTTCGAAAAATGTAACCACAAACTACCTATAGAGACAGGTCGGTGGTCTGGCCAGGATACATCGGAACGAAAATGCCTTTTGTGTAACTCGGGAGATACAGGAGATCAATTCCACTATCTACTTATTTGCCCGTTCTTTTCCGAAAGTCGAAAAAAAAATATCGCGGGAAATACTTCTTAAACCGTACGAATGATTATTAAAATTTAAAGAACTTTCTAAATCATCTTCCGCAATTTTGGTTTTTGAAAAGGTTAAGCCTATTTGTCAAAGAAATAATGTCTATATTTACGTAATGATGAATAACTATTCAGTATACTTGATATATATTAACTGATCTGTTACATATCAACCAGATATCACCATAACCAGTGCTAGCAACTCGCTTGCCCAACAGATATACCGAAAATTTGCTAATAAACCCTCCTCTGACCGATAAACAATTTGTTTCCGTCACCAAGTCTAATTTAATTATTATATATTCTGAATATATTTCACTCTTTCGACAATAGTTACTTACGACCATACAATTGTGTTGTATTGTTGTTTGTTTGTTTGTATGTATCTCCTTCTGTAGATTTTGTGTGCCACCATGTTCCTTTCCAGGAAGTATCCTGGTACCGGGGACCGGGGGTGTGCGAAGTTCTTCCCTATTGGGATTTACACCCTCTGTGCAGAGACTGCCGTTCCTGCACACTGTATTCTACATGCGAGGTATGTATAGAGTGGACTGGTGATCTATGGTCTAAACACCAGAAAGCACTTGACAGGGCCACAGTAAAAAAGGCAGCTGTATCTAGGAGTCTCTCCTCCGAGGACTCTAGGGTCCCGGGTCACATGACTGTAGCCGCCAGCTCAGTTAGACCCGGTGATTCCGCTGATGCAGTTGCTCCCCAGGTTCTTAATGAGCCTAGGAGCCGTGGGCCCAGCGCTAGCCATGGGGTTAGATCTCCTACCCGGAGATCTACTCCACACGGGGTTCCGGGTCACATGACTGTAGCCACCAGCTCAGTTAGACCCGGTGATTCCGCTGATGCAGTTGCTCCCCAGGTTCTTAAGGAGCCTAGGAGCCGTGGGCCCAGCGCTAGCCATGGGGTCAGATCTCCTACCCGGAGATCTACTCCACACAGGGCAACTTCACCACGCCGGAGGCGTAAGGCTCATACCCTTTCTCCACCGTGTACCTCTGGTACTGACAGTGACTCCTCCGGGAGCCATAGTGGTGGTTTCAGCAGTGCTGATTCCAGAAGTCGCTCACCTAGCGCAGGTAGTAGGCGTTCTTTGTCGAGGCACAGATTGCGTAGCTACCGTAGCCATGGTCGCCGTTTCACACTCTCATGAGCATGATAGACCTACATATGGCCGTAGGAACGAGTCGTCGTATCGCCACAGGCATCGACAGCGTCGTTCCAGAGACCGTTCTCACCACATAGATACTCACCAGACTTGCAGCTGGACCCACACTTGCTAGGAGGGATGCGTATTTGGCTAGATCTTGTCTGTATGAGTCTGTCAAATCCTCACTGCGAGTGCAGCCCATTGAGTCAAAGACTCTCTTTGGTCCACAATTACAAGGCACAATTCAGTCTTACAAGGACGATCTTGCCCACAAGTCATTGCAGTTGGTAGCTGCTTCGACAAAGGCTAAGCCATGCTAAGCCATGCAGTGGCTACGGTATTTTCTGTCACTGCCCACGGGCAGTGCCCCTCCTTCTTTGCCAATTCTGGTCATCACAAAGCCTGCTTTTAAGAAGCAGCCTGGTCAGGCGAAGCGAGGACGGTAGGGTAGTCGAAGAAAGGGATGCCCACTCCTCCTCCCAGGCATCAGTGCAACCTTTGACCATACAGCATGGCACCAGGTTGCCCATTCCAAACCGGAAATTCCCACTGGTGGAAAACTTCGGTTTTTCTCCAAGGCCTGGGAGGAAATAACTTTGGATGCTTGGACACGTTCAGTGATCCGGAGTGGGTATCAAATTCAGTTTTGTGTCCTCCCCAGACTTCGAAGACTACCCCTCAGTCGAATGCAAACCATCCCGCCGGACCAGGAGAAGCTTCGGGTTCTCCAGATCGAGATAAAGGCCATGTTTCAGAAACAAGCCATATAACGGGTGACCGATCGGCACAACCCGTCAGGCTTTTTCCGCAGGCTTTTTTCTAGTTCGCAAGAAGACGGGAGGTTGGAGACCCATTATTGATCTTTTCCACTTGAACAGGTCGATAGTGTCCCCACACTTCGAGCTGGAGACTTTAGACAAAGTCGGACTGTCTTTGAATCAGGGGGACTGGGTCACGTCTTTGGACCTGAAGGATGCATACTTTCACATAGCTATCCATCCCAGGTCCAGACGCTACCTTCGGTTCGCGTTTCATGTGGTAGTGTACCAGTTTCGGGCGCTCCCGTTCGGCCTTTGTACGGCTCCTTATGTCCTATCTCAGTGATTGATAGGGCCGTCTTTGGTTCGTATTACACAGATCCGAAGTTCGATAATGTCCATGCAACAAGCACATGTCGCTTCAGCAAGGACATTACACGGCCTGCTAGGCCAGATGGAATCGTTGGCGCGGTTTCTGCCACAGGGCCGTGCGCGAAACGCCTCCTGCAATGGGAGACCAAGTCCCGCTGGTCACAGGAGTCGGACTCATGGGACCGAACCATTGTATCCGGTCAGTGGTTCCGGGATGCGGTCTTTCAGTGGCTGGTTCAGGAGTTTTTGTACTCCATGGTCCCCCTCCACCCACCAGTTCCGGACATCCATCTATTTATGGATGCCAGCCTCACCGGTTGGAGAGCCCACCTGGAAGACCAGGTGGCGTCCGGAAAATGGTCGATGTATTGGCGCCATTGCCATATCAATACTCTCGAGCTACGAGCTGTATTTCTGGCGCTGAAACAGTTCGTCAGAGTGGTAGAAGGTCTTCTGTCTATGAAGATCTTGACCTGGTGTGCCAAGCACTCTGTCACGCTGAGAGCTCGTTTCCTTCTGGGGAAACTGAATTTTCTAGCGGACAGTCTCTCGCGCGAGGGAGCGATAGTGCATTCAGAATGGACCGCATGTCGACCTGTTCGCCACCAGGTTGAACCACCAGCTTCCGACATACGTCTACCCTGTTCCCGACTCCTTGGCTCTGGGGATAGACTCTCTGAGCATGTCATGGAAGGGAATGCAAGCTTACGCATTTCCCCCATTTCCGCTGCTGTCTCGGGTGATGCTCAAGATCAGCAGAGAGTTGTGTCTGGTGTTGTTGATTGCTCCACTTTGGCCGGGTCAACCGTGGTTCAGTCTTCTCTTGTCACTTCTGTTGGACATTCCCATCTGCCTGCCACAGGAGCGACCTGCTGTGCCAACCTCGGTCTCGGCTGTACCATGCCAAGCCGGCTATGCTCCATCTGCACGCATTCGTACTATGCTACGATGCATGTAAGAGAGGGGATTTTCTGAACAGGTTACCAAGCGTGTCTGTTCATCGAAACGCACCTTCACCAACTCTGTATATGGGTATCGGTGGAAAGTATGGCTGTATTGGTGTGTCGGAAGGCAAGGGGATTCGTTCAGTCCTTCAGTAAAATTATTTGCTGAATTTCTGATATTCCTATTTGAGGTGAGGATGCTATCACCAGTAGCAATTAAAGGCTATAGATCTGCTATTGCTACTACGCTTTAGCATTTTTCGGACATTGACTACAGTAACCAGCCTGTGATATCCAATGTTATCAGGAGTTTGGAACTAGAGAAGCCTAAAGTATCTTCTCCGGTTCCGAAATGGAATACTCCATTGGTGCTGGATGTCCTGTCCAAACACCCATTTGAACCTTTAACTTCATGTTCGTTAAAGTTTCTTCCCTGTAAGACAGTATTCTTATTGCCTTAAGGTCTGGTCACAGGCGGAGTGAGATTCACGCCTTAACAGCGGACGAAGCGTGTGTTCATTTCACACATGACGAGTCGGCTGTTGAGTTGCATACCTATCTGGGGTTTCTTGCAAGAATCTTCTTCCGTCTGTGGCACACACCTCTATTACTATCCCGGCCCTTCCTCGTGAGACAGACGACAGTGCCATTCAGCTTTGTCCTGTCAGAACCTTCAAAGCCTATCTTAGGAGGGTGTCTCACATCCGGAAGGGTCGCCATAGACTCTTCATATCCTTTCGTCATAGCTGGACAAAGGAGGTGTCAGCGTCTACACTTTCCCGTTGGATTGTAGAGACCATTAAATTGGCTTACAATCTCTCCGGGGAGCAGGAATCGTGTCCTGACCATGTCAGTGCCCATGAAGTTAGGGCTCTGTCTACGTCATGGGCATGGCTCAATAATGTCCCCTTAGATAAGATACTAAGGGCTGGTTATTGGAGTTCAGAGAGCTCGTTTATACGTTTTTATTTACGGAACACTCTACCACATGCACGTGGTTTGTTTGCCTTGGGTCCCTTAGTGGTTGCCCAGTCGGTTATCACCTCTCGGTCAGTTTCGTCCGCTTAGGTGCGTGTTCTCGTACCGTTTTTTACCATTTTAGGTAATTTCACGTACATATACGTATAATGCAGCCTAACACTATGTGCTTCAGCTTTCTTTGTTTGTATTTACGTTTGTCGTTCGGTCGTACGTTACGCATACAAACTATTATTTAAACTTGGCTGAGCCAAGGGACTTACGTCCTAAGTGATGTTCTGGCTCCTTGCACCGTCTGGTTATAACTGGAAGTACGTTAATTGACCAGTCGTCTGGGGCCTTCACGCTATAAGCCCTGTTGATGACCTTTCGCTGACGTTTAGCGGGTGAGTTTATAGTTCCTATATCATGCTATTCAGCTTTGTAGGTTCGTTTCTTGTCCGTATTTTCGTCCCACCTCCATTCAGTTATAGTCAGCACTGGTTATGGTGATATCTGGTTGATATGTAACAGATCTTTAAAATTGTGTTTTAACACGTAATTTTTATATCTGTAAATATACAAACCAGATATCACCATAACATTTTTTATGACCCTACCCACCTCCCCGCTCAGTCCGCCACGACGTTCATGTCTTAAACATGACCCTCGAAAGAGGAAGTTGATCTGGGTCCTACAAGCGCTTGCTTGCAGTTCCGATCACGTGGTGTTTATATACAAGATGGCGGACTTGATGACGGAAACGAATTGTTTATCGGTCAGAGGAGGGTTTATTAGCAAATTTTCGGTATATCTGTTGGGCAAGCGAGTTGCTAGCACTGGTTATGGTGATATCTGGTTTGTATATTTACAGATATAAAAATTACGTGTTAAAACACAATTTTAAAGGTTTAACCGACTGGAAAATGGAATTTGACTTGTTCAAACTAATCTATACCCTGTTCAATACAACAGCATTGCTTCTACAGTATCTACATGATTGCATATGACCATTACACTGTCTAATTTACCGTATGTCAGACTGAGTAAGCCCTGACCAGACTGCCGATTCACGCAGTTGGATCTGGGACTACACTGTCCACAAATGCCGTAAGACCCATTTACCCAGCCGTGGACCAACGACATCGTGCACCTTTATACTAATGACGTCATATCGATACCTTTAATAAAGTCCACTGCATGTGTACAGGGCGCATGGTTGATTACCGACTACAAACAATGGGACCAGCTGACAGTCGCTATGCTTGTCGTCTGCAATCTCCGAATTGGCCCAATATATTACGTTCATGTATGTAGTAGATAACAATATTTCATGGAGTAGAAATGAACAGTATATACCAATACTAAATGTATTATTGTATCCATAGTAATGCTTACATGCACATGTTATTAAGATTCTCATCCACAGTCACACACCATAAAACCATCGTGTGCAAACACTGCAGACCCAAGTGGGACAGCTCACAGCGAACCTCCTCATGAGGATTTACAGTGTTTGTTATCATTATTATTTGATTAAAGTGATATGCCGATCGATAACATAGCATAATCACCCGATATTCACCGGTGTGTTTGCAGTCTGCAATCGTGAACTTCACAAATGTTTGAAGATGCACATTTGACCATGTTGTCATTCTGGCAGCACGATATGTACATCAAGAATTTTAAGTTAGTCTATTTCTCTGATGTAGATTGAAACATGTCATGCATACTAGATATTTACAGTCATGAAAACTACATGTAAAAACGTAAATATATATTAAAACATCGTAGTCATACGACTCCCTCACGTGCTTTCGAATTTCGGCTTCAACATGAGGGCGTCAAAAGTTGACAATAACAAGTGAAGCTAACCCAGTCTCCTTCTCTGCATATATACATGTAGAGATCGAGGACAGCTGGGCCATGCCACTGTCATTTCCATTTGTATAACCTGGTGTAACACATTCATCTATACTTTTCAAGTACAGTATACATGCATACAAGTCTGCTGCAATATAGTGTACATTTATTTTTAATATTGATATCCATAGTCAGCAATTATATTTATTGTTCATAAAAATGTCTGTCAAAATTATGTTACGCTGATAAGTGACACAGATTTCGAAATTTTTTGTTTTTGTATTCAACAAAATGTTCTGTGCTACTTGATTAATTCAATACTTGTATGATAAACACAACTTATGCATCCATATAGGGCAAGGCCTCATATGGAAGTTTCTACCGCCCATTGGGACTTAATAATTTTATTTGCATTTTTGTATTACTTTAAGGATTTATCATGTCGTTTTCCAGCACTGTGTACTATCGGCTTCTTTAAAATGAGACACATGAATGCCATTATTTGAAATACATGTCACCTGACTATTGTCGCAGACACCCTGTCGCAATTTTGATTGCTTATGCCATGAAAATCAATATGTACTCATATACCGCATGTTGCGGTCTGAGATTTGCAAAATAAAGATATGTTCTGTTCTGTTCTGTTCCGTAATAAGATAAGATGGTCAGCTTACATTTACACTCCAAAAAATACATAGAAGGTAAGCTTTTTTATTTTGTAAAATACCGATGATGTTATACACATTATCAGTTACATACATAAACTGATTGTAATTCCCTCTAACGATACATTATTGGATGAATAAACGTTTGCAGGCTGTGACATTGGTCAATGTATGACATGAGGGTGCGTTGTAATGAATTGGTGCCCGAATGAGATGTTTTGTGACAATGATACGTTATTCCATTTTGATTAGCGTTTGAGCAGCAATCCTGCTAGAAAAACCTGCCAAATGGATAGGTACAAAACCTTAAGGACCCGTTCTATACCTGATCATCGTTTGATTCAAAGATAATTGCTTCGTAAATATGATAGAATATATGTATGACATATATGTGAATACTGCCTCGTTACTGTATCCTATACAGCACGTACATGCAGTGGCCAAATCGGCCATCTTTGTGTGTTACAGCCATCAGCCAGTTTCACCTGTTCTGCCGTTTGACAAAGAACTCAAAATGTGAAGTAGAACATATGATATAAAGTATCTAATCGCATGTAGAAAAGCCAGGAGAACGGACTCCTATCAATTATATTATACCAAACTGTAAAATATGTCAGTTTTCTGGACAGGTTTGTGCCTGTGTTTCTTTACAGCATGAACCACCATTATAAATAAATAACTCGTACACAGAAAATCGCATACCATATATACCCACTACTGTACTCTGTTATTAGCTATCAAATCCAGTGACATGTAGGCAGTTACCTGAGTGTATTGTCCCTGGTGTCTACTCACCTACTATGCAAGTAAATATGGCTTTACCTATGCAAGGTGCATGATCACGTGGTTACAACAACAACAACGTCGCCCACTCCAAAGTAATTATTATTTGATATTTTCCTTAATATGCAACGGATTTTGATGAAATATGGCGCAGCAAACGCATCTTCGTGAGCTGCATTTGGTGGTCCAGGGAGTTTGGCACAGACTTATGTCGTTTTTGTTCATTGCAAAAACAACAAAAGTTTGGGCGAACATACAGAGACCACCAAATGCAGCTTAACAAGACGCGTTTGATGCGCCATATTTCATCAATATCCGTTACGTAATAAGGACACTATAAAAGAATACGTACTTGGAGTCAGATGGATTATGGAAATTTCAGTACTTGTTGTTGTTGTTAGTACCACGTGATCATACATCTTGCTATGGTAGCATGTACAATAACATAGACTGCGCATCAGATTGAGAAGTTTACACATGAACATTTATTTTGATATTGATGGGAGAAATGCTCAGATATATCGTCTTTTGTATAATTTGCTAGCATAATATTTATAGCTTGCCGTTGTCATATGTGTCTATTATGTATTGCACCAATATGAATATAACATTATGTGAATATTGTCTTGTTACTGTATACTATATGGAGCATTGAGTTGCCATCTCCGCCATCTTTGTATGTACAAGCCATCGTAAAGTTTCACCACTTTGTGCGTTTGACACATACAGCAAATAATATGACAGTAAACCAAATAAAATCTGGTGCAATACATAATAGACAGATGTGACAACGCCAAGCTATAAATATAATGCCTGTACAAAAGACGAGATATCTGATCTGATATCGGAAAACGTGACGTAACGAGTTATAACGTTACAAAGATAGAGTAATTTCCGCGCGGATTTGACAAAGTAAACTTTTTTCTTTTTTTCTTTTAATCAGAGTAATGCAGGCGGCCAATTCCGACCGTCACATTTAGCGTATATGCATTAAATGGCGTTTTCGGGAAATAAATTTAAGTAGATATTAGATCTAAATAAATGGCGGTTTATTTTATTTATTTCCATAAATACGCCTACTTACATTTTTCTTTTATTTTATTTCAAAGAAAGCTGGTACTACAGTAAATGTTTCTGACAATAAAACAAGAATTCCGCCACGGAAGCGGTGTCGTGCCTACCGAGGCATTTGACCGTGAACATTACAAGTAAATAAATTACCTTGACCTTCAGAATTTGGATGTGGGGGTGTGTGTAATGAAGCATCATCCGTAGACAAACATTGATGTGAAATATTATCAAAGTCTGGCAAGGGGTTAAAGAGATATTGTGAAAAAAAATAACTTTAACGCATTTCTGTTACAAAACCGGTGAACATTACAAGGAAATAAATGACCTTGACCTTCAGACTTTGGATGTGGGGGTGGGCGTAATGAAGCATCATCCCTAGACAAACATTGATATGAAATATTATCAATGTCTGGCAAGGGGTTAAAGAGATATTGTGAAAAAACAATAACTTTCACGCATTTCTGTTACAAAACCGGTGAACATTATAAGTAAATAAATGACCTTGACCTTCAGAATTTGGATGTGGGGGTGTGCGTAATGAAGCATCATCCCTAGACAAACATTGATGTGAAATATTATCAAAGTCTGGCAAGGGGTTAAAGAGATATTGTGAAAAAATGGAAAATTATTTCTAATTTTAGTTTTTATTATTCATACTCACCTGAATGGTTGCAAACAGATAGGTTGCTATGAAATCGTCCTAATAATAAAAATCTGCCTACTCTAATCACTCAAATAACCCACCATAGACCATTCCGCTCTACCCACAGCCAATTGGCTAGTCCGCTATTTAAACTCCTCCTATTATTGTTAGGTATACAGCTTCAAAAAGTTAATCATTTCCATATGGAAATGAAACTGCTAGTAAAATAGCCTGAAGTATACTAAGTAGGGAGAAGATAAAACCATCAAGCGGGGACGGGAGGAGGGTCTACCTTACCATTCAGGTGAGTATGAATAATAAAAACTAAAATTAGAAAATAATTTTCCATTTTTATGTCTTCAAACTAACCTGAATGGTTGCAAGAATTCGTAGTGATGGTGGGAGGTATTCTCACTACTCATACTCGTCCGGAATGGTAAGGCAGATTAAAAACCCTCAAAACAGACAAAAATATTTGGCCTAGGTACAAACTTGGGTGTTACCTATATAGTAAAAACATGGTCTCACCCTAGATCATAGGGGCGCCCAAAGCGGGCCCCCCCCCCCCCCCCCCCCCCCCCTTTTCTACGAAAGTAGAAGAGAGGTGGATAAAGACAAGCACCACCACGCTAGTCTCGTAGATGACTCGTAGACTCCAACCTGCTATACTTGGTTAGAACGCCGGAGAATACTCATGGATAGCCGCTGCTACCAGACGAAGCCCTGGCGAATGTAGTCGCCCGGCACTTCACACGCAATAGCTCAACTGAGATAAACTCAAAGTCTAAACATAGTCTCATGACGACACATGACTCGTACATATCGAGAACACGTATAAAACGCCCTAAGCACTAAGGTCATCCTAACAAGCAAGTGCTGAGGAGTTAAACTGGCCCTAAAGCCAGATCAAAAACCTATACCAGGGTTTGACACTAACTTTTGGCCCAGGGATTCCGCAGCATGGACATCCCTATTGTTACATTATGTTGAATGGGATTTTCTTGAAAATGCAGTGATTCCTCCTACAAAACAGGGATCCTCGGGATCTCGGGACACTGCGAGTGTCGACCCCTGTATACCTATAAACCCATGTATAGTAGACAAAGAGAATAGAATCATTAACCAAAGTGAAACACTATCCTTTTGCAAACAACACTGCTACAAACTAGATAGATAGCCTCGCCCTAATTGAAACATGTACAAAAACAATGCCTCCTGGGCCAGCGTGATGAACCGTAAGAACCATAGATCACCACAGATCCCCGTTCATCAACAAAAGCAAGTGAAGTTCATCGAGCGGTGAGTCACACTTACCAACCCCCAGGATTCCACTGGGACTGTAAGACAAACCGAATAATCGGGTAATCAGAAAAAATCGCAGACTATCGCGAACAGGTAGATCCAAACAGCCTCCTAAACTTGATGCTACCGGCTGATAAACCCACAACTGCACCCGCTGCTACTAACAGACCCAGTTCTTAAACATCTCCCTGAGATGCCAACCCCATGTCGGTCACATGAGGAACATGGAGAGAAAAGGGGTACTTTCCGGAACACCACATATGTATTCCGGAACACAAATCAGTACTCACTTATATGCATAAAATAAGTTAAATATAGCCTTGGCCCAAGTTTCGGCTACCATGAGCACCGAATAACTACAATAATCACTGATTGCAAGACGCAAAAACATCACCGCGCTGTGACAGGACCAAATTGGGCCATGTCTCGCTGTAATCATAGATGAACAGATGTGTTGTCCTAACTTCTTCCGATAAAACAATCCCCAAATACGTTGGCTGCACGCTTGATCAGATTATACGAATTACGTGATGAATAAATCAATATCTCTGAGCGCTGGAATATCAAATGGTAATCGCCTAGACGAGAATGATAACGGGTAAATAAAACAATAGGATTATTGGCAGAATTGTATTTAAACGAAATAATTATATCCAGATATACCCGCGCCGATCAAAAATCGTACTTTTAATTGTAATCCGTACTACCGTCTATCTAACGTATTTCCCGGAATAAATACGGAAAAAATCGTAACAGTTGGCAGTTACGCATCTCCTGCCAGTGCAGAGAGCGATCATAGAAAGAAGTTGAGACTACATGCACCTCGTGCATTTAGGGCCTAAACAACTCAGCTGCAGAACCACTTACTGTAGAATAAACTCAAGTAATGGCCCTATCTATCCAACGGAAGACAAAGGATTGCGATACCTCCCGTTGGCTTAAAATTGGTAATAAGAAACTTACGGTCGGACCGGATGTCCTAATTCTTCCGAACCTAATGCTTCATCGCACGGACTGGACAGAAAAGTGTGAACCACTGTCGCTGAACAGGCGTGACGGTGGGTGGGAGGGCCCGCCGAACCTCCAACTGGATTCCAGATCATGTGAGAAGGGATAAAGTATCTGAGGGAGAAATCTCGGTTCATAGGAGAAACTGCTGATGTGTAAACAGTAGTGTGCTTCTATTTAACACAATTAACATTTTGAAATACCCAATTGCTTCAGAAATGATGGAGTGACAACAGCATGTTGTATATACAGTCGATACGCGTTATGTCGACATTGCTTACATCGATAAAACCTGCTTTATGTCGATGTACGCTAGTGTCCCGGTCCGAATAGCTATATAAACTCATACATTACATACCTGATATATCGATATCGGAAATGTCGACATTTCGTTAATATCGATGTGGAAAACAAAGGTTCCCCGAATGGTTATAAAAAAAAAAATTAATAACACATTATACTGTAATGTCGATATGCAATTTGAACAGCGGGGCGTCGTAAAGTCTGGTCAAACTTAATTGGCACAGGTAAGTTATTCACACATACAAAGTGATCAAAACATGCCGCCGGTAACCGTGTTACAATCGTGGAATACCGTCAAAGCCGACCACGTAAGCCGTGGTCAACCAATTAACGACAGTGTGACGTTAAAATCACAAAAATACTCTTGTTAATAGCCAATTATTTGCCGGACATGAATCGAGCCGTAAATGCCATAATCATTAACGGACGCTTGTTTATAATAATTACAATTGAGTGAATTACATGCGATCTTATAAACACGAACAGTTGGTATCTCAAATCACGTCCTTAGCAATGTCCAACATGCAGTACATGGGTCCGAGTTATACTGGAACGAGTAAATTGAAAAATCCGAATCGGTACGTGGGCGCAAACAGTGGAAAAAATAAAACCGACGTTTGAGCCTTGCCGCAACAAAACCACAAATGGATACCCCCATCCGGACAAGATAGCACTGGACACCAACGGATGCAGAAGCCATTCCGTCACGAACCGGAGATGACCGCAGAAACCATAACCATGTTCCGTGCAGAACAGAATCCGCCACTGTCAACCCCCACCCGGAACACTGCCAAAAGCTAAAACATGTTGATGTGTCCCTGAGTTTCCTGCACTGACCACCAACCCGAAACACACCGATGTAGGGGCTCCAATGAGCCCCCCAGCCTTCTCACGACGCGTCTGTGGGACAGAAAGCGAGTAGGAGGAGGTAACACTATGGGAAATCCCTGTAGGAACCAGACCTCCACTGCCCACCATCTGATACAACGTAGGAAGATGGTGATCCTAGGCAGAGACCGATCCAAAGGATCGGGGTGCGGCCTCCATAGCCTAGTAAGTAATACTGGAGGTCGCAGACATAACCTTCCCCTATTCTGCACCCCGAAAGTCCAGGAGTGCAGAAATTTCCTAGCTGACAGAGAACCTCTGACCAGTACCCGGAAACTAAAACAAGATGCCACGCACCCTGTCCAAAGGTACTATGATGACTGATAGATCGGTCAATAAGCTCATTCCCACCTAAGAAAAAATCCTGTGTGGGAACCAACTACGACTACTCTAGATAGGAAAAGAACCTAGAAGAGTAACAAACCCCATACCACCGCCCGATACCGTATCACACGGAACTAAAAGATACAAAACTCGGAAACAACTTAAACTTCCGAGAGCATCTGCGGAAGGGCACGTGGAAGTACGAGACCCGCAGATCTATGGAAACAACCAGTCTACCGGGCAAATGGCGCTCCGACCATGTCCCGAACTTCCTCTATAGCACTAAACTTAAAGAGAGAGACTCTACTTAACCCTTGAAAATACCCCCGTCAGGGGAAACGACCCCACAGGAGGTAGACAAGAAGGAGCAGCAGGAGGGACCATCGGTACCGTAGCTGCCCTTGGCCGTTCGATCGCACAATTATCAGAGGTCAAAAGAGGCGAACGAAGCAAAACTATGGCCGTTCAAGAAAAAACGAGCCGGCTATCACTGCGTCTCACCTGGACAAGAGCATGTCCATAGAAAACTCCAAAGACATGTAGACAAGAGGCTTAGCGGCACAAATCGCCGACTGAAGCACTGCGTCCAGAGACGATGAATCATACTGATTCAAACATAAATCGAAAGTTGGCATAGCCACAATCGACTTAACAGCCTACACCCATGCCTTCGCAAACGCAAACCAGGACAAGGGGCCGAAGATATCCCAAACGCTGCGGCGTCCTTGTCCAGAAACGGAGACCTCAAAAACCATACCGCATAGAGGGGCATGTAGAACTTAGACCCCAGTGTGGCGATCAAAGTTTTGGGCACTAGGAACCCCGCAGTGGCCAAATCCTACCTAAAGCTCCCCAATGTACGTAACAAGAAGCCCTACTGTAGGAGAGAAATGAAACCACGACAACTCCGGCAATTCCACCACCACCGAATCAGCCTCACAACAGCCATCCGAGGAAGTACCCATATGGGAGGCTCCACTGGCAAAACCACCAGCTGTGAAAGAGCCGACAAACCCACTAAGTACTAGGACTTAGACAGGAACTCCAGAATCTTAGCCAACTGAACCATCATAACTCTATCGCGTGTCGAGTCCTGAATATAGACTGGGAATTCGAACTCATATACACTCGAATAAGGAGCAGGCCAGGACAGTACGGAGCCAAAGCACCACGGCGTCCAATACCACCTCGACCGTCTCCTCCGAGAACGGAAGAGCTAGATCTCGAGGAGCCGGATACAAAAACATGTACACAGGATACGAACCCACGAACACCCCGGTCAGAAATAGTTGCTACCCGGTGCCCGGTACCGGTGCCTGCCCGGTGCCCGGTGCCCGGTGCCCGGTGCCCGGTGCCCGGCGCCCGGCGCCCTGCCCGGTGCCCGTAACACAATACCGGCACCTCTCCTGCGAGAGTTAGGGTACGTTGTGACCGGGTGAATGTGATAAGCACCTGCCGCAGCAACCCTAGACTGGCAGTCATCTACCACATACGTGGAATCTGATTCAACAGAACTGTACTGTATCGTTCCAAATAGTATATGTACTGCCGAAGCTAGTACTACATGTAGAAGCCCTATACAACCGTCTCCTACGACGAACAGGAGAACGAGATCTAGATGAACCTGTTCCAAAACCTGAGAATGACCTCGAGGAAAAGGGAAGAACAAGATCTAAACTCCGAACCCGAAATCGAAGAGCTAACCCAATCCTGACCTACGACGAGATCGACTCCTCGACTTACGTGAACACGTAGAACGAAGACCAACCGAAGACAAGAACGTCTTCCTACCGGAAGCAGCAGGCTGTCCAAGGAGAGTCTGGTGCCCGGTGCAGGTGTTTGACCGGTGCCGGTAGCCTAACCGGTGGCCGGTGCCCGGTGCCCTGGTGCCCGGTGACCGGTGACGGTAATGCCCGGTGACCCGGTGCCCGGTGCCCGGTGCCCGGTGCCCGGTGCCCGGTGACATAACCGGTGCCCGGTGCCCGGTGCCCGGCGCCCGGCGCCGGCGCGGTGACATAACCGGTGCCGGTGCCCGGTGCCCGGTGCCCGGACGGTGCCCGGTGCCCGGTGCCCGGTGCCCGGTGCCCGGTGTCCCGGTGACATAATGCCCGGTGCCCGGTGCCCGGTGCCCGGTGCCGGTGCCCGGTGCCCGGTGACATAACCGGTGCCCGGTGCCCGGTGCCCGGTGCCCGGTGCCCGGTGACATAACCAGTGCCCGGTGCCCGGTGCCCGGTGCCCGGTGCCCGGTGCCCGGTGCCCGGTACCGGGCGCCTCTACTGAGAGAGGCTGGGTCAAACCGGGTGATATAGTATCAAGAACCGGCCAAAGCACCCCTGTGATAGGTATAGCTCTCTGCGAACCGGGTGATATGAGATCAGGCACCGGCCCCAGCAGCCCGGTATCCCCTGTATGGATCACCGGCCTATCACTTAACACAACCTCCGAAACCTCGGACGGTTCCACTGCTCCCAAGAGCTGAGACTCGGACACAGACTTCTTCAGACGTGAGGTATGGGACCTTCTAGACCCAGCCTTGCCCCACGACAAATCACATGGCCTCTCTTTGCAACACCCGCAACAGGCAAAGCACCTGTCCGTATGGGTATCCCAAGGAGAAGTCATGTGTCCACACGCAGCGCGTGATTGCGGCATTCTAACAAGTATTGTATAACAAAACCTGATAGAAGAAACGCAAAAACGCTACAAAAAATGTGTCACGGGGGCGAATCCACTTTGGGACGAACCCGTTAGGGTACGAATCGCGTACACGCGAAAATATGTGACACAAAGTAAAACACCGTGAAAAACCACAAAAAATGCAATGGAGAATAATCACGTAACACACAAGAGTGATAATAATATGTATTGAACGAAATATAATGACAAATACGGCACAATACACGGCAGAAATTCAAAATAAGCACGAAATAAAGAGAGAGACAAATATACCTGCACTCTTGATAGCGTCCTAAAATAATAGGAGGAGTTTAAATAGCGGACTAGCCAATTGGCTGTGGGTAGAGCAGAATGGTCTATGGTGGGTTATTTGAGTGATTAGAGTAGGCAGATTTTTATTATTAGGACGATTTCATAGCAACCTATCTGTTTGCAACCATTCAGGTTAGTTTGAAGACATAAAAACAATAACTTTAACATATTTCTGTTACAAAACCGGTGAACATTATAAGTAAATAAATGACCTTGACCTTGATAATTTGAATGTGGGGGTGCGCGTAATGAAGCATCCTCCCTAGACAAACAATGATGTGAAATATTATCAATGTCTGGCAAGGGGTTAAAGAGATATTGTGAAAAAACAATAACTTTAACGCATTTCTGTTACAAAACTGGTGAATATTACAAGGAAATAAATGACCTTGACCTTCAAAATGTGGATGTGGGGGTGTGCGTAATGAAGCATCATTCCTAGACAAACATTGATGCAAAATATTATCAAAGTCTGGTAAGGGGTTAAAGAGATATTGTGAAAAAACAATAACTTTAACGCATTTCTGTTACAAATCTGGTGAACATTACAAGTAAATAAATGACCTTGACCTTCAAAATTTGGATGTGGGGGTGTGCGTAATGAAGCATCATTCCTAGACAAACATTGATATGAAATATTATGAATGTCTGGCAAGGGGTTAAAGAGATATTGTGAAAAAACAATAACTTTAACGCATTTCTGTTACAAATCCGGTGAACATTACAAGTAAATAAATGACCTTGACCTTCAAAATTTGGATGTGGGGGTGTGCGTAATGAAGCATCATTCCTAGAAACATTGATGTGAAAAATATTATGAAAGTCTGGCTTGGGGTAAAAGAGATATTGTGAAAAAACAATAAACTAACGCATTTTCTGTTACAAAATAAACCGGTGAGTTGGAACATTACAAGGAAATTAAATGACCTTGACCTTCAGACTTTGGATGTGGGGGTGTGCGTAATGAAGCATCATCCGTAGACAAACATTGATGTGAAATATTATCAATGTCTGGCAAGGGGTTAAAGAGATATTGTGAAAAAACAATAACTTTTAACGCATTTCTGTTACAATTGTTACAAAACCGGTGAACATTACAAGGAAATAAATGACCTTGACCTTCAAAATTTGGTTGTGGGGGTGTGCGTAATGAAGCATCATCCCTAGACAAACATTGATATGAAATATTATCAGTGTCTGGCAAGGGGTTAAAGAGATATTATGAAAAAACAATAACTTTAACGTATTTCTGTTACAAAACCGGTGAACATTACAAGTAAATAAATGACCTTGACCTTGATAATTTGGATGTGGGGGTGTGCGTAATGAAGCATCATCCCTAGACAAACATTGATGTGAAATATTATCAAAGTCTGGCAAGGGGTTAAAGAGATATTGTGAAAAAACAATAACTTTAATGTATTTCTGTTACAAAACCGGTGAACATTACAAGTAAATAAATGACCTTGACCTTGATAATTTGGATGTGGGGGTTTGCGTAATGAAGCATCATCCCTAGACAAACATTGATGTGAAATATTATCAATGTCTGGCAAGGGGTTAAAGAGATATTGTGAAAAAACAATAACTTTAACGCGGACGACGACAACGACGGAAAATAAGACGACTATAGGCGCGACAAAAATACCTCACGATGTATGAAAATCTACCTGTGTTTAAGAAATCGGCAACAAAGAACGTAGTTTCCTTTTTTTGCCTTTTTGAGTCACGTTATCTCCCTTGGACAACTGCTCACGTCGTTCTCAAAACAATTCGTACAACATATAGGTGTGCACATCTGAGCGGTAGGATAGAATTGGACTATGGCGGTGGAAAACTTAGATAAAAGTTAAATAATCCCACCTCTCTATTTAGTCTAATTCGCCGTGTATGATCGACCCTACCTCATAAAGGAGTATGTGTATATTGCAATCATGCGGACATGAAAACCCAGGTCTGGGAAAACACATTTAAATATCACATAGTTTATTGTCCCGTTTACATCGACAGTTGATTCAAAATTATACGAAACTGTAATTGTTAAACGTGTGTATAACTCCGTTGGATAAATAAAACATGTCCTACATGTCCAAATGTAGACCGTGTATTGAGCATGCTGCCAGCCGCGAACGAAGGGCGCATCGGTACCGAAACAATACAAGCGACGTACGCGTGTTTGGCATGTTTTCAACTTCTGACAAACAGATATTGATATGCCCCGGCATAGGCAAAATCACTTGCCTTCATTTTCATTTAGGAAAAGACACGGATTTGTCCTTTAACTCTAAGTCTGCCATACGACTGTACGTTGAAAATTTGTGATGCTTTGACAGACCGTGAAAATGCAAACATACATGGAATGATCTGGATTTACACACAGACCAGACACGCATGTTTGAAATCACGACCCGTCTGTGAATCTCCAGCTCTAAATGTTCGTTTTCATTCGCGCACCTGTCAGTTCCACAATCCAACAATAGGGCACTTTTAATCCAATATATTTACGTGTGAACACACGGACGCTCACTTTATAAGCTCGTATCGGTTGCTATCTTCCTTTTCGCTGTGTGACTTGGTTAAATAATAATTGCATACTAGCATATCTTCGAAAATGTAACTATTTCACACTGAACCTAAAACTTTTACCCTGCTGTCGGCCATTTTTGCTATGAACTAAGGAGCTAACCTTAGCAACACAGCGAAAAGAAGTTCAGCAAGCGCTAAAGATGAAACGAATGTACAATGGCAGACTTACGGTACATATGGCATACAATATTGTTTAACACTGATTATGTAACTTATCAGAGTGAGAATATGCCATTGTTTTTTGCCAATTTCAGTGCTCCTTGACGTTAAGGTAGCACGTGCAAATTCATCATCAGTAATAATCTTAACTTCCGGTACGCGCGTGACCAATTCTTGGGTCCAGGCCCAATTCTCGGGCTCACGTCCCATGTTCGGGTTGTCCCCGTTTTCGGGCTCAGGCCCCATTTATGGGATTATGCCGCTTTTTGGGTATTGGCCCCTAGAATGGGGACTCATATCCCCCAAAACGGGACGTAAGCCCCATTTTTGGGCTCAGACCCAGTTATCGGGCTTGCCCATCCCATTTTAGTATAAAAGGACTGGATTTTTCACCATTCCTCACTCTGGCAAAGTTAAATCTCAAGACAACGTCTTCACGCTAATTTCCGTGAAAAATGCACAAAAACATAGCAGTAAGCTGATTTAAATTCTAGTTCTCATAGCAAGAACCGTTTAATATTTAGACTAATGGTGATGTCTAGCCAGAGTCACTTTTGGACATTACTCTATATTTAAATAGATATAACGTTTTATGCAATAATTGCACTATTGCGAGTCACAGGGACCTCCTGTCATACACACTGATGAATAACTAGTTTGTTCATGCACATCTGTCTTCACGGCAATACTTCGACTGGTATTAGATGACCAACTGATGTATATATATTACGCTAGACATTTAGGACTTGCATAAATGAATCGCATTTATTTACCGTTCATTGCGGGTTTTAAGAAACAGTCATATGCACAACCGCGAACATTCTAGTTAGTCTACAGTGTATTTCCAAAAGTACGTTACTTGTGCCACTCACTTGAACCGTCTCGTGGACATTTGTTGTTTTAGTAATTAAAAGCTAAATAGTTTAAAGTTTATCCATCTGTTACAAATACGTTCCCTGGACTGTCAGCCTGCATCAGTACCCGTATTCCCGTCCCTACAGATGAGCAGCTGCTAAACCAGATCTGGGAGATACAGGCTACACAGAGACTGATTGACAACTATTTGAGGCAAACGCTACCACATTTGTCAGTCAAGCAGTCACCCCTAGCCCGTAACGCGTGTTTGATGATACTGGGGTATACAGTGGTACACGCATAGCAAGGGTTTAGTCCAACGGCCAATGGTACAGCAAACAGTTGGTTTGGTACAGCGACTTTTAACAACCCATACAGCATATGGCAGGGTCCGAACGGGGTTATATCTACCGCATCACTACCGGCGCGTAACAATATTACTGCTGTGTTACACGCGACGACCCCTCTTGAAGAAATTTGATACATGTGCACGCAACGGCCGTCAAAAACGATATTCATCTTTATTCATAATTGATGATTTAAAATAATTGTATTGACATAATTGAAGGTCGCGTATTGCCTCATACATTTACAATGATTATCACAAGGACGGGGTTCGTTTATAGATATAATTATAGTACTTATAGGTTATTATGTTTTTTATATGTGGATATATGCATGAGCTACGTAGCATGCGATATTGTGCGACTTTAGTCGGAACGAGTGGCATACAAATCAAATAACATTTTTATAATATATGTAAATCATTCACAACTAAGATGCGCCTAAAAATACACAAACTATCAATGAAGTAAACAAATTACTGATGATTTAGAAGGAACTATTATACAATGTGAAAAGTAATTCTGGCACTGATCAATATGGTAAAATATTGACAAATTCCTTTCCATTGTGTTTCGATGTCAAACAAATGTACATATATAATAACCATATATGTTTCATTCTCTGATAAAATATCAAGACTATTTGTATTCCTTTCATGTGCTGGACGTACGGACGCCGGTAACACTATATGCCCGCCTCACCATTCGGTGGTGGGGGCATAACAATAAACAGAGTTGTCAGAGGACAACGATGTGCGCCCGGTGGCAGCAAAGGAACCGAGGGCACATTTGAATGTGGATTTGCCACAGTGCAGTAGAGGACCCTTGGAGCAATGCGTGTGTGAAATATGAAGCAAATCCAAGCAAGGAAACAGAAAATATAGGCCATTATTTACCCGAACGACTGAGCGTTAAGGTTTCGAGATGCACAAAGTATGTGACCTTGTCCCTGGGCTTAGAAGGGGCGGCACAGACGTGGATTTGCCACAGCGCAGTAGATGACCCTTGGAGCAATGTGTGTGTGAAATATGAAGCAAATCGAAGCAAGGAAACAGAAAATATAGGCCATTATAATTGTTGAAGACAGACAGATGGAGGACGGACGGACGGACAGACAGACGGACGCCTACGACGCCGAGGGTATGCCACAAGCACGGCTTCCTTCGGAACTATATATTCAACCCTGAAATCAGAATAATCCTGATCTGGTGCCAGGTCCTCGCCACACCAGAATCACTTGAGCCCCCTCCAAAAAGCAGTAGGATCAGTAATAATCTTACTACTTTTATAATGGGCAATAACCCAATTCAACTTCCAGGTATCAAAAGATCCAAAGATAAAAAAGTACCCGAGACTTTGTTTGTGACCTTGACCTTGGGGTAAGGGTTGAGTGCTGGGTCATGGATTTGCTACAGCATGATGGAGGGCCATCTGAGGAATGCATGTATGAAATAGCAAAGTGTTCCATGAAAGGAAACAGAAGTTATAAGACATTTACCCCACGTTAAGTTTGTTGACGCCGACGACACCGAGGGTATGCCATAAGCTCTTCCGCACTTCGTGCAGGCGAGCTAAAAACAGGTCGTTGAAAATAGTCATCCGAATCTCCACAAAAAGTAGTCCTTCGATCTGGTTCACACGAACGAAACTATAACACAGGCTGTAAACATCCTATGTAAAAAGAAACAAATGGACATAACTCCAAAAGAGAAATCACACATCTTTAACATGATATCTATGAATGTGTTAAGTTTTTTTTTAAATATTCCATACGATATTCAACTTATGCTCTGGACACGAAATAAAAAAAAAAAAAAAAAAAAAAAAAAAAAAAAAAAAAAAAAAAAAAGCAATAACTAAAAAAATAACGATGAAATTATCCAAATTAGCGATGCTAGAATAGTCATTCTTGCGTACGACACGACACACCTTTGACTCAATATCTTGTATGCGTGTGTGAAGTTTTATTAAAATATTGCACACACTATTCAACTTAACCCTTACACCGCTATCTTAATTTTTTGTCGTCTGTTGTTTATTTTCCAGTTTTATCACCGTGCTTTAAAGGTACGCCCATACAGCAGGTTACACTGTACTACTACTTTTCATTTTCTGTCATGCCTTATATGAGCCATTTGTCTAACCACTAATGAGTTATTTTCAATTACGTCGTGTGTTAATTGGTGTTAAATCGCATTTTATATGCCGCGACCAGAAAGGGTATTTTCCGACCTCGTGCTATTTTTACCAATACGCGTCACGTGACACGGTCAATCATATCACATCTTTGACATGCGCAGTGAAGTATCGGAAGTTGAGAAGAAAAATCTCTGTTCCGAATCAAAATCTCCACGTAACTCTTTCCATTTGGTGATCTGGTCGCCAATATTAACCACTCTCTCTCTCTGTACTGCCTGTCCCTCAGACATTTCGCCTTTTTTTTGGCCGACGCCGTTTCATACAATTTCCGTCCTGGACGTTTCGACATGTTGATATTCTTGTTTACATATTGGGAAGCCTACTGGCGCGCGTAGTATACTGCGCATGCGCACCGCAAGCCGTGATGTGAAAGTCGTCGTCCCCGCACATTATCAAAATAGACTGTTACCGCCGCGCGTCGCTAACAGTAAATTGATAATTAATAAATGATTATATTTGTATAGTGGGCACTCGTAATTTTTAGAACTGGTGGAATAGGGACATAATTATACACTTATTTATTCCTATAAAGAACATTTTGTGCCTACTGCATGGGCATGTACCTTTAACAGCACTTTAGAATAAGTTACAACATGCAAAGTGCTGTCAAAACATGTTTTTACTGAGAAATAAGGCAAGATATAAAAGTAACAGCAGACGACAATTGTTGTGCGTAGCGGTCTAAGGGTTAAGATGGTCCAGACAAGAAAATGTCTCCAGACGTGACTGCTTGACCACGTCAAATTCATAATATTTACACTGTCCTTAAATTCATAATGGAAACGCCCATTCAACGTATTGCGTTTATATCCCAGTTCATTACATTAGCCCCACGTGACGTCGCATCCGTGTTCTATGAACACATTTTCAAGTTTACTATCATTGTTATAAAGCTGACAGATAACTTTTTTGTTGTTGTTTCGCGGCATCAACATACTTCCAGTAAAACGCTTGCTCTCTTGTGTCAGTCTCTGCATGATAAAAAGAACTGTCGCACGAACTTAGGGTGAAATTATTCACAAACTCTAGCTTGACATTGACATATGTGAACAGTATAAATGACGATCCCCCCCCCCCCCCCTGCATATGAGGGATATCAGTGTCCATTTTTATCATCAAAAACATGCATTGACAGCACTTTAGAATAATTTACAACATGCTTTGACAGCACTTCAGAATCATTTCCATTGGAAATGATTCTGAAGTGCTGTCAAAGCATGTTTTATTTTGAGAAATAAGGCAAGATATAAAAGCAACAGCAGACGACAATTGTTGTGAGTAGCGGTCTAAGGGTGAAGGATGAAACCAATCGTTAAATTTACTTTCGCATGCTTCCAACCAATGGCCAACAATTGTATGAAGCAACAGAAGAGGTGTGTAGACGTATTTCGTTTATCTGGAACATGGTTTTATGTGATAGATGTTGTCCAAGTTAACTGCAGTGTTATGCGCTATCATGCATATAATAATTAATTATGCAAACCAGAATGTATGGGCGTTGATGTATAATTAACCTTGGTGTATCTATCCTCTCATTTCATACTTTCATCCCATCTAATTATACCGGTATATATATTTCTCTGTATGATCTTTTCTCTCTTTATAATCACTATCCCTGCTGTGGTGTGTGATAAATAACCAAAATAATAATTTAACTCTTTGCATCTGGGAAATTTGTGGGCTATAAATAGTTAAAAAATAGCAGATGACAATTCATTATATTTTCTTTTATTTCTCCTTATAAATGTCATGAATATGTCTTGGAATTCTAATGAAATTTCAAGACATATTTACAGAGAGAAATAAAACATACTCCTAATTCGTTTGGCGGATATTTTCGCCGCTAGCATGCAAAGAGTTAATTGAAAAGACGATCGCCAGGGAGTGTCTCACTCAAAAATAAAGTAGGTCAATGTCATCCAAATGGACATTACATGGATGTATGGATGTTAAGATATTTAATATGAAGAAGCTAAAGATTAAGTTTGATAAAGATCTGACTGACGATACGTCAGTCAAATCTTTATCAAACTTAATCTTTAGCTTCCTCATATTAAATATCTTGATATGCAACATCGGACATATGCAACATTTGGGCATATGTCGATAACCACTGTCATGAATGCCGATGACAATGACGCTGGAATTGTGACTACTATGTTTCACTTAGAACAGAAACCCCCATGTTTACTTTGGACTGTCGTTTATCTCTGAGCATGATGCATGTTCGTGATATTGCAAAGCACAAGAAGAATGTCGTGATGCGTTCACATGCCTGACTAACGCCTGAACAGTGTGAATAGAGATTCCACTCTTTGGTCATACGTAGTTAGAGACAGAGATCCAGATAAGTTTTGTATCTAAAGAGTATTATACCCCCAGATTTCAAATTCAATGCATATTTTACTTTTACAAATGTACTATTAATTTTCTGCCTTATTAAATAGGGAACAAATGATAAAAAAATAAAACAAATTAAAAAATTCACTTAAGCAAACACTGTTTGATTTTTGCAGCTCAAATAAGTAAATTTCAACTTTATTACAGTATTTTCATTGCTCAGTTTTTCACATTGTTGTGAGTATTTTGTACTCCCATTTTTGATAATAATTCCAGCAAAAAATATTTACACAATTCCCTAACATTTGATTGGTCCGTAGCAAGTCTCTGTCCAAAATTTATATCCCAGTAAACTCCCATGCCGAACTACTTTCCATGCGCAGTTAAAATAATTCTTAAGAAAACGGAAAATAAACACATTTTCTTGATGAATTTATTTCAAATGCTGGAATTATAAGGAATAAATGGCCTTTTTGTGGAATTTATCGGGGATATAAACTTGGAAAAGTCACGGGAATACTGGACGAGGCCTTCCGGCCTTCGTCCAGTATTCCCGCGACTTTTCCAAGTTTATACCCCGATAAATTCCACAAAAATGCCATTCATTCCTATAATGCGTATTCTGCTAAAATAAGTGCATAAAATACACCAATACGCCAATACGCCATTGGCCAATACGCCAATACACCAACACACCAATACACCAATACACCACCAATACACCAATACGCCGCCACGTATCTGGAGCTCTGTAGAGAGTAGAGAATTTTCACTGTCTTTCTAATTATGTCTGCAAAACATTTTTGCGAATCTGAGTAATGGCAAGACACACTGCGATGTTTGTTTCTGCAAAATAAACATTCGATTTGTCGAGGCTAATTAAGGACTTCAATACAAGTCACTATGCTGTATATTATTTGACTTGCTATTATAATTATTTACCACAGGCTAATTTTAGTCTCTTTACAAAACTTAACATCAGGGAAAACATAAATTTACACTCAAACTGGTGAAGCTAATATGTGGCTATGACAGGAGAAATGAGGCTTATGGCATTTGTGACTAGTGCAGCTCCTGATCAAATAGCACAGTCTTGTAGCCTGATAACGATCTACGTGTATATTGCTTGTTAGAAGCGTGATGTGTGCTTCATTGATTGAATGGCAAACAGGGCAGATATACACACAGGTTGAAGTAAAGTACCAAGGTCTATAAATGTATTAAATATACCTAAAAGTATAAATAAGTGGGAAAAAATCAGCTGCCAACCAACTTTTGGCCATTACACACACCAAATCTATAATTTAAATGTAAGTACTTTTTCATCAATAAATTTTAAATAAAAAAATTCACCCTCCCCAGATATTTTTATTTGATGAAATTCCATCAAATAATGATTTTATTGCGAAAAAAGGATTTTCCTATGGGAATTTATCATTGGGCTAAAAAATTTGTGGACCGACTTTTGAAATCTAACTTTGTTTTTTTACCCTCCTCGTCACTCAGGAGCCCCTTTTTGCCCCATGGTTAAATTCCCATAGGAAAATCCTTTTTTCGCAATAAAATCAATATTTCAATCCATGGTCGGAACAGAACAAATACCTATTGAAAATATGTTTTAATGCATCTTTTGCAAGTGAAAGTAGAATCTCTGTTGAATGTTACGGGATTTCGTGTCAAAAATATGCAGTCATGTGATCACCATGCGCTCACCGATGTGACGGCACGTCATACAAGATGACGTCAGACAGTACTGAGGCATGGCCTGCCATTGTTGTTGCCGCAGATACCGTCACGTGAGTTGTGATGTCACATTTTCGGTTTATATATGGGCCGCGCTCTGTGAAAACCAGCCTTAATGAGAACGTCATGAAAGCCTGAAAATGACGTCGCAAAGACGGATTTTGACACTTGGAATCGTTGCGTCATTGCAATAAGTTGTCCTATTTATAGCCGTACGCTTTACTAATTGTGGCTCACAAATACGTTAATGTTGGATACGTGTAACAGAATCGTAGTTGTTTTCATAGTGGTTCATAAAGTTGTCTGTTTTTTTCGGTTTCCTTCAGGGAAACACGTAGTGATTTTGTCGATTATTTTTTATACAAATGGGCAATATGATTTTTATAATATATATGGACGACTTGTGCCCTGACATTTGAAACTAAATAACAATACGACCGGTATTTTTTAGATAACACATCACAAAATCAGTATTATGTAATCATATTGCGAATATTTCTTTTAAACTTTATTTATAATTATTTATACAACACTTACAAACAAACGCGTGAACAAGTGTAGTCGGCGTAGACGGAGGCGTCTGTATGTTTCTATTTTGGGTTGAAACCGGAATACTCAAAGAAAACAAACTTATCCTGTCTGCATGGCCACGACCGTCAGATATACATGTACTTACAAACTGAGGATCGAACCCGGGGTGCATGTGCACGCTCTTTACTAATTGTGCTAAACGGTCCTGTACAGATTACGTGGAAGTGTGCCCGCAAACGTTACTTTTATTAACGAAAATGTAAACAGTTGGCTCATTAACTGCGACACCTATTCTGGATAAAAATGGTCACGAATAGAACTGGGCACAGGGCTTAATTCGTTTAATTTACTGTTTCGCCTATCAAATGTTTCGAAAATCAACATAATACAATTTGGAAATTTTCAGAAAAATAAGCGTATCATTGATGTAAAATTATGGTAGTCCCAAATATACACAGCTCCTGGCATATCGCATCATGGTGACACTGGGCCAAACATGTTTTAGTATTTAGTGTGTTGATATTGTGTCACATGCATACTTACTGCGAACATAAGTGTAGCCGCCAGGGACTTATAGCCTACTGATTTGTATATGTATCTGCTACCACTTACATGTACCTTAATAAAATATCACACTGAATCAGACGTACGATTGCCGTTTGATAACAATGTAAATATTCTTTAAAATGACCACTTGTAAATATGGTTATATGAATGTATAGCAATTTTACTAGTATATTTGCAATCATTGCAGACACTGATCAGACTGCACAGATGCACAGGTCTCCAACATTTACACATTTAAGAAGTCCGACTTTGTCAGATCGTTGTTAATTTACTTATTACATGCACATTGTACTAAACAATGTACGTCTTGCGTGCTTTGTTTTTGTCAAAGGGCAGTCCTAGTCAGAGGCATGTAAATAATATAAAGCAAACACACACACATTCCAGATTTGCAGTCTAAACAAATGTCGCCTCATTCAAACGAAATATATTTTGTGATCGGGTCAAATCTAGTGTATTAGGGCGGTTACAGTCTTCCTCTTGGCGTGCTCTGTGTACGTCATTGCATCACAGATTACATTCTCGAGGAAAACCTTGAGGACACCATGGGTCTCTTCGTAGATCAGGCCAGAGATTTGCTTCACACCACCTTGGCAAACCAAACGGTGGATAGCTGGCTTTGTGATAGCCTGAATGTTATCATGCAACACATTCCTGTGGCGTTTAGCGCCCCCTTTCCGAGTCCTTTTCCTCCCTTACATCTCCTCATTTTTCCAACATTGATGTATACATATGGCAGTTTTATGAAGAAAAAAAAAATTTCAAATGGTAAACGTACCCATTATCAAAAATTCAAACCCAAACAAGAAACGAGGCAAAGCCACGAAGGCCAGGTTTTTTCCAAGCATAGACACTTGGATAACATAATTATACACACTTTTTGTAGACTAGATGGCCATGGCCTGCATGTCGCGCCTTGGGGCGAGGCATGGACATTAAACAAGAGGGCCATGATGGCCCTAATTCGCTCACCTGACTCCATGAACACCAGAGGAAAATGTGACATTGAGTTCATGTGTTTTAAAAAAATTGTGCTATTTTTAGATGGCGGTCATCTTGGATTAAGCGACGACTCATTTGACCAAATCTGAAAATGCTTCACCCAAGGATCTTAACTTCCTATGAAGTTTTGCCAGCATCGGCCATGTGGTTCCTGAGAAAAAGACGTTCAAAATCTTGAATAAATGGACCTTTTGGTGGCCATCATGGATGACATAATCATCCGTTTCCGACAAATATTGCACCAGAGCAATCGCCTCATTGATACCTTCAATTTTATATATGACATGAGCATATTCGGTCAAATTTTTTACCCCGGGGTCACCATTTTCACAACTTTGAAAGAGCATTGTAAATCGATCATTCCTACTAAGTTTCGTCGAAATCTGGCTAGCGGTTCATGAGAAGATTTTTTAAGAATTTATGCTATTTTTAGATGGCGGCCATCTTGGATTAGCAATGACCTCCATTTTAATAAATCTGAAAAGGCTCCACCCATGGACCATAACTTTTAAGTTTGGCAACCATGGGCCAAGTGGCTCATGTGAAAAAGAATTTTGAAATCTCTAATAAAAGAACGACCTATTGACATTTTGGCGGCCATTTTGGATGACATAACAATCCGATTTCGACAAAAAAATGTACCAGAGTGATCGTCTCATTGATACCTTCGATTTGATATATAACTTGACCATATTCGGTCAAAAATAAAATTTGACCACAATTTGACACCACGGGCCACGCCCATTTTTGACCCCCGGGGACACCGTTTTAACAACTTTGAAAGAGCAATGTACATTGATCATTCCTACCAAGTTTCGTCGAAATCCGGCTAGCGGTTCATGAGAAGAAGATTTTTTAATAATTTACGCTATTTTTAGACGGCGGCCATCTTGGATTAGCGATGACCTCCATTTTAACAAATCTGAAAAGGCTTCACCCATGGACCATAACTTTTAAGTTTGGCTACCATGGGCCAAGCGGTTCATGTGAAGAAGAATTTTGAAATCTTTAATAAAAGAACGACCTTTTGACCTTTCGGCGGCCATCTTGGATGACATAACAATCTGATTTCGACAAAAAAGGCACCAGATACCTTCAATTTGATATATGACATGACCATATTAGGTCAAAAATAAAATTTGACCCCAATTTGACCCCACGGGCCACGCCCATTTTTGACCCCGGGGTCACCATTTTAACAACTTTGAAAGACCAATGTACATCGATCATTCCTACCAAGTTTTTGTCGAAATCCGGTTGGCGGTTCTTGAGAAGAAGATTTTTTGAAGAATTTGTGCTATTTTTAGACGGCGCCCATCTTGGATTACGTAATGACGTCATTTTAACAATTTTGTAATCCCCCTAAGTTTGGTGACTATAGGCCCAATGGTTACCGAGGAGAAGACGTTTGAAAATGTTCACGGACGACGGACGACGACAGACGACGACGGACACATTGCGGTAACAATAGCTCACATGAGCTTTGCTCAGGTGAGCTAAAAAGAGATATAGTAGACGGAAAAACTTTAACCAAAAAACTTTAACCGGACACACGGACGTACGGACGGACGGACGGACGGACGTATGCCAAAATGCCGACTATATCGCGCTTTCCGCAAGCGGGCGCGACAATGATGATAAACACCCATGTGAAGTATCAAGGTAATGGGTGAAGAAGTTGCAGAGATACAGTACACAAAAAAACTTAAAGAAAAAAATTCAAAGTAATTTGACCTTGACATTGGGCACAGGGGCCGCATGGTTGGGGGGTAGAATGAAAATATGGATGATGATAAACACCCATGTGAAGTTTCAAGGCAATGGGCGAAGCAGTTGCAGAGATATAGTATAACGAAAAACTTTAACCAAAAAACTTTAACCAGACGTTAAAAAGTTAACGTTGAAAATGGCTAAGTCAATTACGTAGAAATAATAGGTCAAGGTAAAAAAAATGGTCACATGTTGGATAGTTGTATGTGGTAGGCACCCCTTGGTTATGAAGCTGTGAAAGTTTGGTGGTCCTAGGTGGTACAGTACCAAAGAAATGGACTTAAACACGAAAACTTAACATTGTAAACCGAAAACTTAACATTGAAAATGGCTAAGTCGACTTAGAAAAATGGGTCAAGTTCAAAAAAAGGTAACATGTTGGATAGTGATATGTGGTGGGCACCCCTTCATTATGAAGCTGTGAAAGTTTGGTGGTCCTAGGTGGTACAGTAACAAAGAAATGGACTCAAACACGAAAACTTAACATTGATTGTGGACGCATAGTAAGGTTGATAAATGCGAACATAAAATTTGAAGAAAACTTACAAAAAGAAATCGGTACCGGCAGTAAATTCATAGACAGGGTCGAGACAGGTATCCCACACAATAACTGTTTAAGAGGACACGCCTAACAATATCTTACCTCGGTGTGTAGGGGTTGGGGGGGCAGTGGCGACGGTGGGCAGCCGAGGGAGTGGGGGTCAGCGCAGCATTTTCTCATAGACCTGCTAGTACGGGGTACATTGGCCCGTCCGTCAGTCATATTGGCTACACAGGAAAAGGTTCCTCCCGCTTTCTGATGTAAATATAATTCCGAGAGTCAGGAATGGACAGTCGATTTTCCATTTGTTTAAAAATCTCCGGGGGTGTCCGACTACCCTCTAGACCCCATTGGGCGCTGTTCAAAGTTGTTGATATGTGCAGCCATAGCAGGAATGGACAGTCGATTTTCAATTTTTGTTTAAAAATCTCCGGGGGTGTCCGACTACCCTCTAGATCCCATTGGGCGCTGTTCAAAGTTGTTGATATGTGCAGCCATAGGCCTATCCAAATTCTATCCAAATTCTGGTCATTCATTTCTACAGAAATTTTTTTTAATTTGTTTCAATCACCGATACGATGTGCATATAATTTACAATTTCAAACACCAGGAATGCCGTTTAGTTTTTTGGTCTTTGGTGACGTAATGTCTACATCAATAAATGACGTCACAATTAACTGTAAATGACGTCAATTATATTCTGGCTTAAATTCTGAAATAAGTGCAATGTATCTTTCTGACGACACATTTATATGAATCTATTATGGTGATGGTGGCAAATTACGAAGCCACAGGTCGGATAATTATAGATTTAAAATCGATAGTGGTGCATTTGTTTTGTTCACTACATGTGCATATCATACATGTAGTTGTATTCTGTTCAATGTTTCCTCGTATACATACTAACACTTGTAGATACATTTAGTGTAACTTATCAGCAAAGTACTGTAGGCTGTTGAGTTGCATTGTACAAACGTCGCTGTTTCAATAACGTCATTTTCTCGATGACATTACGTTTTTTTCCGTGTGTGATTCACATGGTGCTACAAAAAGTGAGATAAAACAAAAACTATGAAACATAATTGCATTTTCTTTTCAGAATATTGTTTTTGAAAGGTGTCCGCATCAGAAAATGTAAAAAAGTGAAAATCGAAAATGTTGTCATTAAGGCTGGTTTTCACAGAGCGCGGCCCATATGTATTAGTTGCAGCCTGTAACTCTGTGACCCTCCCGTACCATACATACCAGAGTTACAGTTCCTCCCATAGCATTCCCCTGCAGAGTAGCGAATCAGTCTGTTTGTTTGTTTATTAATGTTTAACGGCCTATCAACAGCTAAGGTCATGTAAGGCCGGGCAAACGGGTTCGATCCTATTTTAACCTGCTGCATTGGGGGGAAAATCCCAAAATCAGAACGGAATATTTACATCGAGAACACATATATTCAGCCCTGAAATTAGAATAACCCGACCTGGTGCCAGGTCCATACCACACCAAAGTCACTTGGCCCCTTCCCCTAAAATAGGATTACGAATATCGTAATACTCACATAAGGGGTATAACCAGATTCAACTGTCACATACAAAATGCCAAAGACGTATGTGAGGGCCAAACCAAGTCTCCAGTCGGGATTCCGGTAAGGGTGAACCCCGATCGTTAGATTACCCATCGTGTGCTCCCACCTGCCACCCACGAGTAGCGAATCAATCTGATTCGCACTTTAGATAGTAATTATGACATTTTTAAATATTTTTCAATTGAAATCTGCGTTAGAATTAGGAAACTGATATAAACTAATTCTTATAAAGTATTTTTTATCCTTGCAGAATATTCAGGGAATAAATATTTGTGTACTTTGTGTTCAACAAAAATATTTCATGTGAGTTTTTGCTGCTAATGATTGGTCTCTAGTAGATTCTAGCTTAAATTTACTTAGTAGGTCTTGTGCATTGGTACTTTTATGAACTAATTAATGTAATATGCTAGTTTCATAATATTGAGATTAATTTACTTCACATCAAAAATACACAAAATTGCTCATATAAATTAACATTTGAAGAACGAATCAGATCTGATTCGCCACTCTGCATGGGAATGCTATGGAGGAACTGTAACACTGGTACGTACAGTACGGGAGGGTCACAGAGTTACAAACTGCAACTATATATGTATCATCTATGTCTATGGTATGCTAATAATGGATTCTTTTTGTTTCCTAATGGATAAAAGCACCACAAATTGTCAATGTGTTCCTTTAAGCTGCACATATCCTCCCAACACCAATCACATATTGACCATCTCAGATACCACCTCAGACCAAAGACCTTTAAAGTAACGTAAAAGACACAAGAGAGCAAAATAAAGATAGCCAATTGCTATAAATCTAGAGAAGTCCTGGATTTATCTAAAATAAGCACTGTTATCCACATTTATGTCCAAAACAAACACTTCATAAATGTTTGGTCATTACTTAAAATTACAATATAAATGGGACATCATGACCTGGTGTGAGATAACAGTGACTTAATTCAGAATGAATCATGGAATCAAATTTATAATACAGATATAAATGAGATCTTCAAAAAGACTTGTTGATACACAGTGCTCAAAAATGTCCTAAATATGGTCAGACATTTATGACAACTGGATGTTAAGATGAAACACTGCATGTGATTTTGTACCCAAGAACAAGTGTGATTTTTCATGACATATATTTACAGAAAATGTCACATGCAGAATTATATTCCACATTTGCCATGAAAAAATTGTCATTTTTCGAAAATATCGTAAATATGTTGGACAGAATCATGAAAAAATACAAGCACATATAGCAACTGTATCTCAGTAGCCGATTTCACAAAAATTGAAATGTATACTTATCTAGCAATGTATACTTTGATGGAGAAATTTTCAATTTTAGGATACATTTATTAATTTTTATTAAACTGAATTTATTACATTATCAGAGCCATTTTGGCTGTGATAATGTAATAAATTCAGTATAATAATTCTGCATACTTTTGATCATTAAATATATGCAGTCGTCAGTTCTATATGAAAATTGCATTTCGGGAAATATAAATGATTACTCCCTCAAAGTCTACCTGCTAGATAAGTATTAAGTATACTTTGTAATTTTGATGAAATCGGCTACAGATGGTACTTATGAAGATGAATTTCATGACCAACAGTTGATATACATGTATGTCAATAAATGTTGTATGATACAGTCGCAACTAGTCACTGGTCATAACTTGCGCTTGTCAGCAAATTATCGCACTTGAATGTCAGTTTCCCATGTAACGATTGATATGGTTACCCATAGAGTGATATAATATGTTGAAGCTGATACAAATCTATTGTGAAATGATATTTTACCAACTGCTTTGCTGGCATTTCATCCAATAAACATTTCATCCAATAAACATTTCATCCACATCTGAGAGCCAGGACCACATAATTATAAGTCACTGCTGTCTGTTCCGAGTATTTCTGCCGACAAACTTTTGGAAAGTCTAATCAAATATTTTTCATCAATAACAAAATAGTCACCAAATTCCATAAAATATTTATTTTATTGCGAAACTAGAAAATGTGTTAATGGAACACGGATGCCCCACATATCGCTTTGATAGTAAACAGGATAGTAAACAAGGCAAAATTACAATTCCAAAAGAGGGAGATAATCCATGGCTCAGTGTCAAAGCAAAAGTAGAAATTCACTTTGTGCATCTACACACCATAAAGAAGCTACATACCAAGCATCAAGCCTCCAGCTATATATTACGGTTTAGAAGTTACAATTCTAAGTCCAAAAGGGGGAGATAATTCATGAGCCGGGTCGAATCAAAAATCAAATTAAACTTTGAGCATCTACTCATCATAAGGAAACTACATACCAAGTTTCAAATATGTAGCTATTAATACGGTTGAAAAGTTTTACAAGTTACCAGGCAAAATGGTGAAATTCTAAGTCGAACAGGGGGAGATAAACCATGACCCGAATCAAATAAAAATTTGAAATAACTTTGTGCATCTGCTCATCATAAGGAAGCTACATACCTAGTTTCAGGTCTGTAGCTATTACGGTTTAAAAGTTTTAAGTGTTACACGGCAAAATTGCCAAATTGTAAGTCGAAAAGGGGGAGATAATCCATTACCGAATCAAATCGAATCAAAAGTAGAAATAAACTTTACAGGTCTGTAGCTAGTACGGTTTTATGAGTTACAAGGTAAAATTGGGAAATTCTAAATCCAAAAGAGGGAGATAATCCATGACCCAGGGGTCCAATCAAAAACGAAAACAAACTTTGCACATCTACCCATCATAAGGAAGCTATGTACCCAGTTTCCGGTCTGTAGCTAGTACGATTTAGTATGACGGACGGACGGATGGACGAAAGGAAGGACGGAAGGGACAGATGGATGGGACGGACAGACAACAGTAACACTAAATGCTCCCTCCACTATTGTGGTGGGGCATAAAAACGTTAGATTTCGAAAATCTGTCCACAAGTTTCAAAATTATTTAGAAATTTTTTTTATTTTTAACCCCCATGTTAAATTCCCATACGAAAATCTTTTTTTTTTTCTCGCAATATCATCAATGTTTGATGGAATTCGTCAAATAATTTTTTTGGAAGGGTGACTTTTTTGTTATTGATGAAAAACTACCGGTACTTACATTTAAATACTTTTTAGATTTAATGTGTTTAATAGCCAGAAGTTTGTTGGCAGAAAAACGAGGAACAGACATTACATGTATTGCATAATCATTGACACTGCATGTACTGAACTGAACATTTCATAATCATTGACACTGCATGTACTGAACTGAACATTTCTATTCACAATGAGGCAGTTGGTTGCCTGACACCAAGGACAGTTAACCCTTTCAACACCACAGACCTCTATAGAGACAATGTTTGCAAACAGTGCAGATCCAGATGAGCCGGCTCGTAACGAACCGTCTCATCAGGATCTCCACTGTTTGTTAATAATTTTAAACGTCGTACAGATTACCCTTTTAGAAGAATGGGATAATTTGAATGAACAAAATTAATGAAATAGCGTGAAACATTGGCATGGAACATCCTATTAAGTTACTTGGTGTTGAATGGGTTAACTGATATCATAAGAAACGAGGCTATCTTATGAAATCAGTAAACTTGTTTAACCCTTCCAACACCACAGACCTCTATAGAGACAATGTTTGCAAACAGTGCAGATCCAGATGAGCTGGCTCGTAACGAGCCGTCTCATCAGGATCTCCACTGTTTGTTAATAGTTATCAAATTTGAAAAAAATACCCTTTCTGAAGAATGGAATAGCCTGAAAATTTGAATGGACCAATGAAATAGCATGAAACAGTGGCATGATATTCAGACTTGTGTACAGAACAAGGAAGACATTACGGGTGAGACCATAGACGATGCACCCTAGATATTCAGACTTGTGTACAGAACAAGGAAGACATTACGGGTGAGACCATAGACGATGCACCCTAGATATTCAGACTTGTGTACACAAGGAAGACATTACGGTGAGAACCTAGACGATGCACCCTAGATATTCAGACTTGTGTACAGAACAAGGAAGACATTACGGGTGAGACCATAGACGATGCACCCTAGATATTCAGACTTGTGTACAGAACAAGAACTCGGCAAACGGAAAGAAATTACTATAATATTTTTGAAGATTTGTAAACGTCTTACAAAAAATTACGAGTATGAATATAAATATGAATTTGGTCTGAAACTTTCAGCACCATTTAAACAAAATATGAGTTTTCATGCAAGTTTAATGCTTTCAACACCACAGGCCTGTATATATAGTGTGGTATTGGCAAAAAGTGTAGATCCAGATGAGCCGGCTCGTGACGAGCCGTCTCTTCTGGATCTGCACTTTTTGTAAGTAATTTTCATATTTTTAAGAACAAAAACATCCCCTTTTCATAAATGGACTAGTCTGAAAATCATTTTGTGACGATTGGATTGGTTACAAAGTTAACATATCACAATCCATTCCAGTTACTTAGGGGTGACAGGGGTTAATGAATCTTACTAAGTATATACTACGAGGACAGAGTGTGTACTTGAACACACTTCATATCATCCATTTAGATCACTGAATCACATACCTACCATACATGTGGCTGTGACTTGGGCTTGTAGGATTTGTGACCAGCGTAGCTCCTGATACGCTCCTGTACCCTGATAACGATCAGTATTGCTTGTTACAAGCATAACACCATACGCAGGCGCGGATCCAGGATTTCAGGTTGGGGGGGGGGGGGGGCGTAACTATTTTGCAATACTTGACTATATTATTGAACGAGCATAGCTCGCTCGGGATAGCGCTAGGGGGGGTCCGGAATCATTCCCCTCGCCCCCCGAAAGAAATCTACATCGCATTTCCTGCGTTCTGGCGCATTTTGGACATGTTTAGACATGATTTTTCATTGAAAATGTTTAAATTTTTAAACATTAAAACAATAAGACAACGACCATAGAAACGTGCCTTGTAACTTGTAAAAAATCTTTACTCGAGGAATTTTAGAGCGGGCGCGCGCCTGGTCCGCCGCCCCCCACCCCCCCTGAATCCGCCCATGATACATCCCATTTCCCCCAGTCACTGACCATGACCTGGAATGGCCACAAACACCATACGCCCCATTTCCCCAGTCACAGACCATGAGCTGGAATGGCCACAAACACCATACACCCAATTTCCCCAGTCACACCAAATGAGCTGGACTGGCCACAAACACCATACGCACCATTTCCCCAGTTACAGACCATGAGCTGGAATGGCCACAAACACCATATGCCCCATTTCTCCAGTCACAGACCATGATGCTGGAAATGGGCCACAAACACCATACACCCATTTCTCCAGTCACCAGACCATGAGCTGGAATATGGCCACAAAACCACCAATACGCCCCATTTCCCATTTCCCCTGTCACAGGGTCCATGAGCTGGAATGGTGGCCCCACAAACACCATACGCCCCATTTCCCCAGTCACACACCATGGGCTGGAATGGTCACAAACACCATACGCCCCATTTCCCCAGTCATACACCATGAGCTGGAATGGTCACAAACACCATACGCCCCATTACCCCAGTCACAGACCATGAGCTGGAATGACCACAAACACCATACGCCCCATTTCCCCAGTCATAGACCATGAGCTGGAATGGTCACAAACACCATACGCCCCATTTCCCCAGTCACAGACCATGAGCTGGATGGATACCACACCATACGCCCCATTTCTCCAGTCACAGACCATGAGCTGGAATGGCCACAAACACCATACGTCCCATTTCCCCAGTCACACACCATGGGCTGGAATGGTCACAAACACCATACGCCCCATTTCCCCAGTCACACACCATGAGCTGGAATGACCACAAACACCATACGCCCCATTTCACCAGTTACAGACCATGGGCTGGAATGGCCACAAACACCATACGCCCCATTTCCCCAGTCACACACCATGACCTGGAATGACCACAAACATCATACGCCCCATTTCCCAAGTCACAGACCATGAGCTGGAATGGCCACAAACATCATACGCCCCATTTCCCCAGTCACAGACCATGAGCTGGAATGGCCACAAACACCATACACCCCATTTCCCCAGTCACAGACCATGAGATGGAATGGTCACAAACACCATACGCCCCATTTCCCCAGTCACAGACCATGAGCTGGAATGGCCACAAACACCATACGTCCCATTTCCCCAGTCACACACCATGAGCTGGAATGGCCACAAACACCATACGTCCCATTTCCCCAGTCACAGACCAGTCACAGACCATGAGCTGGAATGGCCACAAACATCATACGCCCCATTTCCCCAGTCACACACCATGAGCTGGAATGGCAACAAACACCATACGCCCCATTTCTCCAGTCACAGACCATGAGTTGGAATGGCCACAAACACCATACACCCCATTTCTCCAGTCACAGACCAGTCACAGACCATGAGCTGGAATGGCCACAAATACCATACACCCCATTTCTCCAGTCACAGACCATGAGTTGGAATGGCCACAAACACCATACACCCCATTTCCCCAGTCACAGACCACGAGTTGGAATGGCCACAAACACCATACGCCCCATTTACCCAGTCACAGACCATGAGCTGGAATGGCCACAAACACCATACGTCCCATCTCCCCAGTCACACACCATGAGCTGGAATGGCCACAAACACCATACGTCCCATTTCCCCAGTCACATACCAGTCACAGACCATGAGCTGGAATGGCCACAAACACCATACACCCCATTTCTCCAGTCACAGACCATGAGTTGGAATGGCCACAAACACCATACACCCCATTTCCCCATCACTCCACTTGGAAGACCATAGTTCTGGATGGAAAATGGCCACAAACACCATACGTCATCTCAGTACACACCCCATTTCATGACCTGGAGTTGGAATGGCCACAAACACATCACCCCATTTCCCCGTCATTTAGACCCAGAGTTGGAAGGCACACACCATACACCCATACCAGTCACAGACCATGAGCTGGAATGGCCACAAACACCATACGCCCCATTTTCTCCCCAGTCACAGACCATGAGCTGGAATGGCACAAACACCATACTCCCCATTTCCCCAGTCACCAGACCACCGAGCTGGAATGGGCCACAAACAAACACCACACCCCATTTCTCAGTCACAGACCATGAGTTGGATGGTCCACAAACACCATTAACCACACAATTTCCCCAGTCACAGACCATGAGTTGGAATGGCCTACAAACACCATACACATTTCCTCCAGTCACAGACCATGAGTTGGAATGGCCACAAACACCATACGCCCCATTTCCCCAGTCATAGACCATGAGCTGGAATGGTCACAAACACCATACGCCCCATTTCCCCAGTCACAGACCATGAGCTGGAATGGCCACAAACACCATACGCCCCATTTCCCCAGTCAGACACCATGGGCTGGAATGGTCACAAACACCATACGCCCCATTTCCCCAGTCACAGACCATGAGCTGGAATGGTCACAAACACCATACGTCCCATTTCCCCTGTCGCACACCATGGGCAGGAATGGCCACAAACACCATACGCCCCATTTCCCCAGGCACAGACTGTGAGCTGGAATGGCCACAAACACCATACACCCCATTTCCCCAGTCACACACCATGAGCTGGAATGGCCACAAACACCATACGCCCCATTTCCCCAGTCACAGACCATGAGCTGGAATGGCCACAAACATACGCCCCATTTCCCCAGTCACAGACCATGAGCTGGAATGGCCACAAACACCATACTGCCCATTTCCCCAGTCACACATGAGCTGGAATGGCCACAAACACCATACGCCCCATTTCCCCAGTCACAGACCATGAGCTGGAATGGCCACAAACACCATACGCCCCATTTCCCCAGTCACAGACCATCAGCTGGAATGGCCACACTCACCATACACCCCATTTCCCCAGTCACAGACCATGAGCTGGAATGGCCACAAACACCATACGCCCCATTTCCCCAGTCACACACCATGAGCTGGAATGGCCACAAACACCATACGCCCCATTTCTCCAGTCACACACCATGAGTTGGAATGGCCACAAGCACCATACGCCCCATCTCTCCAGTCACAGACCATGAGCTGGAATGGCCACAAACACCATATACCCCATTTCCCCAGTCACAGACCATGAGCTGAAATGGCCACAAACACCATATGCCCCATTTCCCCAGTCACACACTGTGACCTGGAATGGCCACAAACACCATACGCCCCATTTCCCCAGTCACAGACCATGAGCTGGAATGGCCACAAACACCATACATCCCATTTCCCCAGTCACAGACCATGAGCTGGAATGGCCACAAACACCATACACCCCATTTCTCCAGTCACACACCACGAGTTGGAATGGCCACAAACACCATACGTCCCATTTCTCCAGTCACAGACCATGAGCTGGAATGGTCACATACACCATACGCCCCATTTCCACAATCACACACCATGAGCTGGAATGGCCACAAACACCATACGCCCCATTTATCCAGTCACAGACCATGAGCTGGAATGGCCACAAACACCATACGCCCCATTTCCCCAGTCACAGACCATGAGCTGGAATGGCCACACTCACCATACACCCCATATCCCCCAGTCACAGACCATGAGCTGGAATGGCCACAAACACCATACGCCCCATTTTCCCAGTCACAGACCATGAGCTGGAATGGCCACAAACATCATACGCCCCATTTCCCCAGTCACAGACCATGAGCTGGAATGGCCACACTCACCATACACCCCATTTCCCCAGTCACAGACCATGAGCTGGAATGGCCACAAACACCATACGCCCCATTTCCCCAGTCACACACCCTGAGCTGGAATGGCCACAAACACCATACGCCCCATTTCTCCATTCACACACCATGAGCTGGAATGGTCACAAACACCATACGTCCCATTTCTCCAGTCACAGACCATGAGCTGGAATGGTCACAAACACCATATGCCCCATTTCCCCAGTCACACACCATGAGCTGGAATGGCCACAAACACCATACACCCCATTCCTCCAGTCACAGACCATGAGCTGGAATGGCCAGAAACACCATACATCCCATTTCCCCAGTCACATACCATGAGCTGGAATGGCCAGAAACACCATACGCCCCATTTCTCCTGTCACAGACCATGAGCTGGAATGGCCACAAACACCATACGCCCCATTTCCCCAGTCACACACCATGAGCTGGAATGACCACAAACACCATACGCCCCATTTCCCCAGTCACAGACCATGAGCTGGAATGGCCACAAACATACGCCCCATTTCCCCAGTCACAGACCATGAGCTGGAATGGCCACAAACATACGCCCCATTTCCCCAGTCACAGACCATGAGCTGGAATGGCCACAAACACCATACACCCCATTTCCCCAGTCACAGACCATGAGATGGAATGGCCACAAACACCATATGTCCCATTTCCCCAGTCACACACCATGAGCTGGAATGGCCACAAACACCATACGTCCCATTTCCCCAGTCACAGACCAGTCACAGACCATGAGCTGGAATGGCCACAAACATCATACGCCCCATTTCCCCAGTCACACACCATGAGCTGGAATGGCCACAAACACCATACGCCCCATTTCTCCAGTCACAGACCACGAGTTGGAGTGAGTGAGTGAGTGAGTGAATAGGGTTTAACGTCCGCTTTTCTGACATAGAGGTACAAGCCTCAGGGAGTCTACACGCAGACGGGTCAACGGGGTCGTGTCCCGTATCCACCTGTCCAAGGGGGGTAAATCCCAACTTCAGAACTCAATATTTACAATCAAAATATATATTCAGTCCTGAAATTAGAACAACCTGATCTGGTGCCAGGCCCTCGCCACACCAGCATCATTTATCCCATCCCTAAAAGTAATAGGATTAGCGCTAATCTTACTTTTATATATGGGGCATAGCCCGACTCAACTCTCACATACAAGAAAGCCAAAAATGTACATGAGGGCCAAATCCGGTATAGTGGGTTCCGGAAAGTATGAACCCAATCGTTAAGCCAGTTTAGTCGCCTTTTACGACAAGCAATGGCTACTGCAGCACTATTCTCAGGATCAGTTGATCCCGCCCCGGTGCCTGCACGGGGCACCACGAGTTGGAATGGCCACAAACACCATACACCCCATTTCTCCAGTCACAGACCAGTCACAGACCATGAGCTGGAATGGCCACAAATACCATACACCCCATTTCTCCAGTCACAGACCATGAGTTGGAATGGCCACAAACACCATACACCCCATTTCCCCAGTCAAAGACCACAAGTTGGAATGGCCACAAACACCATACGCCCCATTTCCCCAGTCACAGACCATGAGCTGGAATGACCACAAACACCATACGTCCCATTTCCCCAGTCACACACCATGAGCTGGAATGGCCACAAACACCATACGTCCCATTTCCCCAGTCACAGACCAGTCACAGACCATGAGCTGGAATGGCCACAAATACCATACAACCAATTTCTCCAGTCACAGACCATGAGTTGGATGGCCACCAAACAAACACCATACACCCCATTTCCCCAGTCACAGACCACGGAGTTGGAATGGCCACAAACACCATACACCCCATTTCTCTCACACACCATGAGTGGAATGGCCACATCACCATACACCCATTTCCCCCCAGTCACAGACCACGAGTTGGAATGGCCACAAACACCATACACCCCATTTCTCCAGTCACACACCATGAGTTGGAATGGCCACAAACACCATACACCCCATTTCCCCAGTCACAGACCACGAGTTGGAATGGCCACAAACACCATACACCCCATTTCTCCAGTCACACCATAGCTGGAATGACCACACACCCAGACGTCCCATTTCCCCAGTCACACACCATGAGCTGGAATGGCCCACAAACCATACGTCCCATTTCCCCAGTCACAGACCAGTCACGACCATGAGCTGGAATGGCACATACCATACACCCCATCCCCAGTCACACCAGAGTTGGAATGGCCACAAACACCACACCCCATCTCCAGTCACAACCAGAGTTGGAATGGCCACAAACACCATACACCCCATTTCCCCCAGTCACAGACCACGAGTTGGAATGGCCACAAACACCATACACCCCATTTCTCCATCACACACCAGCAGTGAGTGGAATGGCCACAAACACCATACCACCCCAAATACCCCACCCCATCCATCACAGACCACGATTTGGAATGGCCACAAACACCATACACCCCCATTTCCCAGCACAGACCATTTAGCTGAATGACCACAAACACCATACGCCCATCACACACAAAGCTGGAATGGCCACAAACACCATACGTCCCATTTCCCCAGTCACAGACCAGTCAGACCAGAGCTAATGGCCACAAATACCATACACCCCATCTCCCCATCAGACCCCTGATTTTGGAATGGCCCCACAAACACCATACACCCCATTTCCCCAGTCACAGACCACTATTTGGAATGGCACAAACACCATACACCCCATTTCTCCGTCACACACCATGATTGGAATGGCCCACAAACATACATTTCCCCATCACAGACCACGAGTTAATGGCCACAAACTTCCATACACCCCATTCTCCAGTCCAACACATGAGTTGGAATGGCCACAAACACCATACACCCCATTTCCCCAGTCACAGACCACGATTTGGAATGGGCCACAAACACCATACACCCCAGTTCTCCCAGTCACACCAGGAGTTGGAATGGCCACAAACATACCATCCCCATCTAGACCATGACTGGAATGTTTCACAAACACCATACGCCCCTTTCCCCATCACAGACCATGAGCTGGAAATGGCCACAAACACCATCGCCCCCATTTCCCCAGTCAGACACCATGGGCTGGAATGGTCACAAACACCATACGCCCCATTTCCCCAGTCACAGACCATGAGCTGGAATGGTCACAAACACCATACGTCCCATTTCCCCTGTCACACACCATGGGCAGGAATGGCCACAAACACCATACGCCCCATTTCCCCAGGCACAGACTGTGAGCTGGAATGGCCACAAACACCATACACCCCATTTCCCCAGTCACACACCATGAGCTGGAATGGCCACAAACACCATACGCCCCATTTCCCCAGTCACAGACCATGAGCTGGAATGGCCACAAACACCATACGCCCCATTTCCCCAGTCACAGACCATGAGCTGGAATGGCCACAAACACCATACAGCCCATTTCCCCAGTCACACACCATGAGCTGGAATGGCCACAAACACCATACGCCCCATTTCCCCAGTCACACACCATGAGCTGGAATGGCCACAAACACCATACGTCCCATTTCCCCAGTCACAGACCAGTCACAGACCATGAGCTGGAATGGCCATAAACATCATACGCCCCATTTCCCCAGTCACACACCATGAGCTGGAATGGCCACAAACACCATACGCCCATTTCTCCAGTCACCATGACCACGAGTTGGAAAGCCACAAAACCCACCTACACCCCATTTCTCCAGTCACAGACATGAGCTGGAAATGGCCACAAATACCATACAACCATTTCTCTAGTCACAGGACCATGAGTTGGAATGGCCACAAACACCATACACCCCATTTCCCCAGTCAAAGACCACGAGTTGGAATGGCCACAAACACCATACGCCCCATTTCCCCAGCCACAGACCATGAGCTGGAATGACCACAAACACCATACGTCCCATTTCCCCAGTCACACACCATGAGCTGGAATGGCCACAAACACCATACGTCCCATTTCCCCAGTCACAGACCAGTCACAGACCAGTCACAGACCATGAGCTGGAATGGCCACAAATAATACCATACACCCCATTTCTCCAGTCACAGACCATGAGTTGGAATGGCCACAAACACCATACACCCCATTTCCCCAGTCACAGACCACGAGTTGGAATGGCCACAAACACCATACGCCCCATTTCCCCAGTCACAGACCATCAGCTGGAATGGCCACAAACACCATACGTCCCATTTCCCCAGTCACACACCATGAGCTGGAATGGCTACAAACACCATACGTTCCATTTCCCCAGTCACAGACAAGTCACAGACCATGAGCTGGAATGGCCACAAATACCATACACCCCATTTCTCCAGTCACAGACCATGAGTTGGAATGGCCACAAACACCATACACCCCATTTCCCCAGTCACAGACCACGAGTTGGAATGGCCACAAACACCATACACCCCATTTCTCCAGTCACACACCATGAGTTGGAATGGCCACAAACACCATACACCCCATTTCCCCAGTCACAGACCACGATTTGGAATGGCCACAAACACCATACACCCCATTTCTCCAGTCACAGACCATGAGTTGGAATGGCCACAAACACCATACGCCCCATTTCCCCAGTCATAGACCATGAGCTGGAATGGTCAGAAACACCATACGCCCCATTTCCCCAGTCACAGACCATGAGCTGGAATGGCCACAAACACCATATGCCCCATTTCCCCAGTCAGACACCATGGGCTGGAATGGTCACAAACACCATACGCCCCATTTCCCCAGTCACAGACCATGAGCTGGAATGGTCACAAACACCATACGTCCCATTTCCCCTGTCACACACCATGGGCAGGAATGGCCACAAACACCATACGCCCCATTTCCCCAGGCACAGACTGTGAGCTGGAATGGCCACAAACACCATACGTCCCATTTCCCCAGTCACAGACCAGTCACAGACCATGAGCTGGAATGGCCACAAACATCATACGCCCCATTTCCCCAGTCACACACCATGAGCTGGAATGGCCACAAACACCATACGCCCCATTTCTCCAGTCACAGACCATGAGTTGGAAAGGCCACAAACACCATACACCCCATTTCTCCAGTCACAGACCATGAGCTGGAATGGCCACAAATACCATACACCCCATTTCTCCAGTCACAGACCATGAGTTGGAATGGCCACAAACACCATACACCCCATTTCCCCAGTTAAAGACCACGAGTTGGAATGGCCACAAACACCATACGCCCCATTTCCCCAGTCACAGACCATGAGCTGGAATGGCCACAAACACCATACGTCCCATTTCCCCAGTCACAGACCAGTCACAGACCAGTCACAGACCATGAGCTGGAATGGCCACAAATACCATACACCCCATTTCTCCAGTCACAGACCATGAGTTGGAATGGCCACAAACACCATACACCCCATTTCCCCAGTCACAGACCACAAGTTGGAATGGCCACAAACACCATACACCCCATTTCTCCAGTCACAGACCATGAGTTGGAATGGCCACAAACACCATACGCCCCATTTCCCCAGTCATAGACCATGAGCTGGAATGGTCACAAACACCATACGCCCCATTTCCCCAGTCACAGACCATGAGCTGGAATGGCCACAAACACCATACGCCCCATTTCCCCAGTCAGACACCATGGGCTGGAATGGTCACAAACACCATACGCCCCATTTCCCCAGTCACAGACCATGAGCTGGAATGGTCACAAACACCATACGTCCCATTTCCCCTGTCACACACCATGGGCAGGAATGGCCACAAACACCATACGCCCCATTTCCCCAGTCACAGACCATGAGCTGGAATGGCCACAAACACCATACGCCCCATTTCCCCAGTCACAGACCATGAGCTGGAATGGCCACACTCACCATACACCCCATTTCCCCAGTCACAGACCATGAGCTGGAATGGCCACAAACACTATACGCCCGATTTCCCCAGTCACACACCATGAGCTGGAATGGCCACAAACACCATACGCCCCATTTCTCCAGTCACACACCATGAGTTGGAATGGCCACAAACACCATACGCCCCATTTCTCCAGTCACAGACCATGAGCTGGAATGGCCACAAACACCATATGCCCCATTTCCCCAGTCACACACCATGAGCTGGAATGGTCACAAACACCATACGTCCCATTTCTCCAGTCACAGACCATGAGCTGGAATGGTCACAAACACCATACGCCCCATTTCTCCAGTCACAGACCATGAGCTGGAATGGCCACAAACACCATACATCCCATTTCCCCAGTCACATACCATGAGCTGGAATGGCCAGAAACACCATACGCCCCATTTCTCCAGTCACAGACCATGAGCTGGAATGGCCACAAACACCATACGCTCCATTTCCCCAGTCACAGACCATGAGCTGGAATGGCCACAAACACCATACACCCCATTTCCCCAGTCACCGACCATGAGCTGGAATGGCCACACTCACCATACACCCCATTTCCCCAGTCACAGACCATGAGCTGGAATGGCCACAAACACCATACGCCCCATTTCCCCAGTCACACACCATGAGCAGGAATGGCCACAAACACCATACGCCCCATTTCCCCAGTCACAGACCATGAGCTGGAATGGCCACAAACACCATACGTCCCATTTCTCCAGTCACAGATCATGAGCTGGAATGGTCACAAACACCATACGCCCCATTTCTCCAGTCACACACCATGAGCTGGAATGGCCACAAACACCATACACCCCATTTCTCCAGTCACAGACCATGAGCTGGAATGGCCAGAAACACCATACGCCCCATTTCTCCAGTCACAGACCATGAGCTGCAATGGCCACAAACACCATACGCCCCATTTCCCCAGTCACACACCATGAGCTGGAATGGCCACAAACACCATACACCCCATTTCCCCAGTCACCGACCATGAGCTGGAATGACCACAAACACCATACGCCCCATTTCCCCAATCACACACCATGAGCTGGAATGGCCACATTCACCATACACCTCATTTCCCCAGTCACACACCATGAGCTGGAATGGCCACAAACACCATATGCCCCATTTCCCCAGTCACACACCATGAGCTGGAATGGCCACACTCACCATACACCCCATTTCCCCAGTCACACACCATGAGCTGGAATGGCCACAAACACCATACGCCCCATTTCCCCAGTCACACACCATGAGCTGGAATGGCCACAAACACCATACGTCCCATTTCCCCAGTCACACACCATGAGCTGGAATGGCCACAAACACCATACGCCCCATTTCCCCAGCCACACACCAAGAGCTGGAATGGCCACACACACCATACACCCCATTTCCCCAGTCAGACATTGAGCTGGAATGGCCACAAACACCATACGCACCATTTCACGGCCCAAATGAACAAGGAAGACGGGAAGTGGAACAAAGTACCCAATTATGCAGACTCACATACTCTAGGCGTGTAACTTATGTTGTCATCTGGAAAACATTTCCCCTTCATAGATAGGCTGTTCTATTTTGGACACAAGGAAAATAATGAGATTGTAAAGTCACAAGTAACCACTTTACTTCACCCTGCCAAAACCCACCCAATCTGTAATTATATTTTGTAGATGTCATTCGTAAGCGAGGGATTGCAAGAATATCCCACCCTCAGCCACCCCACCGCTATGTGGGCCCTGACAACAAAATGGTCTAGTTTCTAATAACATATTTCTAACGCAAAGAAAAAGAGCTATGTTTCACAATTTGTGCTGTCTGGAACAATAACAACCGAAATGCATTATCAAATTATCTCCCCTATTATCACAGAATAATAATATCAGACTAAAACACAAACACCTTTCTTTAACTTTAACAAGGTCATATATAGATAATAGAGCACCTGTATTGTAGATCGAGTACAGAAATTACCACACGGAGACTGTACGTACTATCATGATCTGGTGCGCGGTGTCATTACCACAACAACATCACTTAGTCCCAGGTGACAGGTGTGACATGCTGACCTTCATTTCCCCTTCATATGGCCTTTGGTCAGATAGAGCTAGATCCTGCAATTTTTACCCAAGGATATGATAAAGCTTCTTGATAATACTCGAAGTTATCTATGAACATTTGTACATGTAGGACAACAACTGTGGCTGTGACATCCGCACAGTCTGTAGCCTATTTCGTCAACATTGCAAAGTATACTTTACTACCAAAGTATACTTTGAGGGAGTAATCATTAATTTTTCCTGAAATGCAATATTTCATATAGAACTAACAAATGCATATATTTCATGATTAAAAGTATGCAGAATTATTATACTGAATTTATTACATTACCACAGCCAAATTGGCTGTGATAATGTAATAAATTCAGTATAATACAAATTAATAAATTTATCATAAAATTGAAAATTTCTCCCTCAAAGTATACTTTGCTACTAAAGGATACTTTGCAATGTTGATGAAATAGGCTACTGATCAGGATCTGCACTGTTCGCCATTCCATCAATGAAACACCTGTCACCCTTCTAACAAGCAATATAGATCACTATCAGGCTACAGGAGTATATTCTACAGTGTGTAGCTATATTATAGAAATGAATGGCCTTTTTGTGGAATTTATCGGGGTATAAACTTGGAAAAGTCGTGGGAATACTGGACGAAGGCCGGAAGGCCTCGTCCAGTATTCCCGCGACTTTTCCAAGTTTATATCCCCGATAAATTCCACAAAAAGGCCATTCATTCCTTATAATTCCAGCATTTGAAATAAGTTCATCACGAAAATGTGTTTATTTTCCGTTTTCTTAAGAATTATTTTAACTGCGCCTCACGGTTACGGAAAGCAGTTCGGCGTGGGAGTTTACTGGGATATAAATCTTGCACAGAGACTTGCTACGGGCCAATCAAATGTTAGGGAATTGTGTAAATATTTTTGTGCAGGAGTATATTCTACAGTGTGTGTGCTACCGGTATTTGATCAGGAGCTACACTACTGTCTGTTCAACGTTTTGCTGCCGACGAACTTTTGGCTACTAAACACGTTAAATGTAAAAACTATTTAAAAGTAAGTACTTTTTTATCAATATTAACAAAAAACGTCACCCTCACCAAAAAAAATTATTTGATGAAATTGATGTATTTGATGAAATTCCATCAAATATTTATTTTATTGCTAAAAATAGATCTTTTTTAAATATTTTTTTTATTTGTGGACCGATTTTCAAAATCTAACTTTTGTTTTCTTAGTTACATCATTTTCAAGCTATCTCGCCAGGTTTCGGAGTCAATTTCCAAAATATTTTGTTTTTTGATCCTTCAGGATCAAAAAACAAAAAGTTCTGGAAATTGACTCCCCATGTTAAATTCCCATAGGAAAATCATTTTTTTCGCAATAAAATCAATATCATAAAAAAAATTTTGGGGGAGGGTGACTTTTTTGTTATTAATGAAAAAGTACTTACTTTTAAATATTTTTTATATTTACCGTTAATGTGTTTAATAGCCAAAAGTTTTTTGGCAGCAAAACGTGGAACAGACAGTAGTCACAAATCTCGTAAGCCCCATTTCTCCAGTCACAGCCACAATTACGGCTGATAACATTGAACGTCTACCACAGAATACATGTTTAACCCTTTCACCCCTACAACAAGTAACTGGAATGGACTTTGATATGCTATTTTGCAACAAATGCAATCAACACAAAATGATTTTCAGACTAGTCCATTTATGAAAACGGAGTGTTTTTGTTCTCAAAATATGAAAATTACTTGCAAAAAGTGCAGATCCTGATTAGACGGCTCGTCACGACCGACCGACCGACCGACCAACTGATTGAGTGTGGTTTAATGTCTGTTTGACAGCAAGATGAAATACAGATGGATGAAATACAGATGGATGAAATACATGGATGAAATACAGATGGATGAAATACATGGATGAAATACAGATGGATGAAGGTGATGTACATGATGCTACTGGGTGGAACTGTAGATATTGTAGGAATAAATGGCCTTTTTGTGGAATTTATCGGGGTATAAACTTGGAAAAACCACTTTCGCAATTGGCGATAAAAATAAACAATTGGTGATAAAAAATTACAATTTTCGAAAAGAATTTTTTTTATTTTTTTCGAAAATTGTAATTTTTTATCCCCAATTGTTTATTTTTATCATATTGGTTATTATAGGAATGAATGGCCTTTTTGTGGAATTTATCGGGGTATAAACTTGGAAAAGTCGCGGGAATACTGGACGACCAGTATTCCCGCGACTCTTCCAAGTTTATATCCCCGTTAAATTCCACAAAAAGGCCATTCATTCCTTATAATTCCAGCATTTGAAATAAATTCATCCAGAAAATGTGTTTATTTTCCGTTTACTTAAGAATTATTTTAACTGCGCCTCACGGTTACGGAAAGTAGTTTGGCGTGGGAGTTTACTGGGATATAAATTTTGGACAGAGACTTGCTACGGGCCAATCAAATGTTAGGGATTTGTGTAAATATTTCTGTGCTGGAATTATTGATATATATACACATTCCAACCATAAATTAACAGTGCAACCTCTCTAAAACAGCCACCCATGGGAAGGTACAAAATTGGCTGTTGTAGAGAGGTGGCTGTTGTACGGAGGTTAAACAATTGCAATTGTCCATTTGAATATAAAATATCGGCTGTTACAGAGAGGGTGTTGTAGTGGATGGCCATTCGCGGAGGTTTCACTGATAATTATAAACAAACGCAAGTGTAGCGGAGGACAATGCATAATGAGTCACGATGAATGAAAGCGAACGGTATCCGCGGAATGTAATGTTGCACAAGTAGCTATCATGATAAGGTCATCCTAGCAACGGAAGTCACCATCCACCCCACAAGATAAATCCTATCCCATTCTCTAAATAAATGATCTTTGGAACGTCACAGTTTTAGTCTTGACGGCAAAACTTGTGCAATTTGTTGTGAAGGTGAATCCCTTGTTAACGGTTGTCAAGTATTAACTTCCTCCCTATAACTCAAATACTTTTATCATTTTCATCTGAATTTCACACAAAAATATGCAGGTTGGAACCTCTTTAGAATCATCTCACCGAGACGATTCTAAAGAGGTTCCAACCTGCACGGTTTACAGAGAAAAAAAAGGAAAAATAAAAAAAAAGAAATGAAACAACTGCTGGTTATCTGGGACACTAGTTAGACAGCTAGTCATCCTTGTCATGTGACACCAGATTACGGTCCCCAGATTACACTATAAATGCAGATGAATTTGTTTTGTTATCACACTACCAGTAACATCATCAAAGATAACTGACCATCGTGAAAATTATTGTCAACAGTGTCCGCCCCTTGGAGAATATACGCCTGAGGAAAAAGCAAACAATTTGAAGCAAATCATTCTTCATATATTAAGAGTTAATTAATTTGATAAAACAATACCGGCAAAGATATCAATATCAATTTACAGCTTATCAGCCGACTTAATTTGAAATAACAGAAGGGGCGAGGTGTTTCCGAGGACATTTTGCAAGGCTTACAGAACAAAAACAAGAAAAATGAATAAATCGACAGCCGCTGGTATTGTCTTCTTGGTCGTGTTTGCCGCTGCCATTCTCACAGATAAAACAGGTAAGTTTTGGGTTGTCTTTTATCCCTTTCACCCCTAATTAACTGGAATGGATTTTGGTATGTTCATTTTCCGACCAATCCAATCATCATAAAATCATTTTCAGACTAGTCCACTTATGAAAAGGGGGCGTTTTGTTCTCAAAAGTATGAAAATTACTTACAAAAAGTGTAGCTCCTGATGTGACGGCTTGTCACGAGCCGGCTCATCTGGATCTACACTTTTTGCCGATACCACTCTATACAGTCCTGTGGTGTTGAAAGGGTTATTTGCTGTTTTCCTAAATCATATGGAATACCTATGTATGGGTATTTTTTTCACATTTATTTACATGTATTTCATTTATTTTTAGATTGTCTTTTTATTAATTTTATTTCTTCTAAAATTGTCTTTTTATTAATTTTATTTCTTCTAAAATTATATCTTCAAGATGGTTTTAAATGAGTAATCATAACCTATGGGGCAAATAAGTGGCCACAACATATACTTTTATCACAATTTTTTTCAGGCTTCTTTTTTTTTTTTTTTTTTTGTTTCTTCTATAGAGTATATGTTGCGACACATTCACCTGCTTTTATATTATATTGGTTACAAGATTAATTCCATTAAAATATTAGTGTTTAGATGGAAATGTGTCCCTATATGTGGTATAGATCAATCCATATCAATTGAGCATTAGGTTTATGAAATGTTTTTTCACCATTTCTTCTCGAAAGTATCAGTTTTTACATAGGGTACATGTGTATCCGTATGTATTGCGATCGAGCGGGATCATTTGGCTCCGCCCACGACCCCCCGCGGTGCGGACGCCTGTGATTGACAGCTGAGAATATCTGCATATAAAACAGCCAATGATTTGCCCCCATTTGCAGCACAAATCGTGCGGTCATCGCTAAATTTAGTAACAGAGTTAACTCCCCTCCGAATACTCTCCGAAACAAGCGACGCGTTTTAACACACTAAACTACATCAAGTTTGACATTCCGACAGCCTATTTTTAAACTCACCCCGACACCTGTGCGAAACAAAACTCGCACGTGTAGGTCTAACTGATGTTTAATCCTCATTCTCTCTCTCTATCGATGGATTTACAGTGGATTTTAGTGACATTCCTGAATATGGCCCGATTGACATTTGTCTATGGTGGCCAATACACGCCAACATGAGTGTCAATTCTACGTTCAGGGAAGGGTCAATAAGTCAGTATTTAAGGTGATAACTTACAGTCAGGGAACAAATTAATGACAGTATAACACAACCAGCTTATATAATACCCATATTAATGCAAGTACTGAAATACGACAAAAAAAAATCTAACAAGTTTCTAAACGTTACAAGTGCCCGCTATACAGTGTACAGATATAATCATTTAGTAATATTTATTTTACTGATAGTGGCGGTGGTATCAGGCTATTTTCATATGCAAATGAGGCATGACATTTTTTAATTATTTATACTAAAAGAAATGCGTCACCTGAAAAAATAATATTTTCGACAGATTTTAAAGTATGATCATTGACATCATAAATTAATACAGAGATTAAATAGTAGTGTCCGTTAACATTTTAAGCAAACACGGTTATCGCCCCTGATATCAGTGTGTACATTTACGTCTGATATAACATGTATAATAATGCCAATCAGTACGTGGGATAATGGCGCATGAATGTTTATTTTGCCAGGAAATGTCTCAGATGATGTCTCTGATGTAAAGAACATTTTGTACCTACTGAGTGGGCATGTACCTTTAAGGGTTAATGAAACTGCAACACCAACAATAAATCAATCAATCTAGTTTAATCTTGTAGTACCCTATGTTCAGTACTTTCAGTACTTTGATTACCATTCATCTGAACCGTCTTAACATATTTTTATGGAGATTTTAAACAAAATATTTATTTTGTTTATGATAAAAAGTATTGTATTCATAGACTTGAATGGGTATATGATAAATGTGAAAGCACCAGGATTATGCTGAAATTATAATCCTACAGTGAAACCTTCATTAACCGTTACCTTTCTACAACAATTCCTTCTCTATAAGAGCCATTATTTTAACGGAGCTCCAGATAAGTTTTGTATCTAAAGATAATTATACCCCCCAGCTTTCTATATCAATGCATATTTTACTTTTACAAATGTATTATTGCTTTTCTTCCTTATTAAAGGGAACAAATGATAAAAATAAAACAAATGTAAAAATTCACTTATTTGAGCTGCAAAAGCCTGTCACAGCCATGTTGTAGTAAAGTTACACCTTACGACCACCCCGATAGTGGGACCGCCCCGCCCTGTCACATCCAGGTTATAATAAAATTACACCTTACGACCACCCCAATAGTGAGACCACCCCGCCCTGTCACATCCAGGTTGTAGTAAAGTTACACCTTACGACCACCCCGATAGTGAGACCGCCCCGCCCTGTCACATCCACGTTGTAGTAAAGTTACACCTTACGACCACCCCAATAGTGAGACCACCCCGCCCTGTCACATCCATGTTATAGTAAAGTTACACCTTACGACCACCCAGATAGTGAGACCGCCCCGCCCTGTCACATCCACGTTGTAGTAAAGTTACACCTTACGACCACCCCAATAGTGAGACCACCCCGCCCTGTCACATCCAGGTTATAGTAAAGTTACACCTTACGACCACCCCGATAGTGAGACCACCCCGCCCTCCCGTCACATCCAGGTTATAGTAAAGTTACACCTTACGACCACCCAGATAGTGAGACCGCCCCGCCCTGTCACATCCAGGTTATAGTAAAGTTACACCTTACGACCACCCCGATAGTGAGACCACCCCGCCCTGTCACATCCAGGTTATAGTAAAGTTACACCTTACGACCACCCAGATAGTGAGACCGCCCCGCCCTGTCACATCCAGGTTATAGTAAAGTTACACCTTACGACCACCCAGATAGTGAGACCGCCCCGCCCTGTCACATCCACGTTATAGTAAAGTTACACCTTACGACCACCCCGATAGTGAGACCGCCCCGCCCTGTCACATCCACGTTATAGTAAAGTTACACCTTACGACCACCCAGATAGTGAAACCGCCCCGCCCTGTCACATCCACGTTATAGTAAAGTTACACCTTACGACCACCCGATAGTGAGACCACCCCGCCCTGTCACATCCATGTTATAGTAAAGTTACACCTTACGACCACCCCGATAGTGAGACCGCCCCGCCCTGTCACATCCACGTTATAGTAAAGTTACACCTTATGACCACCCCGATAGTGAGACCGCCCCGCCCTGTCACATCCATGTTGTAGTAAAGTTACACCTTACGACCACCCAGATAGTGAGACCGCCCCGCCCTGTCACATCCATGTTGTAGTAAAGTTACACCTTACGACCACCCAGATAGTGAGACCGCCCCGCCCTGTCACATCCACGTTATAGTAAAGTTACACCTTACGACCACCCCGATAGTGAGACCACCCCGCCCTGTCACATCCACGTTATAGTAAAGCTACACCTTACGACCACCCCGATAGTGAGACCACCCCGCCCTGTTACATCCATGTTATAGTAAAGTTACACCTTACGACCACCCCGATAGTGAGACCGCCCCGCCCTGTCACATCCATGTTATAGTAAAGTTACACCTTACGACCACCCCAATAGTGAGACCGCCCCGCCCTGTCACATCCATGTTATAGTAAAGTTACACCTTACGACCACCCCGATAGTGAGACCGCCCCGCATGTCACTGCCCCGCCCTGTCACAGCCATGTTGTAGTAAAGTTACACCTTACGACCACCCCAATAGTGAGACCGCCCCGCCCTGTCACAGTCGGCAACATACACATTTACATACATGCTCCAGTCAGCCACATATCAAATAAATATTTATTTCAAAGCAATTACTAAAGATAATTGTTACTGTACTTGTAATTCCGTAATTGTTTACTTAAATAATGAATTGTTTATTGCAGGCGCATCCTCAACGACAGGCTCGACGACCCAGTCGCCGACGACCAACGGGACAATGAGTGCCAGCACTATGACGGCAACGCAGCCGCCAACCACCACCGGTGGAGCTACAGCACCATCTACCGTCATTCCGCTCACAGTGTGTGGTCTACTGGCAGCTACAGTCGCCTCAAAGCTCTTCTGAGTGACTCGCTACTTACACATGGCTATACATTTGTGTCTCTTCATTTACTACACCTCGAGATATGGATTAACCCTTTCACCCCTAAGTAATTGGAATGGATTTTGATATTTTAATTTTGCAACAAATTCACCCGTCTGAACATGATTTTCAGACTAGTCGTCCATTTATGATTTTTTTTTCTTTTGCCAATACTACTTACTATACAGGCCTATGGTGTTGAAAAGGTTAACTACTAACCTGTGATTATACCACTTTCCGAGTATGCAATCTCATGCTCGAAATTAGGAAGTTTGATTGGCAGAGTCTGAGCTGTGCTCAGTCTCGGCCAATCAAACTGCCAAATTTTGAGTACAGATTGTAGCTGCAGATTTTTTATATTTTTATATCATAACATCGTGTGATTTTCAGGTTTCTGAGCATTAATTCTAATCTTGTGCGGTAGATTAGGCAGTTTGATTAGTTGAGGCTGAGCAATACTCAACCAATGAAACTGCCTGATTTAGAGCTCATTTCGAGAACATGCTCCGACATATTTATAAGCACAGAGCCAGATTTTGGCTGAATTTTTGAGTTTTTTTAATTTTTATCACATCTTCAGAATGTGGAGAAAATGTTTCTGAAAAGACAAAGCATTTATCATTACAACCGGTCTGAGTTTCTATGAGCCAATGTAAAGACCTGACATAAATACAGACACGATTACACTGAAAATTAATATTAGAAAAGATATAATTAACTATTTTTCATTTACTATATATAGATTTATCTAGTACTACTACAAATGTGGTGTTTCAAATGTTCACGTTATTGCAACAGTCTGTGATTTAACCCTTAGAATGCGGGAAACGTAAATTGTCATCTGCTGTCGTTTTTTTCAATGAAAACATGGTTTGACAACACTTTAGAATCATTTCCACTGGAAATGATTCTAAAGTGTTGTCAAAACATTCAAAACATGATTTTGATGAGAAAATTGGAAAATAAAAATAAACAGCAGACGACAAATTTTAATTCAGCATTGTAGGGTTACATGTCGGGTCAAACACAGAATCCCCATTCTATGTGTCCATTAAATCTTTGCATGCTGGGAAATATGTGTGCTATAAATAGCTAAAAAATAGCAGACAACAATTCATAATATTATATTTTATATCTCCCCGGCCTGTAAATATTATGAATACATCTTGGAACTTCATTAGAAGTGAGTCCAGAGGACGCAATGCTAATGAAATTCTGAGACATATTTAATGAGAGAAATAAGAAAAATACTCCTAATTCGTTGGCTGTTATTTTCACAGCTAGCATGCAAACATGTGAAACGATTATGTGCATTTCCCCCAAATGTTGTTTTAATGATTCTCTCATCATATGTTTTTGTTGAAAACGAATGAACAGATAAAAATGAAAAATAAAACAGCATAATAAAAGAACAAATGTCTTGATCTTTATAATATGGATGTGACCTTTATCAAAGTAATAATTCAGACTTGTTAATGTTTCAGAGGGGACGTTATTTTGCAAACTTCATAAAATTCTATTTTACATGTTTTAGAGCTAGAATTGGTCAGTTGTATACATGTAACTTTTACTGTTGTTATATAATACAGAGATTGTAGTCTTCTTATGTCAAGCTGTATGTCCAGATATTAAAAAAATCAAACCATGTATATATTCAACATAACATGTACATCACCACACATATATATATATCTGAATTTTTAACATTTTTCTTCTAAAACATAGTTGGAGATCACTATATGCTGTGAGTATTTTGTGCTCCCACTTTTGATAATCAATGCGTATTCAGCTAAAATAAGTGTGTAAAATACACGAACACGCACCTTATCTGGAGCCCTGTCAACTTTAACCAACGACCGGCAAACATTGCATGTTACACTGTTTGCAAACACAGTAAGTTGCTTTTTCGCTATAACTAACAATCACCGGGCATGAAAGTCTCTGTTATAAACATCGACTAAATACCAGAAGGAAGGAAGAAGTTAAGACAAATCATGACGTATGAATGATGTCAAAAATGTGTAAAAATTACAAAACATCTGCAAGCTTCTGCCATTTTTACCACTTTTCAATGTCATTTGTGGCTGTGACTGGAGAAATTGTGTTTATGGGATTTGTGATCAGTGCAGCTTTTGATCAAAGAGCACACTCCTGTAGCCTGATAACAATCTACTTGTATATTGCTCGTTTCATTGGTGGAATAGCGAACAGTGCAGATCTTAAACAGACGGTGTGGAAGCACTGGTCTCAAAACCTATAAGGCCCCTTTCTCCAGTCACAGCCACATTTACTGAAATTGTCTGAATACCTCTTTCCTAGTTAGCAAACCAATACTGAGAGGCCATAACAGTGACATATTGGAGACCAGTGGCCTATTTCACCAACATTGCAAAGTATACTTTTCTAGCAAAGTATACTTTGAGGGAGCAATTTTCAATTTTAGGATAAATTTATTAATTTTTATTATACTCAATTTATTACATTATCACAGCCATTTTGTCTGTGATAATGTAATAAATTCAGTATAATAATTCTGCATGCTTTTAATCATGAAATATATGCAGTCGTTAGTTCTATACGACATAATGCATTTCGGGAAATTAAATGATATAGTAAACTATACTTTACTAGAAAAGTATACTTTGCAATGTTGGTGAAATATACTACAATAGTGTTTATATATCTTATTGTTATAAACATGCTTCCATGTTTCTTATATGATGTGCTTATGCAAAGTACTGAACAGAGAAACATTGTTATGTTAACAGAGTTAATAAATGTATTTTATAACCATTGTCTTTGCTCCATCTTGTGATTTCCCATAAGACGACCAACAATGACAAAACATTAGCTGTACAATGCAGGAGTTGAAAAATGTCGTCTGCTGCTGGTTGTAATTTTTCCATTTTTATTTCTCAAGAAAAACATGGTTTGGCAGCACTTTAGAATCATTTCCATTGGAACAGTGTCCGGTTTTCCGATGTCTGGTAATGTCCGGTAATGTCCGGTACTGTCCGGTCCTGTGTCCGGTATCCGTTTCCCAGTCGGATTTTGAGTTTGTTGGCAAATCACAATTCTCAATGGTAGGAGCGCAGCCTCCAAAAGAGATAGATCTCCAACTAACCCCCGATCTAGTGAGATTTTACCAGATTCGGTATTGCCGTTCAATTGCCTGACATTATAAACGGAGTTATTCAGATCGTTAGATTGGTTCACATTGTCAGGACTTGTAATAGATTCTGACTCCCTCTCAGACTGTGTGAGTGTGCATGTGAGGGTGTGAACTTCCCCCACGGGAGTTTTGGACTTAAAAGTACCAGTTTTCTTTTTCTTCTGGTACGTCCTTACAGAATCTAAAGTCGACCATGTGTTTGCACTCCAAAGAATCGATACGTCGCACAGATTCGCTGGAGAACAACCACAGAACTTGCGGCAATTGGTGATATGTGTATCTAAAGAACTTGCCAAATGTCCGCAAGTAAAGCGAGACTGACCAAACCCTCGAGTTTTGCCAGGTCGCTTGCTAGCCATAATGTATCCAGAAGTATGCAGTGATATTAAAATCAGTATATTGGCCTTACAAAAATATCACTAATACTAAAAATAATACAAAAATGGCTTGTCCAAACTTTACTAAGTACGAATCATTTGGGACGAACTGGAGTGAGTGCTAAACGATATGTAAATAAAACGTAAATTCTATGTCACAAATTTACGAGAATACTCAATCGGACACTGGAATGAGCCCAATAAAGTGATATACTATATCATTACACACAAAATACGGTGCCAGTCGTCACCGAAACACAGTTCAGAACAAACAAAACAAACTTCGAACCGGCCGCAAAAACTAATGATATTGCTACCGGCAAAAACTTGAAGTGACAAAAACACGAATAAACGCGCGAAAACTGCGAAAAGCTTTCGCCAAAAGTCTAATACGACCCTGTAAACATGTATTGTACAATAGTTAATTAGTAACTGTCGTGCAAACTGCGATTTTAGATGCTGACAAGACTACTCAATTAAGAGACAATTCTTCACACGTCGATCTATGGTAGCAGGCATGGCTTCATCTCTCAGACCACGTTCTAATGTTAGCTACACAATTCTAAATGAAGGAGATTATGTTGTGGTTGACATTCATCCGGTCTGATTATACTTGAATCTGTACACTAGTAGTACAGACTGTGACAAATTATAGAATATTGAGTCCCAGTACAGACTAAATAACGTACAGTACAAGCCCTGATCAGATTGTACTGGGACACAGTATTGTATAATTTGTCCCAGGATTCTGCTACCGCCCCACTCGCGGCTGTGTAAGTAGTCAAGACTTCACAGCGAACAGTGCAAACCCTGATCAGATTTGTGTTCATGTACATTACAGTGATTACAAAACAGCATACATTTTTTGTTGATTTATTACAGCTCATTGTGTACCTTTATGGAGCTTACTAAAATATGTTTTGCAATTATGTAATTGTCAATATTGCAGCTAGAAGTAATTTATATACCGGTAATTTTTACTTGTTATTCTGTGTTCAGTAGACAGCTATAAATAATTATCGGTAACATGGTAATTATCATTTACTTCCTTTGTCTACGTTATAAATGTTACTCAACTATGCAGTATGAAATTATCTATGCTGGTTGAAAATCTGTATATTGCTCGTTTCTCTTGATAAACTATCCTATATTGTTTTATTACGTTAAATTCAGGGCAATATTAACGGAATTTAAATATATCATATCGGTACTCCTTTAAATAATATTTGTATATTTTAAATGTTATACCTCAAGATAAACCTCAAGATAAACTGGATTAGTTTTTACTGATATATTGCGCATGAATATCAGTAACAAGAATTCCGCGAATCAAATGTCTCGCCTTGTCCCGCCGCCTTGACCTCGAGCCTGGGCCCGAAAGCAATTTTCACTGGCCCGAACATATTATACAATTATTGACTAGTGAGCCATAGAATATCAGATTATATTCTATGGCTCACTAGTCAATAATTGTTTTAGTATATGATAATAGTCGGTATATATCACTTACGACCTTATGCTACTAGACAAAAATTGAAAAAGAATTTGAAACAAGAGGGCCATGATGGCCCTAATTCGCTCACCTCACTCCATGAACACCAGATGAGAATGTGAGTTCATGTGTTTGACCCCAATATGACCCCACAGGGCCATGCCCATTTTTGACATCGGGGTCACCATTTTAACAACTTTGAAAGAGCATTGTACAGCGATCATTCCTACCAAGTTTCGTCAAAATCCGGCTAGCGGTTCATGAGAAGAAGATTTTTGAAATCTCTAATAAAAGAACGACCGTTTGACATTTCGGTGGCCATCTTGGATGACATAACAATCCGATTTTCACAAAGAATGTACCAGAGTGATCGCCTCCTTGATACCTTCGATTTGATATATAATATGACCATATTCGGTAAGAAATAAAATTTGACCCCAATTTGACCCCACGGGCCACGCCCATTTTTGACCCCGGGGTGACCATTTTAACAACTTTGAAAGAGCATTGTACATCGATCATTCCTAGCAAGTTTTGTCGAAATCCGGCTAGCGGTTCACGTGAAGATTTTTTAAGAATTTATGCTATTTTTAGACGGCGGCCATCTTGGATTAGCGATGACCTCCATTTTAACAAATCTGAAAAGGCTTCACCCGTGGACCATAACTTTTAAGTTTGGCTACCATGGGCCAAGCGGTTCATGTGAAGAAGAATTTTGAAATCTCTAATATAAGAACAAACTTTTGACCTTCGGCGGCCATCTTGGATGACATAACCATCCGATTTCAACAATAAATGCACCAGAGTGATCGCCTCATTGATACCTTCGATTTGATATATAATATGACCATATTCGGTCAAAAATAAAATTTGACCCCACGGGCCACGCCCATTTTTGACCCCGGGGTCACAATTTTAACAACTTTGAAAGAGCATTGTACATCGATCATTCCTACCAAGTTTCGTCGAAATCCGGCTAGCGGTTCATGAGAAGAAGAGTTTTTAAGAATTTATGCTATTTTTAGATGGCGGCCATCTTGGATTAGCAATGACCTCCATTTTAACAAATCTGAAAAGGCTTCACCCATGGATCATAACTTTTAAGTTTGGCTACCATGGGCCAAGCGGTTCATGTGAAGAAGAATTTTGAAATCTCTAATAAAAGAACGACCTTTTGACCTTCAGCGGCCATCTTGGATGACATAACCATCTGATTTCAACAAAAAATGCACCAGAGTGATCGCCTCATTGATACCTTCGATTTGATATATAATATGACCATATTCGGTCAAAAATAAATTTGACATCAATTTGACCCCACGGGCCATGCCCATTTTTGACCCCGGGGTCACCATTTTAACAACTTTGAAAGAGCATTGTACATCGATCATTTCTACCAAGTTTCGTCGAAATTCGGCTAGCGGTTCATGAGAAGAAGATTTTTTAAGAATTTATGCTATTTTTAGACGGCGGCCATCTTGGATTAGCGATGACCTCCATTTTAACAAATCTGAAAAGGCTTCACACATGGACCATAACTTTTAAGTTTCGCTACCATGGGCCAAGCGGTTCATGTGAAGAAGAATTTTGAAATCTCTAATAAAAGAACAACCTTTTGACCTTTCGGCGGCCATCTTGGATGACATAACCATCCGATTTCAACAATAAATGCACCAGAGTGATCGCCTCATTGATACCTTCAATTTGATATATGACATGACCATATTCGGTCAAAAATAAAGTTTTGTCGAAATCCGGTTGGCGGTTCTTGAGAAGAAGACTTTTTAAGAATTTGTGCTATTTTTAGACGGCGGCCATCTTGTAATACGTAATGACGTCATTTTAACAATTTTGCAATCCCCCTACATAAGGACCATGACCATGAAGTTTGGTGACTATAGGCCCAATGGTTACCGAGGAGAAGACGTTTGAAAATGTTCACAGATGTTCACGGAAGACGGCGGAGCTTCGCTGAGGTGAGCTAAAAAAACAAGAAACGAGGCAAAGCCACGAAGGCCAGGTTTTTTCCAAGCATAGACACTTGGATAACATAATTATACCCACTTTTTGCAGACTAGATGGCCGTGGCCTGCATGTCGCGCCTTGGGGCGAGGCATGGACACTAAAAAGAGGGCCATGATGGCCCTAATTCGCTCACCTGACTCCATGAACACCAGACGAGAATGTGACATCGAGTTCATATGTTTTAAAAAAATTGTGCTATTTTTAGATGGCGGTCATCTTGGATTAAGCGATGACTCTCATTTTACCAAATCTGAAAATGCTTCACCCAAGCATCTGAACTTCCTATGAAGTTTGGCCAGCATCGGCCATGTGGTTCCTGAGAAAAAGACGTTCAAAATCTCGAATAAATGGACCTTTTGGTGGCCATCATGGATGACATAATCATCCGATTCCGACAAATACTGCACCAGAGCAATCGCCTCATCTATACCTTCAATTTGATATATGACATGAGCATATTCGGTCAAAAATAAAATTTGATCCCAATTTGACCCCACGGGCCACGCCCATTTTTGACCCCGGGGTCACCATTTTAACAACTTTGAAACACATTGATCATTCCTACCAAGTTTCGTCGAAATCCGGCTAGCGGTTCATGAGAAGAAGATTTTTTAAGAATTTATGCTATTTTTAGATGGCGGCCATCTTGGATTAGCGATGACCTCCATTTTAACAAATCTGAAAAGGCTTTACCCATGGACCATAACTTTTAAGTTTGGCTACCATGGGCCAAGCGGTTCATGTGAAGAAGAATTTTGAAATCTCTAATAAAAGAACGACCTTTTGACCTTTCGGCGGCCATCTTGGATGACATAACCATCCGATTTCGACAAAAAATGCACCAGAGTGATCGCCTCATTCATACCTTCAATTTGATATAAGACATGACCATATTCGGTCAAAAATAAACTTTGACCCACGGGCCACGCCTATTTTTGACCCCGGGGTCACCATTTTAACAACTTTGAAAGAGCATTGTACATCGATCATTCCTACCAAGTTTCGTCGAAATCCGGCTAGCGGTTCATGAGAAGAAGATTTTTTTAAGAATTTATGCTATTTTTAGACGGCGGCCATCTTGGATTAGCGATGACCTCCATTTTAACAAATCTGAAAAGGCTTCACCCATGGACCATAACTTTTAAGTTTGGCTACCATGGGCCAAGCGGTTCATGTGAAGAAGAATTTGAAATCTCTAATAAAAGAACGACCTTTTGACCTTTCGGCGGCCATCTTGGATGACATAACCATCCGATTTCGACAAAAAAATGCACCAGAGTGATCGCCTCATTCATACCTTCAATTTGATATAAGACATGACCATATTCGGTCAAAAATAAAATTTGACCCCACGGGCCACGCCTATTTTTGACCCGGGGTCACCATTTTAACAACTTTGAAAGAGCATTGTACATCGATCATTCCTACCAAGTTTTGTCGAAATCCGGTTGGCGGTTCTTGAGAAGAAGATTTTTGAAGAATTTGTGCTATTTTTAGACGGTGGCCATCTTGGATTACGTAATGACGTCATTTTAACAATTTTGTAATCCCCCTACCTAAGAACCATCACCATGAAGTTTGGTGACTATAGGCCCAATGGTTACCGAGGAGAAGACGTTTGAAAATGTTCACGGACGACGGACGACGACGACGGACGACGGACACATTGCGGTAAGAATAGCTCACATGAGCTTCGCTCATGTGAGCTAAAAAAAGAGATATAGTAGATGGAACAAGAAATGCGTCTGTCGAACGCGGATGCCACCTGCAGCATATTTGAGAAACTGTGACAAAGTGGTTAACCGAAAAGTGTGACGGACAGACAGAGACGGACGGACGGACGGACGGACGGACGTCTTTACTTTAAGGTAACTATGTGCTATATCGCATGTTAAATATTAGCCACATAAAACCATTTTTAGCCACATAAAACGTGGTGTTTAGGTGGCTAATTGTTAACCAACCCTATCCTTTAACAAGTTCCATAACCCTGTGGGGATAGCACTTAAGTACCCGAATGTCTGACCGGACGGACGGACGGACGGTACGGACGGATTTGTTCTTACTTAGGGTACTTATGTGGCTTATCATCATGTTAAATATTAGCCTCCATAAAAAAAAAAAAACCCCGGGGGGGATTATTTTTTTTTTTTTTTTTTAGCCACATTAAAAACAATTTTTTAGGGTGGCTATTGTAACCACCCTATCCTTTAACAAAGTCCACAATATTGTACCTGTGGGGCTAGCCCACATAAGTACCCTAATGTGTGCAATGGTCGGACCGGACGGACGGCACGGACGGAACGGACAGTGAGGACGTGACGGAACGGTCACGGACGGACGGACGGACGGAAAGTTCTTACTTTCAGGTACACTAGTGTGGCTTATCGGCTGTTAAAATATTAGCCACATAAACCACTTTTAATGCCACCATAAAACGATATCTTAGGTGGCTAATTGTACACCAACCCTATCCTTTAACAAGTCCATAACCTGTGGGCTAGCCACAAAGTACCTGAATGTTCTGCCCGGGCGGGACGGACGGACGGACGGACGTTCTTACATTAGAGTACTTTTGTGGCTTTATCACAAGTTAAATATTAGCACATAAAGATTTTTTGCCACATAAAACAATTTTTTAGGTGGCTAATTATAACCAAACTATCCTTTAACCAAGTCCATTAACCCGTGGGGCTAGCACCTTCAAGTACCTAATGTGTGGCCCGGACGGACGGACGGTACGGTGACGGGAACGGACGGTCCAAACACTATATGCCACCCGTTTCTTCGAAACCCAGGGATGGCCATAAAAAACTTTAAAACCGCGACACTCAGACGGACGGACGAAAAACGGACGGACGGACGGAATGGACATAGCCAAAATGTCCGACTTATATTGCGCGGCTTTCCGCAAAGCGGGCGCGACAATTGATGATAAAAACACCCATGTTGAGTATCAATGGAAATGGGTTTGAGCAGTTGCAGGGATAAAGTACTACAAAAAAATCAAAGTATTTGACCTTGACAGTTGGGACAGGAGCGCACGGTTTGGGGGGTAGATATTGAAAATTTGGTGGATGATAAACACCCATGTTAAAGTTTAAGGTAATGGGCGGAAGCAGTTGCAGAGATATAGTTAAACGAAAAACTTTACCAAAAAACTTTAACCAGACGTACAGTTAAAAAGTTAACGTTGAAAATGTTGGATTAGTTGTATGTGGTGGGGCTACCCTTGTTATGAAGTGTGAAAGTTTGGTGGTCCTAGGTGGTACAGTACCAAAGAACGAAAATGGGACTTAAACACGAAAAACTTAACATTGTAAACGCGAAAAAGTTAACACTTGACGGCGGTGGAAAAAATGGATCAAGTTCAAAAAAAGGTAACATGTTGGATAGTGATATGTGGTGGGCACCCCTTGGTTATGAAAGCTGTGAAAGTTTGTTGGTCTATGTGTTAAGTTAATGAAAGAAATGGGACTCAAAACACGAAAAACTTACATTGATTGTGGACGCCGCCTGCCCGCCCCGCCTGGCTTTAGCAATCCAATAGCCTTGGGATTCTTTTTTTCCAAAAAAAAATGGCTAAAAATGGAAAAAAAGTTTAACAAAAAAAAAGTTTAAAAAATTAACAAAAAAATAATGCTCGCTAAATGGAAAAAAAGTTTAACAAAAAAAAGTTTAAAAAATTAAACCAAAAAAATATATGCTCGCTACTGGAGCCCAGAATTTTTTTATATAGTCCTATATTTATTGCAATTAATTCATATCTGGCACAGGGTCCACCACATATTGCCACAATATTGTCAACACAGTTTAAGGAAAATGTAACCCAGGTATAATAATTTACCTGTAATAAATTACCTGTAATAATTTTGCTGATTTTAGTGGTCAATTGGAAATTTGCACATGCTTGCACATGCACAAAAGTGTTCAACTGGGAAGGCTCTATTGTTCTTATTACAGGTAAGGTGTAACAGAGCGACGAGAAAAAACGGGTCTTATGCATTAATGTTCCAGTATGTAGCATAGAAAAGAATAGAGTTTGACCTTGACCCTGGAGCCCGGAATTTTTTTTATAGTCCTATATTTCATCTACATATCATTAGTAAAAGGTATGTATAAAGTTTGATGAATGTTAGCTGATAAGTAATGACCGTAACACGAAAACTTAATTTGGAATGATGCTGCACCGACACCGACACCGTACACCGACGCGTCTCTAGGAAAAAGCAAAATCTATGTCTCGCTTTCCGCTTCGCGGCGAGACAAAAACTAATACAGTTTTCTTAAGGTAATGACACTTACACATCAGCGTCCAATTTTGGCCTGTGTACAGCTTGTATATTATCAGTTGAAAAAATCAATTATTACTTTCTCCAATGGAAACAGGTGGCACGAGAAAACGTGCTCTGTTTGCAAATCCACATAAAAATATGTTTAACTAATAATGTTTTATTTCAACGTTTAAAATTAAAATCCTGGGGATACCCATCGATGTTGTTAGTCATTTATCCATATATATGTTGATGAAATTGATACATTTCAAACACCGACCAGTATTAGTCAACTGATGGGTGAGGGGAAGAGTTCAACATGCCAACATGTTGGTTTTTTTCATGTGCATGCGCTACTTGTGTTTTGATGGCTTTGTTGTACACTGCTAAACACAGGAATTCCGCCACCGAAGCGTTGTCGCGCCTGCCGAGCGTTTGGACCGTAACATTACAAGTAAATAAATTACCTTGACCTACAGGAATTTGGATGTGGGGGTGTGCATAATGAAGATCATTCGTAGCCCAAACATATGATGATGAAATATTTTCAAAGGTCTGGCAAGGGGTTGTTAAAGAGATATTGTGAAAAAACAAATACTTTAACGCATTTCTGTTACAAAAACGTGTGAACATTCAAGTAAATAAAAGACCTTGACCTTCAGACTTTGGGATGTGGGGGTAGGTGCGTAATGAGAGAATCATCCCTAGACTAACATTGATATGAAATATTATCAATGTATGGGCAGGTGTTAAAGAGATATTGTGAAAAAAACAATAACTTTAAACGCACTTCTGTTACAAAACCGTGTGAAACATTACAAGTAAATAAATGGACCTTGACTTGATAATTTGGATGTGGGGGTGTGCGTAAAGAAGAATCATCCCAAGACAAACATTGATGTGAAATCATGTATTATCAAAGTCTGGCACAAGGGTTAAAGAGATATTGTGAAAAAAACAATAACTTTAACGTATTTCTGTTACAAAACCATGTGAACATTCAAGTAAATAAATGACTTGACCTTGATAAATTTGGATGTGGGGGTGTGGTAATGAAGCACCATCCTAGAAAAAACATTGATGTGAAATATTATCAATTGTCTGGCAAGGGGTTAAAGAGTTATTGTGAAAAAACAATACTTACGCATTTTCTGTTACAAAAAACCGTGTGAACATTACAAGTAAATAAATGACTTGACCTTGAGATTTGGAATGTGGGGGTAGTGTGCGTAATGAAGCATCATCTAGAAAACATTTTGATATGAAATATTAATCAATGTCTGGCAAGGGTTAAAGAGATATTGTGAAAAAACAATAACTTTAACGCATTTCTGTTACAAAACCGAGTGAACATTATAAGTAAATAATGACCTTGACCTTGATAATTTGGATGTGGGAGGTATGCGTAAATGAGCATCATCCCAAGACCAAACCATTGATGTGAAAATACATGTATTATCAAAGTTGGAGGGGTTTAAGAGGGGGGGGGGGGGGGGGGGGGGGGGGGGGGCCCCCCCCCCCCAAACAAGGGGGGGGGATTTGTGAAAACAACAATAACTTTAAGTATTTCTGTTACAAAACCGGTGAATGTGAATGAAGTAGTATATAAGGGAGTCAACAATGATACCACCACCCTCTGGAAGCCATATGGCTACGCGCGGTGCCTCCACCGGGTGGTGACTATAATTAATGACTCTTATATTACTACTCAGATTTTCCTTCATTTTTATGAGAATATTTATGAGAATGGGAGTAAGTAATTTTATTTTTCACACACAACACGAAGGGGGGGGAGTAGCATAATTTTAATTTTTCAAAACACAAAGGGGGGAGTAAGCCTAATTTTAATTTTCAAAACACAAAGGGGGGAGTGGAGTAAGCCATAATTTTAAAACACACCTACTGTCGGCGGGTATGTATGAGAACTATTTTTTATCAACCGCGAGGACCATATATTTATGACATGTGAAGGAAGATACACCCCTATTAGAGATAAGAATCCCTATGTTATACTCAGTTATATAATTACATAATGTTCTAGTTAAGTGTGCGTGGTTGAGACAGGTTAGACTCGAGATATGTTTTTGTACCGGTATTTACGAATATTGCAAACATCACCGTGCATGGATGCGAAGAGGTTCCGTTTCGCCTCGCCCATGTCGGCATTGTGGGGTAGGGACCAAAGCCGAGTCATTGCTATGTCACCATGCGGTGGCCACTCAGGCTATCATCGATATGGCTAACAAGGGATTACGTGCTCGCAAGTATTCATCGTTTAGTAATAATTCAATATCGGGAAAGTCAGTTAGAAGTTAGAACGATCTAATAATTTCCGGTGTTTACAGCATTACAACACTGTAAAAAACATAATCAAACTAATTTTATAAATTTGAAAAATGAACGAAACACATACCAATTATAAACAAAATGGATAATACAATACAATGGGAAATTGAAAATTTTTAAATGGATGTGTTGAAGAAGTTTTGAAGAAACCACGGGGGGTTATAATCCTGTATATAAATTCTATAAAATGAGAACACTAGGCGATTATCGAATACCATGAAATGTCAGCGTAAATTTATTACGCTCGATTAAAAACGTTTTGCATTTACAATAATTATAACGGACAATTATGTGAACGATACAAGAGGCAAACTACAAACATTAAGCGGATAATGCGTATCGGATATGAAAATAAGGTGTTTATTTAAAATTGTTAAAACCCATACGATTTATTTAAGAATATACATTTCTACGATATCGCTTATAAAGATATTGCAAAAATTATTATTGAACAGCAATGTTTGATGCTAAAACAAATTAACATCTCCTGAAACCGCGTGTCCATTTATCCCCATGAGAACCTGCTAAGGTCAAAGATAGTGTCATTGACACCGGCCGGGAGGTTGTTGCCCATTTCAAGCGGTCGGATCCGAACGCAATTGTCATGCAGTTGTTTACCCTAGCGACCACATTTGTAGGATAGAAATAAATAAATAAAAAATGTTTAGCTCAACCGCGGCTGCGAATAACCCATGACCCTCGTCTCTATAGAGTCTCTCCTTAAACCACACGACCACGTAGGCTGTTATGATAAACTTTACCTTATTGCAGTGTTGTACAATTATCCAATTCACACGGTTATGAACCATGCGGTTAAATATGATAGCCAAGGTAAACAGAGCCGAGTGTATCAATTACACAGACGGTGTGTATAGTGTAATCCTCGACTGAATTTGTAATTCTCAGTGAAAAACACATGTTGTATAGGTATGTAAATTTGTTTACTGCACCAATATAATTAATAATTTTGAAAAAATTAGGAAAATTAATAATTTTGAAAAAATAGGAAAATTAATTATATTGGTGCTGTAACATTTCCTCCGACTTTATTTCCAAGTTTTACCCTAAATTTATCCAATCAGTACACTCCAATTTTTGGGCATGGTGGCTGCGGCCCTTTGATTCTTATATCATTTTTTTAATTCTTCATAATCTCCCATTTCTTCCACCACGGCTTCAAACTCTAATGTGATATATTTCTTTATCGGCCAACGCTTTGGACACCTAACGTCGATGCTTTTTTCTTAATTAGCCTAGCGAGAACGGATATTCTATCATGTTTTTCTACTTTTTTTCTCGAGTTTTCCACCCGCCGCCCTAATTTACCATACAAAGTATTCCAGATAAAACGGTTTATTCCACCTCAAAACCCTGCAAGTGGAAAAACGTTAACAATTGTAGATAGCGTTGCAGGCCCCCAGTGCCCACGCCCCACACAACACAGAAACCATTGCCAGAAACCGTACTAGATGCTTCAGCTATGTTCGCCGCGGCTTTATATTTGTTAGCGTGTTATTTTTCTATTTCACTTCTCTAACTAAAATATCCTGCATAGCGACGATATTATTCAAACCTAAATTGAAACTTTCTTTCGTTAATTGTTCACAGTGTTGGTGAGTGGTATTGAGAGTTGGATAGTGTTGATGGGATCGGTATTGACATAATTGGAAGCGGTTGATTCGTTTCATATTTCAATATATTAGTATTTTACAAATTAAGTTCAATTAACAACGAGACAATTGTGGAAGAACTCTCTGTGGTACCGATTTTCGTAACAAAGTTATTAACACTACCTTTGGAAAGGTCTAATTCGATCAGAACGGAGAACGAAACCACCTTCGAACTATCTCCAGAAGATTTTAGTGACTTCCAACCCCGTTCTTCCCCATCTACTACAATATTTACGCGATTCCGCGCCAACAGGTTTCCAACTTACCATTAACCGAGCAGACCGCCATTTGGATAACTTCACCAGACAGCTGTCATAGTGTATACCCCACATTTTATTACTCCGCTTTGGCAACCGAACGATATCATTAGTGCCCTCAACCAATGGGCCCCGCTTCCTCAGCCCAAACTGTTATGGCACGTTTTTGTGTTTTCATTGTTCGCACTATTCGGCAAGCGCATTGTTTGCGTCATATGCTCAGTACGAATCTTATAAGAGTCCTCCTCAAGAGGCTTTTGTCGCGGTTTACGGATCATGTTTAGTTTATCGGTTATTTTCCCCATCTAGTTCGGTAAGTGACCGTTCTCTGCTGAGAGAGTCCTCTAACCGCAACGCATCATAAATAAGCCTCCCGTAATGGTAGCTGGTGGCCTTCTAGGGCTTTCTCAACACATCCGACCGGGCCCTCTCTTTTTGAAAATTTCGGTTAATTTTTCCGTCCTAGTTCAGCAACGCCTCCGTAAGGTCTGCCTGGTAGGGTCTTCTCGGGCTTTCTTCAACACCCGACGGGCCTCTTTTTGAAATTTGGTATTTTCCCATCTAGTTCGGGTAAGTGTCGTTCTCTGTTGATGGAGTCCTCTAAGAAGCAACACCCTATAGCCCTCCGTAATAATCCGCCTGGTGGTCTTCTCGGGCTTCTCTATACCCGTTCGGACTCCATCAAAGATCAAACGGGTCTCTTTTTGAAATTCGGTTATTTTTTTGTTTGTAGGTCAGTAGAGTGCCGCTTCTCTGTTGAGAGTGTCCCTCTGAGCGTGTTTAACGCCCCATAAGCCTTCCGCAAATGGCCTCTTTGTGGTCTTTCTCGGACCCCCTCAACCCCCGACTGGGTCTCTTTCAGAAATTCGGCTATTTTTTTCGTCTGTTCAGTAAGTGTCGCTTTTTTGCTGTGAGAGTTCTCTAAGCGCAACGATCATAAACCTCCCGCAAAGGGTCGGAATTGGTGGTCTTTCGGACTTTATCAATACCGACCGGGTCTCTTTTCGAAATTTGGTTATTTTTTTATCTAGTTCAGTATGTTGTCGCTTACTCTGATGAGAGAGTCCTCTGAGCGCAACACCTCATAAGCATTCATAAGGTCGCCTGATGGTCTTCTCGGGCTTTTCTCAATACCCGACGTGGCCTCTTTTCGAAAATTCGATTTATTTTCCCGTCTAATTCAGCAAGTGTAGGCTTCTTTACTGAGAGAGGTTCTAAGCGCAACGCATCATAAACCTCCGTATGTTCAACCTGGCGTCTTCTCGGGCTTTATCAATCCCCAAACGGGCCTCGTTTCTAAAATAGGTTATTTTTTTAACCTAGTTCGTTTTAGTTCGTATGCGTTTCTTCACGGACTTTGTGTATTACTGCCAGGGCATATTCTCTAAGTTGTGATTAGTAGACTTTTGTGAATCTCGTCCGTGGCCCTCGATATAGTTCTATTGATCAAGGCCTTTGTTTTTGGGTAGTTAAAAGTCGCCCTCTGTCGGGGATGAATCCCCCTTCTGCCGGTTCCAAATTATTTGAATTTGTTCACCCAATCGGAGAAACTACCTGGTCCGTATATTACTCATAAGTTGATAATATATATTACGAATCATGCGTTTAATTCTAAATAATTTTCTTAATTTTTTCAATTAATTTGAAATTTCTAGGAACGACGAAATCGGGTTATATTCGTTCTTCAACTCTTCCCTTTACATCAAGAAATAAGAAATCTTCAACTCGTGGATTGAGTTCCCGATTTCCAAAACTTTCATCTCGGGGTGTGGGAGTCTAAGGTCACAGTCTCGCCATAGAAACAGTCGCTGGCGGGCACTGTTTGCAGTAAATGTGCTGGGGGAATCCGTCTACCGTGTTGTACGAGTGTTCACCCGATCAAGGTGACCTCGAGAGTTTTCGTGAAGGCGAAGTTTTCACTGGGGTATCACCGCGGTGTGAAACCCTCGTGAGGACCAAAGGTCCCCGGGACAGTCCCCTTTCATCCTCGTTGTAATGGGGTTCATATTTATATCTAACATTGAGGCCAACCCCGGAGTGATCTCTAATTTTTTATCAACGTCCAATGTCGCAAATCCGTGGCTTTTGAGATTTCGGAGTGGACCACTATAGGTTTATTCCTTGCGATTAAAGCTGGACCATTTCGGGAAACCCCAAAGGGCCAGGAAGTAATCGGCAGCTGATACCCTAAAAGCTTAGGGCATGATAGTGGCACCATCTACACGTTCTATTCCTTTGTTAACCTTGTACATGTCAATGTTTTACACCCAACCGTGAAGGTGATTGATTAAGGCCTACCCGGCGTTTTTTCCACAGCAGTTGTTATTTAATTTTTGATGTTCACAACTCTCTTTTTGAACATTTAGTGATAGAGAAAAACATAATATATCTTTCAATGGATACCAAAGCATTTAGCTTTAAAACTCAATGTTAAAGTACGCGGTCGGGAGGTAAATACACACAAAAAGACGTTGTTTAACCGCCTTGTTCACACAAACCGTAAGGTGTAGACGGACAGCGGGCCTTTTTGCCCACCAATTTACCCTAACATCTTTGAAACATTACAGGCTGCCCAAGATTACTACGATGGAGGTGGTAATACGTGGTGGAAAGCAACACGATGCAGTTTTGGCAGAACAAATAAATTTCGCTGTATGGTGCCGAAAGCCGGGTGTGGAGTTTATATAAGACCATCTGACAATCCAAGAATTTCATGCTCCGAAGTGTCTACACTTTCTCGTGTATTTACATTAGGAGGATTCTCAAAGAACTAGGTATTTCACTACCTTCAAGACGACGCCTGGGATCCAATTTCCAACGCATACGACCGTTTAATGGCGTTTGAAAGACTGTGTAGCGAATTTAAACGTTTCTAAAGACGCGGACTGGAGACAGGGAAAGCATTTCCTACCAGCACCGGGCCTCGGGGACGTTCTCATTCGGGCCAGTCCGGGAATTGGAGCAGAATGATTTTAGACACGATCACTCCGGTGAAAACTTAGTCAGTCGGAAAACGACGGGGAATTTTGACCCGCGGACGATGACATTTCGGGCCGGAAGTGCTGGAGGTCGGCACTGTGGCGTGTTTTCTTGTAAAAATGTTACCTCCGAAACGGGCTTCACGTCGATTACATACAGCAGGCTGCTGAAGGTTCAGAACGCGTGGGGTACATTTATGTTAGATAAGGGTTCTAGGGTTCACGCAGGCCGGGGTTACTCGCGTCAACGACTCATTCGTACGTACGTCTGGGCCATCCTCGGCGCACCACAGAAGCAAACTCGGCAGTTCTATACTGGCACTGGGAACTGCGTTTGATGCACCAAAAAACAATTCTTGGCACTTGTAGAGGGCGCCATTCAGCTAGGGTGGGACCTGGGAAGGCGATCCAGGAATTATAAGACGTTTTGCAGAATGCCAGCACCCCAGTAGACTATGTATTTGGGTATAGGGCTTTTTTTTAATATGGCGCGAGCAATATGATACTACGAGACGGACAACCGGTTGACTGGTTACAATAATCAGATTGTAATCGCCACCGCCAATCAAAAAATCGGCACAACGGTAACTGTGAACACGGATATCATCAAGCGCAACCCCAACAGTGAACCGATTTATTTCATAAAACACAAAATGGATATCACCTCCCCCAATTCGTAAATTGGATACCACAATCGACCCAGTAACCCAATTCGTAAATTGGATGCACCATCGAGTTCAATCAACAAACCAATCGCGATTGGTGTAGAAACACCAATCATCAAACACCAATCGTAAATTGGGTGATGATTGAAATTTGGAAAAGCACCAACACACGAGGAGGAGAAATTAGGGTAGGTCCATCGCCCTCCTCGTGGCTATCGGATTATTTACGCTTTGGGTTTTTTTATGTAGGTACTCTCTGGCGAAGAATAATAGGAGTCCGGCGATATGCCTCGATTAAGCCCAGGTAATTTTTGGCTAGCCATCCGGGCCGTTTTTGATAATATAGATTGCAAGTAAGAAACAATACTTCGATCAGTCCAGGTAGAGCGGCAGCCACCTTTCAGCTAATTTAACTAGAGATTGGGAGGCTTTTAGTTGTTTTTTACCACTCCTGGGCCCACCGGATGGAGCGGGTGCTGGTGCTGAGCCGCGGGTAGGTGGCGCCCGCACCACAGTGATAGCTAGAACTGATGGTTGATATAGTCATGCGATAGCATCGAGGATGTTGCTATCGTGACGCCTATGCTCTCTGAACAGAGTGCGAAGACGTCCACCGAGTGTCGTTCTCCTCGTGGCGGACCCTCGAGATTGATTCGCGATCCGACTTCTTTGTGGTGCGGAGAGCCTTCTCGGTTAGCCGAGGCGGCCTCCAAGCGAGGTTTCTCTTCATACCGCAAAGACCGAGTCGTTGGCGATCGCTCGGTAGATTCTTATCATCACCGGGCTTCCTCCAGTTTTCTGTTCTTCTAGCTCGTTATGTTCATCCAGCGCGGTGAGTTTGGAAGAGATAAGGACAGTTCACCCGGATCGTTTGTAGAGCCTTATCGAGGTCCACGGAGTTCTCGAAGACGGTACGGTGGGTCATCGTTGAGTATTTTTCCCAATGTGATTGGACGCTGAAAACGTGGTTCTCCATCGTGTTAATAGCGTCGGTTGGCTATTTGAGGGACATCGCTGGCTCGACCGTTTTTATCGCGGTTGGCCGTCTTCGCCATAGTTTCGTCAGGTGAATGTAGGGGCCTTCTACAGCGCGGGCCGGTATAATTGGTTTTTTACCTTCTTCCAATCTGGAAATCCTAGTTCGTTTCTTATGATTCCACCCACCGCCCGGGTTTCCGGGCAATGGTGCCCAGTGGCTAGGGGTTTACCGGTCCTCGTGTTGACTATTGGGAGATTTGATGCTGCTTTTAGTCGCAATCTACCGTTTTCAGATCAAATTTGGACACTTGGGAGTAGCGCGATGCAGACAAGAGGGGACAAGACCTTTTCTGTGCCAAATTGTTGTAGTAGTCGTTTTACAGCTCCCTCAAGTATTCCTGACTTTGGACTAGTGGTTTAGCGGCCACCTAATCCATCCCAATTGTGATTGGATTGGAAACGGAGTCTATAGGTGGTGTTGTCTCGGGGATTCCTCGAATATCATCATCACCATCTGAGGTAATTTGTCTCTGCGATTTTCATCCATTTCAACATCGTAAACAAGCCATATTATAGTTAACGTATTAAAGACAAAACCATACGGGTTTTAATAGCTTCAATAATTTTTGAAAAATATGTCTTCGAGTCAAATACGGTCGCAAACTCAATCATACCGCAGTCTGCGTGAGCCCCTCGGGGCAAAAGGCGTGAGGACAGAGTGTCGTTATACGAACAAATCGACGATCGACCAGACCAGAACCAGCAGCTCTTGTCCGCTTCCCCAACCTCGGAACTCACGACGTCATTGTGCCGGGTACTGTTCGCCTCGCTTTATTATTTCGCTAACGTCGACGGACGCGGAGCCGAACCGTTGTTCAGAACCTGGGACGCGCATAGTCAAGAAGAATAGATAAAGATTTCAGGTAATGAGGTGATGTCGAACGGATGACAGCGACGTTTACCAATTGCTATATGGAACCTGTGGGAAGACTGCAACAAACGAGCGCGAATAAACGCGTCTATCAGGGTATTGACACCACGCAAAATTAAGAACGTTAACCAGACTTAGAATCGGGGCTGGGTAACATGGTAGATATCAACGCGAGTGGACAATGCGGTCGCGACGCATTACGGCAACCCGCTTTACATCCCGCTCGACTTTGAGTTGCTGGGAAAGTCACATGCGCCTCACTATCAGAGTCGTTTTGGCTGGACGCCTCGATTTCGAAACTAACGTTCAACGATACGGCCGAGTTCTCATAGCACCGACCATGTTATCGACGTATACGATCGATAATGTTTCCCTGGAGTACGGACATGGTCACGAGCGCCGAACTCGATGCGGATGTTGATCCAGAACCCAGTACGCCGGGCGCGTTGCCCATACTTTACGGACCGAGTTCTGCGATTCTTTCCCGAAATATATAAGAGGGTCCTCTCAAAATGGCCGAATCTTCTCCAGGTCGATCCCGGCCGCGAGGAGTTCATGGGGCGCGGTCTATCATCTATTGTCTAAGATTAAATTTTCTATCAGTCGCGGCGCTGTCAACATCCACCGGGGACCAGGGGGATCGTGGAAACGTTTCAATCGAAAACCCTTGTCTGAGAGACTGTTGGAACACCAATATTGCCAAAGAAACTTGTTGACCCTCATTCGCGATCGACCGAAGTGGGTGGCCAGTCTGCCCGCAGTGGTCTCCGCACTGAACGGAGAGTTGACCGATTGATAGGTAAGAGCCTGTAGATGCATCAGTTAGGAAAGGGTTGACGAGAAGCACTCTGCCGTTCTGCGCGGTGACCCGTTGGGTTTAGAGGAGCAACGGCTTCCATCGGGATATGGACGTGGTCACCTATATCAACAGTGAGAGCTCGAAGGTGGCTGCCGTCCGCTAGGACGGACTGATCCCGTGTGGGTTCTCTCAATGTTATCATCTTGATCGATTCTATTACCAAAACCTGATGAGCCGTGCTCTTATTATTTGGCTGATTGGGTCCATCTCTGCGGTTTTTGTTCGCGATGAACTTCTTATGGTGCCCTTCTGACACCCAGTACCCCCGGATCGTTAGAGTCTTTAGTTTCTATCCTTTTTTCTGAGTTCTTTTTTTTATCCCCTATCCTATAGGCTCTGTGTGCAACCCGTCTTCCATCGATCTCCTCTTGTCGTTGTACGCCGACAACCCCATCTTTCTGCTTGTTTTTTTACGTCTTCATCACCCGTTACATATTCGGAATCCCCTGTTCTCCGCCATATCCCTACCCCCTTCGAGAGCACATATTTTATACCTTCCCAAGTCAGATCGTTAGTTCTCTTCGACATCCCCCTTGGGACGTGTGCTTAGATTTTCCATCAACACTCACGTGTAACACTTGCTTACACAGAGCGATTGGCTCTATCCCCTTCGAATTCCAGCTTGAACTGTCCCGGAGTACTGTTGCTCCACTCGGTCACACGCCAACCCACTCGGTTTCTCCTTATTAAACTTTCTCTTCTTATTCTTTTCTCACCACGCGCAGCGTCTCTCCGACAGCGCAAGACATGCTTGTCAGTGTCCATCTGGTATCAGATCGAAATCTCCGCGATCCACGTACTTGTCAAGAAATCGTAGTAGAACTCCAGCATCCGGAGCTTGGCCAACTGGATAGACCGCTATGCCACACTGAAACGGTTCTGTGAATCACCACTCGAGTCTTACTGCTCGATATCTCGTAAGCCTCCCCAATCTCCTCCAGGTTCTTCGAACCACGCCGAACCTCAGTGCCGGTCGACAGTTTCTCATCCTTCGTATATGTGGTGTTCAGGTGTTCTCTCTTGTGCCTCTATCAGCTTGACACAACACGCGTTGCCAACAATTTGAATTCTTCCGCCAACACCGTCTTGCTCTTGTCTACGTCCCCCGTCGTCTGGCAGCGGTGACCTCTTCCAGAACCATTGAAACGGTTGCCGTGGCAGTGTAGTCTATCACCCTTATGCACCGCCTTGTGATCAGGACCGTGATCAGATACACTTTAGCAGTCGGGGAGTATATGATCATCTTCTGGCGACATTGCCCCACGAGATTTCTCTGTCCTTCGACCCTTTCTCCTCCCCGGTACGGCCAGTTAGTCCCTTCATGTGCTGCGGAAACTCGTTCTCATCGATTTCTCGATTAACAAACAGCCGGGTGGACATTTCCGAGGAACTTGTCTCTCAACGTTTTCCGGGGAACCTATATATCCAAACTCCGCAAAATCCGAACCACTTTGCACTCCTGACCTTCTCACGAAAACAGTATATATACGGACTGTCTTTCCGGGGCGTCACACGTCCATTTTCGTTCCTCCCGCACGGCATGTCTTTCGACAGGGTAGACAGATACAAGCACATTGGCGTCGTACCCCTTCACCGCCTTGCCATCTTCTCCTCCGACTACCTACTGACCCCTGATCGTCGACCTGCCACGCCTCTGCGTATCTGGAAGAACACTATGGACGGGACAACCGACCAATCCCTGCTTCTCATCTCAATAAGTTTCAGACTTCGGCGACCACAGCTCGAGGTGTGTCGCCTTCCCCATCGATCGTCCCGACGAAGTAGGTATGAAGGAAACACACCGGGGCAGAGACACAGCACTCTTGAGTATATCCACACCATCTTCCTCTGTAGAACTCCGTCATATGTAGAGCCTCCAGGAACGGTCCGACATCCAAGTCGTTGTTGTGTTGCAACCATTCCTTGAACGTCTTCATCCCATTTTCTTGGAATTACTTCTTTACACTTCTTTCCAACTCGATCAACGTCAGTAGGAAACTCACCTTCAACTTCGAGTACCACTCGGGATAGTCTGGGCAGCCACGGCAAGGTCGAGCTTGTCCCGCGCTATCGAACCACTCGTTCGGGAAAGTGGACTTTATCATTTTACCAGCGTACGCCTTTAACCCCACCGGTCGTAGTGGGTACCGGCGTCCCAGATACTGGATGATGTCGAGAAATCTAAAACTTGGGGTAAACAGAAACATCGTCGTGCTGGCTCTCTTTCGACCATCACTTAGTCTCGGTGTCCGGCCAACTTATCGACAAAGTACGCTTGATGCGGTTCAAGTCGTACCTGCTACAGTTGAACCACACCACAGGGGATTGGTCAATCCAAGAGACAATCTTTGCTTGCTGAGACCTTTGCATAGCATATCTATATCGGCCGGCAGATACTTCATTCCTAACCCCATCCCTGATTGGCCTTGCCTCTCATCTGTTAGCTCGGTCACGAAAGCTCTCGAACTAGCGTGTAGTATCTCGTTCGCAGGATGTGGGTTATCCCTTCATGCATCGTATCCCCCAAAAGACACAGATTAATAGGAACGTTCTCGACCTCGAAGGTCAGGTCTTTGGCTGGGGTTGAGTGGTTTTTGAATTGTCGGAGATAGCTCTCGAAGTCATAGACTATTGGTGAGGGTACAGATTGTCTCCTCCTGCGTGGTGATTGTGTGATAGTAAGGTATTCACCTCATTCAACCACTCGCACTCCCACATCAACCACCAGGCCTCGGCGTTAACTCTTCCCTTATCTTGGCGTCTTGAATGTTAGTCCTTTGTACAGCGATTCGCGTTTCCTCTCATGCAATGCCTCGGACAACCCGTTCCAGTAGCATCCGTGAAACTGAAACACGGGTTTTAGTCTAGTGACGTAACCGTCAGACCGGATCGCCGGCCACCCACTCTTCACACCCGTGACCCACAGTCGGCGTGATATATGGGTTTTCCACCCTCTCCTCTTCTCTGTTAACCATTGAATCGACCTCGCACGCGCCTGATCCCTTAGGATAGAACGCCTTCTCGTAGGCCGACTTGCGGGTTATCTCTACCCTTTTACTTGGACATGTCACCTCGGTCTTCCCCACCCATGCAGGTGGTGCGTATGCCTGGTGATGTTACACGACTTTGTGAACCGTTGTTGGCATCCGGTGCACCCGTACTCGTTCGTCATTTTGCGGAGGTTCGTTATGACGGAACGAGTGACACCTCCAAACATTCCTATCGTTTCATTGTCATTCTCCAACCCGTCGTAGTTTTGCGGACACTTCATTAGGTACCACACTCCCTTCATCGTTGGGCACGGTAAACGCGGATTGCCATCTTGAAATGGCTCTTCGACCTTCTTATATCTTTCAAGGGAATTCCCTTTACTATCGGTCCCGGTTATCGTACGAGATATTTCGTTAGCTAGAGTTCGTGCATTCGCACAAACGCAGTCTGGTCTCCCTCCACGGTGGATGGCTATGCACCTAAACAGACACAAGTAGTCGTCGGTACGTTGTCGACGGAATACATTACCTTTTCAGTCTTAACCTGTTGAGGAGTTTTCCGCTCCCAGGAGAAGTTGTTGAGCATCGATGATCATCTTCACCTCGACGAATATCCAACGAACGTAAGGTCATTTTGTGTTTGGTCTGTCAACTTTGTCGATGTCATTCGACCTTTTCTCTCTATCGGATATCCAAACTCTCGGCTTTGGGCGATCTCGTTTACCACGGACTGCCATTTGATGTTTGTGATAGATCATAGTAGCGTCGGTCTCTTGTTCCTAATACGATCGAGCACGGATTACCTCAGATAACACGCCGTGGTCATCCTCTGGACGAATTTTATTCATTATGCGATTAGCGTTCTCCCCATCTACCCCCCTCTCGATAGTCAATCTATCTTCTTCCTACCCTATCAACAGTTTCCCTAACTTCGCTTCTTCGGCGGGAATCCTGGGACCCTCCTCCACCAAGCTCTGGCGATATCTTTCTACTCTTAGGGAGGTCTCCAACCAACCTTGTAAATCTTATTGTAGTGCGCCTTTGAATAGTGGTTTTCTGACGCGCGCTGGGATCTTCTTTTACATTGTGCTGCGCGTAAGCAGTGGGCGCAGACTGGCCGTTGTCTCGTGCTCCAATTTCTCGGAGCGTTTTTCAGGTGTCAGCGGGAGTCGGTCGGTCGAAACCGCACTCGCAGCCTCTCATCCGTAGTCGATGGGCTGCGCGTCACTATATCTATCTGCTATTATCTTTTTTGAGTTCATCCTCTTAGGGATAAATTCCCCACTCTTAGCTTGCTCTCTCATTTGCTTTATGGTAGACATTTATACTGAGTATAACAATAGATTTTTATCTTCAATAGGGTGTTGTAAGTTTATTGTAATAAAAGTATGACAGATAGCTGTTAATATACTGAGTATAACATAGGGATTCTTATCTTAATAGGGTGTATCTTCCTCATGTCATATAATATGGTATCGGCGGGTTGATGTAAAATATGTTCTCATACATACCGCCGAAACAGTAGGTGTGTTTTTAAAAAAAATTATGGCTTACTCCCCCTTTGTGTTTTTTGAAAAATTAAAATTATGCTTACTCCCCCCTTTGTGTTTTGAAAATTAAAATTATGCCTAATCCCCCTTCGTGATTTGAAAAAATTAAAATTACTCCATTCTCATAAATATTCTCATAAAAATGGAGGAAAATCTGAGTAGTTATAAGAGTCTTTAATTATAGCACCACCCGGTGGGAGCTCCGCGCGTAGCAATGGCTTCCAGGGTGGTTGGTGTCATTGTGACTCTTATATACTAATGGTGAACATTACAAGTAAAATAAATTACCTAGACCTTGAGTAATTGTGGATGTGGGGGGTTTTGGTGCGTAATGAAGCATCATCCCTAGAAACAAAACATTTGATGTGAAATATTAATCAATGTCTGGCAAGGGGTGTTTAAAGAGATATTGTGAAAAAACAATAACTTTAACGCATTTCTGTTTACAAACGCGTAGAGATATTAAATGTAAATAAATTGACCTTGACCTTGAGAATTTGGATTGTGGGGGTGGTGCGTAATGAAACTATCCCGAGGACAAACTTAAACTAAACCTCATTGGAATTATCTTTGTACAACCAGGGTAGACCCGTTCAGAATGTGCGGATGCGCAGTTGATTGGGTTATACACTGGTTTCAATCGCTGTTTTGCATTAGGCTACATGTATATGCCCTGAAATATTAGTTAAAAAAGTTCGCCAGTCTGAGAATATATATAACGGAGTACATCGGTCATCTTGTAATTATTTACGCGATTTAACGATTATTACTGCAAATAAACTTCCTTGATACTTTACTTGTAGAACCAGTGGTAGAATTATTTTCTGCAAACTAGACAGAATTTGTAATTTCAGCATGGACTTTTGTCTTATTTGGGATTATCTTTGAATAATTGCAACTTGCAATACTATATAATTTCATCTTATTTGATTATGGTTAGAAATAATATCACAGTGATCAATGTATCGCCACACTACATGTACATGGATTATCGATTTACATATCATAAAATTACGTACATCACGTGACACCTGTAATTTCCGAGAAATTACCGGAAAAAGCCGATATCACGGAAATTGCCGATCTGACATCACGTTATTGGTCAACTGAAATGGACCATGTGGTCACTATGGATTTTGTCCATGGTCGATGCCGCGAAGTTGGATATGCATAACAAACAACCCCATAAGACAAAAAACCCCAAAAGAGCAATTCATAACGGGGTTAAAAACGGAATAAGCATCTCTTAACAAGTCCTCACTGTTGTGGTTAACCTCACAATGTAGACTCTCGTTTGTCGGACGGACGGACGGACGGACGGACGGACGGGACTAGGACAGCTTAAGCTCCAGGGGGATTCATGAGGATTTTTTATCTATGTTATTACAATTGATATTCTGAACATTTCCTGAAAAACAAAATCAGCTTTGACTATTTTGTTTTCCGTTCTCAGCCTCTATTACGGTATATTTCGCCTATAATTAGATATAGATGGCCGCGGCCCCTACATGTCGCGCCTTGTGGGAGGCATGGAACTAAAAAAAAGACTATAGTATTACAAAAACTTAACCAAAAAAACTTAACCAAAAAACTTAACCAAAAAAACTTAAACCAAAAAACTTAACCAAAATTTAACCAAAAAACTTAACCAAAAACTTCAAAGTAATTTGGACCTTGACATTGGGCAAGGGGCCGCACGGGAGTGGGTTTAGAATGAAAATCGATGATGATAAACACCCATGTGGAATTTCAAGGTAAATGGGCAAAGCAGTTGCAGAGTATAGTATAACGGAAAAACTTTACCAAAAAAAACTTAACAAAAAAACTTAACCAAAAACTTTAACCAAAAACCTTAACAAAAAAACTTCAAAGTAATTTGACCTTGACATTGGGCACAGGGGCCGCACGGGAGGTGGGTAGAATGAAAATATACATGATGATAAACACCCATGTGAAGTTTCAAGGTAATGGGCAAAGCAGTTGCAGAGATATAGTATAACGAAACACTTTAACCAAAAATCTTAACCAAAAAAAACCTTAACCCAAAAATTTTAACCAAAAAACTTAAACAAAAAAACTTAAAGTAATTTGACCTTGACATTGGGCACAGGGGGCAGCACGGGAGGTGGGTGTAGATTGAAAATATACATGATGTGATAACACCCATGTGAAGTTTTAAGAAGGTAATGGGCAACAAACAAAGCAGTTGCAGAGATATAGTATAACGAAACACTTTAACCAAAAAACTTAACCAAAAAACTTAACCAAAAAACTTAACCAACCCTAGCGAAAATGTGACTGAGATTTCACTGAAATCCCAGTGAAATTCACTGAGATTATCATATCCCGGTGTTATTTCCAAATCTCAGTGAAATTCGATGAAATCTCACTGAATTTCAGTGAAATCGCAGTGAATTCCCGGTTCAGCTTCCAAGTAAAATTTCACTGAGAATCTCAGTGAAATTTCACTTAGAATCTCAGCGAGATTTCAATGAAATAATGTCAATTCCCGATCCAAAACTCGCAGCAAAAAAATTTTTTTTTTTTTTTTTTGGTATCCAAATATTGAGGGGGCGGTCGCCACTTGTCCGGACAAGTGACTTGACAAAAGTGACTTGTCCTGGGAATTATAATTTAGTATACATATTCCGGGGAAGGTTCCACTATTTGACCGTCTCGAAGATGAGAATCACGGTCTATATTACTATATTTAATGTTCTATTCAGTATGTTCGCGGAAACGGGTAAATAATAAAACTTTTTTGGAATTTCAGTTTTTTTTTGTTGCAACAGCTGTTAATTCGCTAATTACACTGCAGCTCCATTATAACGCGATACGTATAGCGTTATAGCGTAAAGCGCGATCTCTCATTATAACAGCGGGGTATCTCGTGGATCCCAAAAAATATTAAAAACATATAAAGAAAAAGTACAACTAAGAAAAAAAATAAAAAAAAATCGTTTCGGACATGTAGTCATCGTGTAATTAGTTGATTCGTGATTTCTGTAAGTTTATTCAAACAACGGACATTCAAGGTACATGAAATAATTATTATTAGTATGAGTAGCAAATGTAATACCTTTAATCCAGGTAATCATGTTAATATGCTAAGTTGCAGTATCCGTGCCAGGGGATATATGAAATTCCAAATCCAGATGCGATTACAACGCCGCACATATTACACAGAGTGATTTGTGTGATGCTTTGTGCAAAAAAATCGATACACCCTGCTGTGTGTTACAGGTGTTTATTGTACGACTCATTCAGCACGGGGCTCGAAAAACTGTGTGACCTTTAGGCTATGTTTTGAAATGTTACTGATTGGTCAACACGTCTTTTTGATGTCCCACAGGACGTCGCGAAGTGCGACTTTCATCATCGCATCACTGGGCAATCATGCATTAATCATTTCATGCTTGAGGATACGCTTATGTTTGCGGTCAATAATTTTCCTTCTATGAATCAAGAAGTATTGCCGCAAACACCATTTTATTCCGTCGCGTCGAGTCGGTTCAATGAGTGGTCACAATCGTTATACTTCATGAGAAATAACTAAAATAAATTTTTTTTTTTTTTAATAATTTCATAACCGTAATGTGTATCCGAAAGGTCTATCGCCATATTTCGCCGATATCGGGATTTCCAAAATATTTTCCGTAAATGGTGTTGACCAAGTTGACACAACTTCAGAGTTCATGCGGAATTGTCGGTTGGGATTTGCTTTCAAATTCGAATAAATTAATCCTAATCAGGGTCACAGCTAGTTATATCACTTTTCTTGCTATATACACAGTATTGCAGCTTATGTGTAAGTGTGTATCGCACAGGGAAGCCGACACACGCCCTAGGCGTTATCGATCGTTGTGATTGTTACAATTTTGGATTAGTCTAGTGAACGTAAATCAGGCTTGTGGCGGGACGGTTCAACGAAATTGTGACTTGCCGGGACTAACTTTCAGCATAGAGCCAATCATTGACCGAGACCAAAACCAACTTTGTACCGGGGCGTCGGGCGTTTGCCGATTTGTACAGCCTGCTGATGCCCACATTCCCGAAGCAACTGTTTTATAATTATGTGTTCATTAAATATTGTTTTATCATGTATTAACTTATTGGATAATATTAAATGGGTTTAACAACTCGATCCCACTGATAAAAATGTGCAATGTCTGCGAGTGCTTTGGTACCAGCTACCGGCTTAGAAATGATTTGCGGGCTGTTTATATCTCATGAGATGGATTTTGATTGACAGAAAATTGAATGACGTACACCGAGACATTTGCATAATTAACATAGGACTTGCCTACGTGACGTAAATAATCCCAAAAGTTACGGCCTCGTCGCCCATCAAATCATTAAATTATCCATATTATGCATATATTTATGAAAATTACAAAGAAATATCTTTTATTTGATACTAAATTTGTGTTTCGGAACCTAATATTGAACTTCGAATTCAATTTTTCAAATGTACCCTTCCGCGCAAATTCTGTCCACTCGCACGCGGGCGCCATTTTGGAAAATCAAAATCCTATTCGCGGTATACCTGGTTGAGAAAATCTATCAACAGTTCGATCTACAAAGCGCTGATTGTTCCAGACATGTTGTAAATTTAAGGTAAGTATCTTAACTGTAGTTTATTGATGTTTTCTCGTCACAAATATGATGTTTTAAACGGTTGAAATTATCATTAAATTGCCATCCGAAAGGCCGATGATTGCAACTTTCTGCTTCGACGAAGTGAAATTTTTTAAATTTTTGTTTTTCATGATTTTAAGTACGAAATCGATATATTCTGATGGAATCCTTTGATGTCGAAACTAATAATGTTTATTACATTATTAATTATTTATTTCACAATCTGATTTGGCTAACTCTATTGTAAAAAACGTAAACAAAATCCGTAAATATCTTGGGAGAATTTCCGCGATTTCGTACCTACGTAGTTTTCGTCCTTTGCAACTTTTTCCAATCGATGTTTACCGGAACCCGAATTTCGTGATATTTTCAGTTGGGTATTAACTAAATATGCATAATTTATGCACATCGAAGTTTCACAAATGGGTATTTTAAGTGAATTTAAAGTTTACTTTACTATTCTTCTAAAATATTGACATAAATCATTAAATGTTGTTTTGAAACATGTATTTTATTTTTGAAAGCAAACTGTTTTTATTTATTTTGGAGCAATGAAACATTGTCATAGGTAACAAAAAATAATAACTTGCAATTATATATCCTCATTTGTAGCTGTGAATGGAGAAATGGGGCATATGGGATTTGAGAGCAGTGCAGATCCTGATCAGACTGCGGATGCACAGGCTGATCTGAATCGGATTCAGGAGGTTTCCGTCAACTGGAGGTTTCGTCAATTAGGCAAACTAGAGTGAAAAGTCGAGTGGTTCCGTCAACTGGTTACCGGTTCGTCAATTAGGCGATTATAGTTGAATGGTATTTATACACAAATCGGCTAATTGATGTTCAAATTCATGAAGCTGACGGGAAAAAAAAACAAAAAAAAAACAGGCCAAAATAATGCCACGGCAGCGCCGTGCTGTCGTGGTGGCCGCTACGGCCCTGAACAGATTGTGTATCTGGTGATGGCTGAAAAATGATGGCTGACAAATGCTGCAGAAGCGGTGATTATACAAATACACAAAATATACACCATAAAGATACTTTAAAATGTTATTAAAATATATGCCATTAAATGTCCATATACATAAAATATCTGCCATTAAATGCCCATATACAACTAAACATACTTTGAAATATCAACACATATTTGCAAATATTTGCCATTAAATGCCCATATACAACTAAACCTACTTTACAAAAAATTGTAACAAATATCTGTCATTAATGTCCACTTAATAACCATCAATTATCTGATCATTGTATGGCACGTGCCGGTCATTATCGAGTTTTACTCTTAATTGCCTACTTGACGAACCGGACGGCGAGTTGACGAAACCTCTCAGTTGACGAAACCTCCAGTTGACGGAACCTCTGACACCCATCTGAATCTACACTAGACACAAAACCCATAAGCCCAATTTCTCCAGCCACAGACACTAATTATGAGGGGCCGGGGGGTGCCATTAATACCTGTAACCCACCTTCTTTCCCTCCCACTACCGTCGCTCTGCCACACAATTTCATATATTTTTCAGCAGTGAAAGACGAGCATGGATTATCCCGGCCCATACTGCCAGTCTCTGAACCTGACTACACAAGACGTTGCATCAAGGACATTCACAAACATAAAAACCTTGTCAAATGGACTGAAGACTTATGCAGAGAAAAAAAAGGCTAAAAAAAACATGAACTGAAATATGAAAGTGAAGCCAGCCGCAGACTTGTATCCATAACTTGGATAAATTTACATCAAGAGTTAATTCTAGTTCGAGTTATTTTTATTTCACTGAAATAAAGTGGGATCTCACTGTAATCTGGCGAGATCCCAGTAAAATTTTGAGAAATCCCAATGAGATCTCACTGAAATCTGGCGAGATCCCAGTGGGATTTCACTGAAATAAAGTGGGATCTCACTGTAATCTGGCGAGATCCCAGTAAAATTTTGAGAAATCCCGATGAGATTCCACTGAAATCTGGCAAGATCCCAGTGGGATTTCACTGAAATAAAGTGGGATCTCACTGTAATCTGGCGAGACCCCAGTGAAATTTTGAGAAATCCCAATGAGATCTCAGTGGGATTTCACTGAAATCTGGCGAGATCCCAGTGGGATTTTGACCAAATTTTTCAGTGGGATTTTAACAAGATCTCACCAGGATCACAGTGGGATTTTACTGAAATTCCAGTGAGATTTCACCGAGATCCCAATGGGATTTCAACCAAATTTTTCAGTGAAATCACACTGTGATTTCACTGAAATCCCATTGGGATTTCAATGGGATTTCGTTCACATTTTCACTAGGGAAAAACTTTAACCAAAGAACTCAACCAAAAACTTTAACCAAAAAACTTAACCGAACAACTTAACCAAAAACTTTAACCGGACGTACGTACGCCAAAGTGCCGACTATATCGCGCTTTCCGCAAGCGGGCGCGACAAAAACTTAACCAAAAACAAAGAACTTAACCAAAAACTTCAAAGTAATTTGACCTTGATATTGAGCACAGGGGCCGCACGGGAGGGGGGTAGAATGAATATATTAAAGAATTTGATTGATAAACACCATATGAAAGTTTCAAGTAATGGCCAGCAGTTGCAGATATAAAAGTATAACACTTTAAACAACTTGTGCAAATTTAACCACATTTAATTGAAGCTTTCAAAGGTAATGGGTTTCCAAAGCAGTTGCAGATATTAGTTAGAAAACATACGAACAAAAAACTTAGAAAGTATAACAAAAAACTTTAAACAAAAAACTTAACCAAAAACTTCAATGTAATTTGACCTTGACATTGGGCACAGGGGCCGCACGGGAGTGGGTTAGAATGAAAATACAGATGATGATAAACACCCATGTGAAGTTTCAAGGTAATGGGAAAAGCAGTTGCAGAGATATAGTATAACGAAAAACTTTAACCAAAAAACTTAACAAAAAAACTTCAAAGTAATTTGACCTTGATATTGGGCACAGGGGCCGCACGGGAGGTGGGTAGAATGAAAATATACATGATGATAAACACCCATGTGAAGTTTCAAGGTAATGGGCAAAGCAGTTGCAGAGATATAGTATAACGAAACACTTTAACCAAAAACTTTAACCAAAAAGCTTAACAAAAAAAACTTTAATCACAAAACTTAACCAAAAACTTCAAAGTAATTTGACCTTGACATTGGGCACAGGGGCCACACGGGAGAGGGGTAGAATGAAAATATAGATGATGATAAACACCCATGTGAAGTTTCAAGGTAATGGGCAAAGCAGTTGCAGAGATATAGTATAACGAAAAACTTTGACGAAATACTTTAACCAAAAAACTTAACCAAAAAACTTAACCAAAAACTTTAACCAAAGAACTTAACCAAAAACTTTAACCAAAAAATTTAACCAAACAACTTAACCAAAAACTTTAACCGAACATGTACGTACATAGTAGTATGTACCGTCGACGTCGTAGTACGTACTATACGTAGTAGTAGTACTACGCCAAAGGGCCGACACGCGCTTTCCGCAAGCGGGCGCGACAAAAATGATAGCTTACTGTATTACATGCACTTTGACATGAAGAAACATAGTATACCTTGAAATATAAATCACTGGCAATGGGGGGTACTGTCAATTTTGTTTGTCCGGACTTCATGCCGGACCGCACTCACGTTATCTCGTTTTAGACGGTAAATCATTATCGCGATAATTATGCAGTTATAAGCCTACGCACCTCTCACCTTATCTTGTTACATGGATTTCATACATGGATTGACATAAAAGATTAACAGTAAATTAAACGTGGGAGCACACAAAAAAGGACAGACGTATTTGGCATGTGTAATGTTACCTGTATTATGTTCAGTTGCATGAATAGCTGCATAATTATGAATACAAAGCGTAGATGAATACATCGGTTGATTGGTATGTGCCACGTTTGTGTTCCAAAGTTTAATTGTTCGATTCCATTCAGCCCATTGGTAAAAATGAACAGGCGATGAACAAGCAATTGCAAGTATGTGAATAATACTAAATTTGTATTGAAATGTGAATGATCGAACACCGCCACAGTGTGCAACTCTTGGATATACAAAGGTTAGCTTAATTGATTGTGTTTCACCATGGGCTGGAATGGCCACAAACACCATACACCCCATTCTCCAGTCACACACCATGAGCTGGAATGGCCACAAACACCATACGCCCCATTTCTCCAGTCACAGACCGAGAGCTGGAATGGCCACAAACACCATATGCCCCATTTCTCCAGTCACACACCATGACCTGGAATGGCCACAAACACCATACGCCCCATTTCTCCAGTCACACACCATGAGCTGAAATGGCCACAAACACCATACACCCCATTTCTCCAGTCACACACCATGAGCTGAAATGGCCACAAACACCATACGCCCCATTTCTCCAGTCACACACCATGAGCTGAAATGGCCACAAACACCATACGCCCCATTTCTCCAGTCACAGACCATGAGTTGAAATGGCCACAAACACCATACGCCCCATTTCACCAGTCAGACACCATGGGCTGGAATGGTCACAAACACCATACACCCCATTTCCCCAGTCACACACCATGAGCTGGAATGGCCACAAACACCATACGCCCCATTTCCCCAGTCACAGACAATGACCTGGAATGGCCACAAATACCATACGCCCCATTTCTCAAGTCACACACCATGAGCTGAAATGGCCAAAAACACCATACGTCCCATTTCCCCAGTAACAGACCATGAGCTGGAATGGCCACAAACACCATACGCCCCATTTCTCCAGTCAAAATGGCCACAAACACCATACGTCCCATTTCCCCAGTCACACCATGAGCTGGAATGACAAACACCATACGCATCTCCAGGTCAATTGCCACAAACACCATATGTCCCATTTCCCCAGTCACAGACCATGAGCTGGAATTGGCCACAAACACCATACATTTCCCCAGTCTCACATGAGCGGAAGGCCCAAACATACACATTTCTCCAGTCACAGACCATGACCTGGAATGGCCACAAATACCATACGCCCCATTTCCCCAGTCAGACACCCTGACCTGGAATGGCCACAAACACCATACGCCCCATTTCCCCAGTCACAGACCATGAGCTGGAATGGCCAGAAACACCATACGCCCCATTTCTCCAGTCACACACCATGAGCTGGAATGGCCACAAACACCATACACCCCATTTCTCCAGTCACAGACCATGAGCTGGAATGGCCACAAACACCATACGCCCCATTTCCCCAGTCAAAGACCATGAGCTTGAATGGCCAGATACACCATACGCCCCATTTCTCCAGTCACACACCATGAGCTGGAATGGCCACAAACAACATACGCCCCATTTCCCCAGTCACACACCATGAGCTAGAATGGCCACAAACACCATACGCCCCATTTCTCCAGTCACAGACCATGAGCTGGAATGGCCACAAAAATCATACGCCCCATTTTTCCAGTCACAGACCATGAGCTGGAATGGCCACAAACACCATACGCCCCATTTCCCCAGTCACAGACCATGAGCTGAAATGGCCACAAACACCATACGCCCCATTTCCCCAGTCAAAGACCATGAGCTTGAATGGCCAGATACACCATACGCCCCATTTCTCCAGTCACACACCATGAGCTGGAATGGCCACAAACAACATACGCCCCATTTCCCCAGTCACACACCATGAGCTAGAATGGCCACAAACACCATACGCCCCATTTCTCCAGTCACAGACCATGAGCTGGAATGGCCACAAAAACCATACGCCCCATTTTTCCAGTCACAGACCATGAGCTGGAATGGCCACAAACACCATACGCCCCATTTCCCCAGTCACAGACCATGAGCTGAAATGGCCACAAACACCATACGCCCCATTTCCCTAGTCACACACCATGAGCTGGAATGGCCACAAACACCATACGCCCCATTTCCCCAGTCACAGACCATGAGCTGAAATGGCCACAAACACCATACGTCCCATTTCTACAGTCACAGACCATCAGCTGGAATGGCCATAAACACCATATGCCCCATTTCCCAAGTCACACACCTGAGCTGGAATGGCCACAAACACCATACGTCCCATTTCTCCAGTCACAGACCAAGAGCTGAAATGGCCACAAACACCATACGTCCCATTTCTCCAGTCACACACCATGGGCAGGAATGGCCACAAACACCATACGCCCCATTTCTCCAGTCACAGACCATGGGCAGGAATGGCCACAAACACCATACGTCCCATTTCTCCAGTCACACACCATGGGCAGGAATGGCCACAAACACCATATGTCCCATTTCTCCAGTCACACACCATGGGCAGGAATGGCCACAAACACCATACGCCCCATTTCCCCAGTCACAGACCATGAGTTGGAATGGCCACAAACACCATACGTCCCATTTCTCCAGTCACAGACCATGAGCTGGAATGGCTACAAACACCATACGCCCCATTTCCCCAGTCACACACCATGAGCTGGAATGGCCACAAACACCATACGTCCCATTTCTCCAGTCACAGACCATGAGCTGAAATAGCCACAAACACCATACGTCCCATTTCTCCAGTCACACACCATGAGGTGAAATGGCCACAAACACCATACGTCCCATTTCTCCAGTCACAGACCATCAGCTGGAATGGCCACAAACACCATATGCCCCATTTCCCCAGTCACACACCTGAGCTGGAATGACCACAAACACCATACGCTCCATTTCTCCAATCACACACCATGAGCTGAAATGGACACAAACACCATACGCCCCATTTCCCCAGTCACAGACCATGAGCTGGAATGGCCACAAACACCATACGCCCCATTTCCCCAGTCACACACCATGAGCTGAAATGGCCACAAACACCATACGTCCCATTTCTCCAATCACACACCATGAGCTGGAATGGACACAAACACCATACGCCCCATTTCCCCAGTCACAGACCATGAGCTGGAATGGCCACAAACACCATACGCCCCATTTTTCCAGTCACAGACCAGGAGCTGGAATGGCCACAAACACCATACGCCCCATTTCTCCAGTCACAGACCACGAGCTGAAATGGCCACAAACACCATACGCCCCATTTCTCCAGTCACAGACCAGGAGCTGGAATGGCCACAAACACCATAAGCCCCATTTCTCCAGTCACACACCATGAGCTGGAATGGCCACAAACACCATACGCCCCATTTCTCCAGTCACAGACCACGAGCTGGAATGGCCACAAACACCATACGCCCCATTTCCCCAGTCACACACCATGAGCTGGAATGGCCACAAACACCATACGCCCCATTTCTCCAGTCACACACCATGAGCTGAAATAGCCACAAACATCATACGCCCCATTTCCCCAGTCACACACCATGAGCTGGAATGGCCACAAACACCATACGCCCCATTTCCCCAGTCACACACCATGAGCTGCAATGACCACAAACACCATACGCCCCATTTCCCCAGTCACAGACCATGAGCTGGAATTGCCACAAACACCATACGCCCCATTTCCCCAGTCACACACCATGAGCTGGAATGGCCACAAACACCATACACCCCATTTCTCCAGTCACTGACCATGAGCTGAAATGAGGTAAAACTTGTGCAATTTGTTGTGACGGTTGTCAAGTAGTAACTATCTCCCGATAGCTGAAATACTTTTATCATTTTCATTTGAATTTCACACAAAAATATGCAGGTTGGAACCTCTTTAGAATCGTCTCACCAAGACGATTCTAAAGAGGTTCCAACCTGCACGGTTTACACAGAAAAAAAAATGGAAAAATAAAAAAAGAAATGAAACAACTGCTGGTTATCTGGGACCCAAGTTAGACAGCCAGTCATCCTTGTCATGTGTCACCAGATTACACTATAAATGCAGATGAATTTGTTTTGTTATCACACTACCAGTAACATCATCAAAGATAACTGACCATCGTGAAAAATTATTGTCAACAGTGTCCGCCCCTTGGAGAATATAGGCCTGAGGAGAAAGCAAACATTTTGAAGCAAATCATTCTTCATATATTAAGAGTTAATTAATTTGATAAAACAATACCAATAAATAACAGAAGGGGCGAGGTGTTTCCGAGGACATTTTGCAAGGATTACAGAACAAAAACAAGAAAAATGAATAAATCGACAGCCGCTGGTATTGTCTTCTTGGTCGTGTTTGCCGCTGCCATTCTCACAGATAAAACAGGTAAGTTTTGGGTTGTCTTTTATCCCTTTCACCCCTAATTAACTGGAATGGATTTTGGTATGTTCATTTTCCGATCCAATCATCATAAAATCATTTTCAGACTAGTCCACTTATGAAGTCTCAAAACTATGAAAATTACTTACAAAAAGTGAAGATCCTGATGTGACAGCTTGTCACGAGCCGGCTCATCTGGATCTACACTTTTTGCCGATACCACTCTTTTCAGTCCTGTGGTGTTGAAAGGGTTATTTGCTGTTTTCCTAATCATATGGAATACCTATGTATCACAATACACATTTATTTATTTCATTTATTTTTAGATTGTCTTTTTATTAATTTTATTTCTTCTAAAATTATATCTTCAAGATGGTTTCAAATGAGTAATCATAACTTTAATATGGGGCAAATAAGTGGACACAACATATACTTTTTTCAATTTTTTTTCAGATTTCTTTTTTCTGTTTTTTTTTCCGTTTCTTCTACAGAGTATATGTTGCGACACTTTCACCTGCTTTTATATTATATTGGTTTATACAAGATTAATTCCATTAAAAATATTAAATTAGTGTTTAGATGGAAATGTGTCCATATCATTATGTGGTATATATCAATCGAGTATATATCAATTGAGCATTATGTTTATGAAATGTTTTTTCACCATTTCGTCTCGAAAGTATCAGTTTTTACCATTCATCTGAACTGTCTTAACATATTTTTAAGGAGATATAAACAAAATATTATTTTCTTTTCTGATAAAAAGTATTGTATTCATAGACTTGAATGGGTATATGATAAATGTGAAAGCACCAGGATTATGCTGAAATTATAATCCTACAGTGAAACCTTCATTAACCGTTACCTTTCTACAACAATTCCCTCTCTATAAGAGCCATTATTTTAACAGCGCTCCAGATAAGTTTTGTATCTAATGATAATTATACCCCCCAGCTTTCTATATCAATGTATATTTTACTTTTACAAATGTATTATTGCTTTTCTTCCTTATTAAAGGGAACAAATGATACAAATAAAACAAATGTGAAAATTCACTTATTTGAGCTGCAAAAGCCTGTCACATCCACGTTGTAGTAAAGTTACACCTTACGACCAGCCAGATAGTGGGACCGCCCCGCCCTGTCACATCCACGTTGTAGTAAAGTTACACCTTACGACCACCCAGATAGTGAGACCGCCCCGCCCTGTCACATCCACGTTGTAGTAAAGTTACACCTTACGACCAGCCAGATAGTGGGACCGCCCCGCCCATGTTCACCAATCCACGTTGTAGTAAAAGTTACACCTTACGACCACCCAGATAGTGAGACCGCCCCGCCCTGTCACATCCACGTTGTAGTAAAGTTACACCTTACAACCACCCAGATAGTGAGACCGCCCCGCCCTGTCACATCCACGTTGTAGTAAAGTTACACCGTTAACGACCACCAAGATAGTGAGACCGCCCCGCCCTGTCCATCATCCACGTTTGTAGTAAAGTTACACCTTACGACCACCCCATAGTGAGACCGCCCCGCCCTGTCACATCCAAGTTGTAGTAAAGTTACACACCTTACGACCACCCCAGATAGTGAGACCGCCCCGCCCTGTCACATCCACGTTGTAGTAAAGTTACTTACTTACGACCACCCCGATAGTGAGACCGCCCCGCCCTGTCACATCCACGTTGTAGTAAAGTTACACCTTACGACCACCCCGATAGTGAGACCGCCCCGCCCTGTCACATCCACGTTGTAGTAAAGTTACACCTTACGACCACCCCGATAGTGAGACCGCCCCACCCTGTCACATCGTTGTAGTAAAGTTACACCTTACGACCACCCCGTCCCGATAGTGAGACCGCCCCGCCCTGTCACATCCATGTTATAGTAAAGTTACACCTTACGACCACCCCGATAGTGAGACCACCCCGCCCTGTCACATCCACGTTGTAGTAAAGTTACACCTTACGACCACCCCGATAGTGAGACCGCCCCACCCTGTCACAGCCATGTTATAGTAAAGTTACACCTTACGACCACAGCCCATTCCCATAGTGAGACCACCCCGCCCTGTCACATCCACGTTGTAGTAAAGTTACACCTTACGACCACCCCGATAGTGAGACCGCCCCGCCCTGTCACATCCACGTTGTAGTAAAGTTACACCTTACGACCACCCCGATAGTGAGACCGCCCCACCCTGTCACAGCCATGTTATAGTAAAGTTACACCTTACGACCACGCCGATAGTGAGACCACCCCGCCCTGTCACATCCACGTTATAGTAAAGTTACACCTTACGACCACCCCGATAGTGAGACGGCCCCGCCCTGTCACATCCATGTTATAGTAAAGTTACACCTTACGACCACCCCGATAGTGAGACGGCCCCGCCCTGTCACAGCCATGTTATAGTAAAGTTACACCTTACAACCACCCCGATAGTGAGACCGCCCTGCCCTGTCACAGCCATGTTGTAGTAAAGTTACACATTTTGACCGACCACCCCGAAAGTGAGACCGCCCCGCCCTGTCACATCCAAGTTATAGTAAAGTTACACCTTACGACCACCCCGATAGTGAGACCGCCCCGCCCTGTCACATCCAAGTTATAGTAAAGTTACACTTACGCCACCACCCCACCCCGATAGTGAGAACCACCCCCCCCCGCCCCGCCCTGTCACATCCAGGTTATAGTAAAGTTACACCTTACGACCACCCAGATAGTGAGACCGCTCCGCCCTGTCACATCCACGTTGTAGTAAAGTTACACCTTACGACCACCCCGATAGTGAGACCGCCCCGCCCTGTCACATCCAGGTTATAGTAAAGTTACACTTACCACGACCTGCCCGATAGTGAGACCAGCTTCGCCCTGTCACATGCCATGTTATAGTAAAGTTACACCTTACGACCACCCCGATAGTGAGACCGCCCCGCCCTGTCACATCCACGTTGTAGTAAAGTTACACCTTAGACCACCCCCCGATAGTGAGACCACCCCGCCCTGTCACATCCATGATAGTAGTACCGTTACACCTTACGACCACCCCGATAGTGAGACCGCCCCACCCTGTCACATCCATGTTATAGTAAAGTTACACCTTACGACCACCCCGATAGTGAGACCGCCCCGCCCTGTCACATCCATGTTATAGTAAAGTTACACCTTACACCACCCGATAGTGAGACCGCCCCACCGCCCCCCACCCTGTCACAGCCATGTTATAGTAAAGTTACACCTTACGACCACCCAGATAATGAGACCGCCCCGCCCTGTCACATCCATGTTATAGTAAAGTTACACCTTACGACCACCCCGATAGTGAGACGGCCCCGCCCTGTCACAGCCATGTTATAGTAAAGTTACACCTTACAACCACCCCGATAGTGAGACCGCCCTGCCCTGTCACAGCCATGTTGTAGTAAAGTTACACATTTTGACCGACCACCCCGAAAGTGAGACCGCCCCGCCCTGTCACATCCAAGTTATAGTAAAGTTACACCTTACGACCACCCCAATAGTGAGACCGCCCCGCCCTGTCACAGCCATGTTGTAGTAAAGTTACACCTTTTGACCGACCACCCCGATAGTGAGACCGCCCCGCCCTGTCACATCCACGTTATAGTAAAGTTACACCTTACGACCACCCCGATAGTGAGACCGCCCCGCCCTGTCACATCCATGTTGTAGTAAAGTTACACCTTGCGACCACCCCAATAGTGAGACCGCCCCGCCCTGTCACATCCATGTTGTAGTAAAGTTACACCTTGCGACCACCCCGATGGTGGGACCGCCCCGCCCTGTCACATCCACGTTGTAGTAAAGTTACACCTTGCGACCACCCCGATGGTGGGACCGCCCCGCCCTGTCACATCCATGTTGTAGTAAAGTTACACCTTGCGACCACCCCGATGGTGGGACCGCCCCGCCCTGTCACATCCATGTTATAGTAAAGTTACACCTTACGAACACCCCAATAGTGACGACCACGACGACGACAGCCACCGCGACGACGACAGCCGCCGTGACGACGATAGCCGCCGCGACGACAACCGCCGCGACGACGACAGCCGCAGCCGCGACGACGACAGCCGCAGCCGCGACGACAGCCGCAGCCGCAGCCGCGACGACAGCCGCTACGACAGTATTGACAACCCAGACACCGTCAAACACCACCAGTGGAGCTACAGCGCCATGTACCGTCATCCCGCTCACAGTGTGTGGTCTACTGGCAGCTACAGTCTCCTCAAAGCTCTTCTGAGTGACTCGCTACTTACACATGGCTATAGATTTGTGTCTCTTCATCTACACCTCGAGATATGGATTAACCCTTTCACCCCTAAGTAATTGAAATGGATTTTGATGTGTTAATTTTGCAAAAAAATCCATCCGTCTCAAAATGATTTTCAGACAAGTCCATTTATGAAAAAGTAGTTTTTTTGTTCTTAAAAATATGAAAATTACTTCCAAAAAGTTTTGCCAATACAGTGCGACCCCGTTAGTACACGGAAGTCCGGCGACATACAACCTTCCGTGTTGCTTATCCGAACCGTGCTATATCCGTTCTCGCCCAAGACGCATCATAATGTCAACAAAAAATACATGTACACTGTACACTGTGACTGCGAATGAACGACGTTGCCAATGCCTATAATTTGCCATAAGTTTTCACTGTTATCTTCGCATATAATAAATATATTGAATCCAAGAATTGTTAACGTCATGTTTTATTTATTCATCATGTTCATGTAGAATGTAGATCTACGCAGGTCCGTGCAATCCATAATTATTGTAAACGCGTGTAGAAAAAAAGTGTAGTAATGATGACGCAATGACCCAATGACCGACATCCTGTTCCATCAGCTGCAACATCACGGACAAGCTTGTGCGTTGCAATCTGTGTTTACTCATATGGTGAGCACAGGTGGAAGACTCGGACCTATGACACCAAAATAAATGCCTATTAAAAAAATCCCATTATCCCACCCACCTGGTATCGTACTGTACATGACATTAATAATAGAACGAGATCAAGTGGGTGGGGTAATGGATATTTTTGTAATGGTCATTTTCCTGTCACACATCAATATTCCACCTGTGGGTGGGTTTGAGTACAGACCTGTCTAGACATGTTTTGCCAGACATGTTATAATATTGCGCCAGTTCATGAGGTAATCAGGCTTATCACGCGAAATTTTCAACGAAGATGAATCTGATAATAGTGTACATTTTCTGTAAACGATATCGAATGTTGACGAATATTAAATTAGTAATTAATACGCATTTGCTCTGAAAATGTTATCAACTTTCCGATATATTAGCAGAAAAAAGTCAAATCATTCTCGGCGAAAATCTCAGTTACCGTATATAATAAAGTTGATTATCTCATGCACTGGCTCAATTATGACGTAGCGAAACAAGGTAGCGAAACAAGGCCAGTTGTCACGTACACATTTGTGTACATGCGCCGGGGGCGTGGGCAGTGCTGTTACAATTTAGTTAATCTGGGTCGAGTTAATCTGCGCGACTGATACGCGATCTCCGATTGGTCAGCCTTCACACCTAATTAATATTCCACCAATGGTGAGCGCGAACGCATGCCGGAAAAATGAAATCGAGCACATAACAATTAGCACTGCTTTGTTACTGGTCTTACTGATCTTATTCCCAGTTTGCTCGGATTAATTTACGAAATGTGCAAACGTGATCAGCTGCACATTCACATCGGTGAGATAAAAGGAGGCTATGCGCCCATACAAAAAAAAAAATCGTCCATTTTGGGTCTAATTTGGGAAAGAATCGCAAATTTAACACGATTTCTGACAATAGTCGTGTTACAAATTTAACACGATTTTGATATACAAATAGGAAAAAAATTCGGGAGCCAAGGCACAACCGTGTACTAACCGAATTCGTGTTATAGTGAAGCGTGTACTAACGGGGTCGCACTGTACTACTATACAGGCCTATGGTGTTGAAAGGGTTAACTACTAACCTGTGATTATACCACTTTCTGAGTATGCAATCTCATGCTCGAAATCAGGAAGTTTGATTGGCTGTGCTCAGTCTCGGCCAATCAAACTGCCAAATTTTGAGTACAGATTGTAGCTGCAGATTTTTTATATTTTTATATCATAACATCGTGTGATTTTTCATTTTTCGGTTTCTGAGCATGAATTCTAGTCTTGTGCGGTAGATTAGGCAGTTTGATTAGTTGAGGCTGAGCAATACTCAACCAATGAAACTGCCCGATTTTGAGCTCATTTCGAGAACATGCTCCGACATATTTATAAGCACAGAGCCAGATTTTGGCTGAATTTTTGAGTTTTTTTAATTTTTATCACATCTTCAGAATGCGGTGAAAATGTTTCTGAAAAGACAAAGCATTTATCATTACAACCGGTCTGAGTTTCTATGAGCCAATGTAAAGACCTGACATAAATACAGACACGATTACACTGAAAATTAATATTAGAAAAGATATAATTAACTATTTTTCATTTACTATATATAGATTTATCTAGTACTACTACAAATGTGGTGTTTCAAATGTTCACGTTATTGCAACAGTCTGTGATTTAACCCTTAGAATGCGGGAAACGTAAATTGTCATCTGCTGTCGTTTTTTTCAATGAAAACATGGTTTGACAACACTTTAGAATCATTTCCACTGGAAATGATTCTAAAGTGTTGTCAAAACATTCAAAACATGATTTTGATGAGAAAATTGGAAAATAAAAATAAACAGCAGACGACAAATTTTAATTCAGCATTGTAGGGTTACATGTCGGGTCAAACAGAATCCCCAGTCTATGTGTCCATTAAATCATTTGCATGCTGGGAAATATGTGTGCTATATAGCTAAAAAATAGCAACAACAATTCATAATATTATATTTTATATCTCCCCGGCTGTAAATATTATGAATACATCTTGGAACATTCATTAGAAGTGAGTCCAGAGGACGCAATGCTAATGAAATTCTGAGACATATTTAATGAGAGAAATAAGAAAAATACTCCTAATTCGTTGGCTGTTATTTTCACAGCTAGCATGCAAACATGTGAAACGATTATGTGCATTTCCCCAAATGTTGTTTTAATGATTCTCTCATCATATGTTTTTGTTGAAAACGATAATATGAAAAACAGATAAAAATGAAAAATAAAACAGCATAATAAAAGAACAAATGTCTTGATCTTTATAATATGGATGTGACCTTTATCAAAGTAATAATTCAGACTTGTTAATGTTTCAGAGGGGACGTTATTTTGCAAACTTCATAAAATTCTATTTTACATGTTTTAGAGCTAGAATTGGTCAGTTGTATACATGTAACTTTTACTGTTGTTATATAATACAGAGATTGTAGTCTTCTTATGTCAAGCTGTATGTCCAGATATTAAAAAAATCAAACCATGTATATATTCAACATAACATGTACATCACCACACATATATATATATCTGAATTTTTAACATTTTTCTTCTCAAACATAGTTGGAGATCACTATATGCTGTGAGTATTTTGTGCTCCCACTTTTGATAATCAATGCGTGTTCAGCTAAAATAAGTGTGTAAAATACACGAACACGCACCTTATCTGGAGCCCTGTCAACTTTAACCAACGACCGGCAAACATTGCATGTTACACTGTTTGCAAACACAGTAAGTTGCTTTTTCGCTATAACTAACAATCACCGGGCATGAAAGTCTCTGTTATAAACATCGACTATATACCAGAAGGAAGGAAGAAGTTAAGACAAATCATGACGTATGAATGATGTCAAAAATGTGTAAAAATTACAAAACATCTGCAAGCTTCTGCCATTTTTACCACTTTTCAATGTCATTTGTGGCTGTGACTGGAGAAATTGTGTGTTTTATGGGATTTGTGATCAGTGCAGCTTTTTGATCAAGAGCGCACTCCTGTAGCCTGATAACAATCTACTTGTATTATTGCTCGTTTCATTGGTGGAATAGCGAACAGTGCAGATCTTAAACAGACGGTGTGGAAGCACTGGTCTCAAAACCTATAAGGCCCCTTTCTCCAGTCACAGCCACATTTACTGAAATTGTCTGAATACCTCTTTCCTAGTTAGCAAACCAATACTGAGAGGCCATAACAGTGACATATTGGAGACCAGTGGCCTATTTCACCAACATTGCAAAGTATACTTTTCTAGCAAAGTATACTTTGAGGGAGCAATTTTCAATTTTAGGATAAATTTATTAATTTTTATTATACTCAATTTATTACATTATCACAGCCATTTTGTCTGTGATAATGTAATAAATTCAGTATAATAATTCTGCATGCTTTTAATCATGAAATATATGCAGTCGTTAGTTCTATACGACATAATGCATTTCGGGAAATTAAATGATATAGTAAACTATACTTTACTAGAAAAGTATACTTTGCAATGTTGGTGAAATATACTACAATAGTGTTTATATATCTTATTGTATAACATGCTTCCATGTTTCTTATATGATGTGCTTATGCAAAGTACTGAACAGAGAAACATTGTTATGTTAACAGAGTTAATAAATGTATTTTATAACCATTGTCTTTGCTCCATCTTGTGATTTCCCATAAGACGACCAACAATGAAACAACATTAGCTGTTACAATGCAGGAGTTGAAAAATGTCGTCTGCTGCTGGTTGTAATTTTTCCATTTTTATTTCTCAAGAAAAACATGGTTTGGCAGCACTTTAGAATCATTTCCATTGGAACACAGTGTCCGGTTTTCCGATGTCTGGTAATGTCCGGTAATGTCCGGTACTGTCCGGTCCTGTGTCCGGTATCCGTTTCCCAGTCGGATTTTGAGTTTGTTGGCAAATCACAATTCTCAATGGTAGGAGCGCAGCCTCCAAAAGAGATAGATCTCCAACTAACCCCCGATCTAGTGAGATTTTACCAGATTCGGTATTGCCGTTCAATTGCCTGACATTATAAACGGAGTTATTCAGATCGTTAGATTGGTTCACATTGTCAGGACTTGTAATAGATTCTGACTCCCTCTCAGACTGTGTGAGTGTGCATGTGAGGGTGTGAACTTCCCCCACGGGAGTTTTGGACTTAAAAGTACCAGTTTTCTTTTTCTTCTGGTACGTCCTTACAGAATCTAAAGTCGACCATGTGTTTGCACTCCAAAGAATCGATACGTCGCACAGATTCGCTGGAGAACAACCACAGAACTTGCGGCAATTGGTGATATGTGTATCTAAAGAACTTGCCAAATGTGCGCAAGTAAAGCGAGACTGACCAAACCCTCGAGTTTTGCCAGGTCGCTTGCTAGCCATAATGTATCCAGAAGTATGCAGTGATATTAAAATCAGTATATTGGCCTTACAAAAATATCACTAATACTAAAAATAATACAAAAATGGCTTGTCCAAACTTTACTAAGTACGAATCATTTGGGACGAACTGGAGTGAGTGCTAAACGATATGTAAATAAAACGTAAATTCTATGTCACAAATTTACGAGAATACTCAATCGGACACTGGAATGAGCCCAATAAAGTGATATACTATATCATTACACACAAAATACGGTGCCAGTCGTCACCGAAACACAGTTCAGAACAAACAAAACAAACTTCGAACCAGCCGCAAAAACTAATGATATTGCTACCGGCAAAAACTTGAAGTGACAAAAACACGAATAAACGCGCGAAAACTGCGAAAAGCTTTCGCCAAAAGTCTAATACGACCTGTAAACATGTATTGTACAATAGTTAATTAGTAACTGTCGTGCAAACTGCGATTTTAGATGCTGACAAGACTACTCAATTAAGAGACAATTCTTCACACGTCGATCTATGGTAGCAGGCATGGCTTCATCTCTCAGACCACGTTCTAATGTTAGCTACACAATTCTAAATGAAGGAGATTATGTTGTGGTTGACATTCATCCGGTCTGATTATACTTGAATCTGTACACTATTAGTACAGACTGTGACAAATTATAGAATATTGAGTCCCAGTACAGACTAAATAACGTACAGTACAAGCCCTGATCAGATTGTACTGGGACACAGTATTGTATAATTTGTCCCAGGATTCTGCTACCGCCCCACTCGCGGCTGTGTAAGTAGTCAAGACTTCACAGCGAACAGTGCAAACCCTGATCAGATTTGTGTTCATGTACATTACAGTGATTACAAAACAGCATACATTTTTTGTTGATTTATTACAGCTCATTGTATACCTTTATGGAGCTTACTAAAATATGTTTTGCAATTATGTAATTGTCAATATTGCAGCTAGAAGTAATTTATATACCGGTAATTTTTACTTGTTATTCTGTGTTCAGTAGACAGCTATAAATAATTATCGGTAACAATGGTAATTATCATTTACTTCCTTTGTCTACGTTATAAATGTTACTCAACTATGCAGTATGAAATTATCTATGCTGGTTGAAAATCTGTATATTGCTCGTTTCTCTTGATAAACTATCCTATATTGTTTTATTACGTTAAATTCAGGGCAATATTAACGGAATTTAAATATATCATATCGGTACTCCTTTAAATAATATTTGTATATTTTAAATGTTATACCTCAAGATAAACCTCAAGATAAACTGGATTAGTTTTTACTGATATATTGCGCATGAATATCAGTAACAAGAATTCCGCGGAATCAAATGTCTCGCCTTGTCCCGCCGCCTTGACCTCGAGCCTGGGCCCGAAAGCAATTTTCACTGGCCCGAACATATTATACAATTATTGACTAGTGAGCCATAGAATATCAGATTATATTCTATGGCTCACTAGTCAATAATTGTTTTAGTATATGATAATAGTCGGTATATATCACTTACGACCTTATGCTACTAGACAAAAATTGAAAAAGAATTTGAAACAAGAGGGCCATGATGGCCCTAATTCGCTCACCTCACTCCATGAACACCAGATGAGAATGTGAGTTCATGTGTTTGACCCCAATATGACCCCACAGGGCCATGCCCATTTTTGACATCGGGGTCACCATTTTAACAACTTTGAAAGAGCATTGTACAGCGATCATTCCTACCAAGTTTCGTCAAAATCCGGCTAGCGGTTCATGAGAAGAAGATTTTTTAAGAATTTATGCTATTTTTAGACGGCGGCCATCTTGGATTAGCGATGACCTCCATTTTAACAAATCTGAAAAGGCTTCACCCATGGACCATAACTTTTAAGTTTGGCTACCATGGGCCAAGCAGTTCATGTGAAGAAGAAAATTTTGAAATCTCTAATAAAAGAACGACCGTTTGACATTTCGGTCATAACAATCCGATTTTCACAAAGAATGTACCAGAGTGATCGCCTCCTTGATACCTTCGATTTGATATATAATATGACCATATTCGGTAAGAAATAAAATTTGACCCCAATTTGACCCCACGGGCCACGCCCATTTTTGACCCCGGGGTGACCATTTTAACAACTTTGAAAGAGCATTGTACATCGATCATTCCTAGCAAGTTTTGTCGAAATCCGGCTAGCGGTTCACGAGAAGATTTTTTAAGAATTTATGCTATTTTTAGACGGCGGCCATCTTGGATTAGCGATGACCTCCATTTTAACAAATCTGAAAAGGCTTCACCCGTGGACCATAACTTTTAAGTTTGGCTACCATGGGCCAAGCGGTTCATGTGAAGAAGAATTTTGAAATCTCTAATAAAAGAACAAACTTTTGACCTTCGGCGGCCATCTTGGATGACATAACCATCCGATTTCAACAATAAATGCACCAGAGTGATCGCCTCATTGATACCTTCGATTTGATATATAATATGACCATATTCGGTCAAAAATAAAATTTGACCCCACGGGCCACGCCCATTTTTGACCCCGGGGTCACAATTTTAACAACTTTGAAAGAGCATTGTACATCGATCATTCCTACCAAGTTTCGTCGAAATCCGGCTAGCGGTTCATGAGAAGAAGAGTTTTTAAGAATTTATGCTATTTTTAGATGGCGGCCATCTTGGATTAGCAATGACCTCCATTTTAACAAATCTGAAAAGGCTTCACCCATGGATCATAACTTTTAAGTTTGGCTACCATGGGCCAAGCGGTTCATGTGAAGAAGAATTTTGAAATCTCTAATAAAAGAACGACCTTTTGACCTTCAGCGGCCATCTTGGATGACATAACCATCTGATTTCAACAAAAAATGCACCAGAGTGATCGCCTCATTGATACCTTCGATTTGATATATAATATGACCATATTCGGTCAAAAATAAATTTGACATCAATTTGACCCCACGGGCCATGCCCATTTTTGACCCCGGGGTCACCATTTTAACAACTTTGAAAGAGCATTGTACATCGATCATTTCTACCAAGTTTCGTCGAAATTCGGCTAGCGGTTCATGAGAAGAAGATTTTTTAAGAATTTATGCTATTTTTAGACGGCGGCCATCTTGGATTAGCGATGACCTCCATTTTAACAAATCTGAAAAGGCTTCACACATGGACCATAACTTTTAAGTTTCGCTACCATGGGCCAAGCGGTTCATGTGAAGAAGAATTTTGAAATCTCTAATAAAAGAACAACCTTTTGACCTTTCGGCGGCCATCTTGGATGACATAACCATCCGATTTCAACAATAAATGCACCAGAGTGATCGCCTCATTGATACCTTCAATTTGATATATGACATGACCATATTCGGTCAAAAATAAAGTTTTGTCGAAATCCGGTTGGCGGTTCTTGAGAAGAAGACTTTTTAAGAATTTGTGCTATTTTTAGATGGCGGCCATCTTGTAATACGTAATGACGTCATTTTAACAATTTTGCAATCCCCCTACATAAGGACCATGACCATGAAGTTTGGTGACTATAGGCCCAATGGTTACCGAGGAGAAGACGTTTGAAAATGTTCACAGATGTTCACGGAAGACGGCGGAGCTTCGCTGAGGTGAGCTAAAAAAACAAGAAACGAGGCAAAGCCACGAAGGCCAGGTTTTTTCCAAGCATAGACACTTGGATAACATAATTATACCCACTTTTTGCAGACTAGATGGCCGTGGCCTGCATGTCGCGCCTTGGGGCGAGGCATGGACACTAAAAAGAGGGCCATGATGGCCCTAATTCGCTCACCTGACTCCATGAACACCAGACGAGAATGTGACATCGAGTTCATGTTTTATTGTAAAAAAAATTTTGCTATTTTTAGATGGCGGTCATCTTGGATTAAGCGATGACTCTCATTTTACCAAATCTGAAAATGCTTCACCCAAGCATCTGAACTTCCTATGAAGTTTGGCCAGCATCGGCCATGTGGTTCCTGAGAAAAAGACGTTCAAAATCTCGAATAAATGGACCTTTTGGTGGCCATCATGGATGACATAATCATCCGATTCCGACAAATACTGCACCAGAGCAATCGCCTCATCTATACCTTCAATTTGATATATGACATGAACATATTCGGTCAAAAATAAAATTTGATCCCAATTTGACCCCACGGGCCACGCCCATTTTTGACCCCGGGGTCATCATTTTAACAACTTTGAAAGAGCATTGCACATTGATCATTCCTACCAAGTTTCGTCGAAATCCGGCTAGCGGTTCACGAGAAGAAGATTTTTTAAGAATTTATGCTATTTTTAGATGGCGGCCATCTTGGATTAGCGATGACCTCCATTTTAACAAATCTGAAAAGGCTTTACCCATGGACCATAACTTTTAAGTTTGGCTACCATGGGCCAAGCGGTTCATGTGAAGAAGAATTTTGAAATCTCTAATAAAAGAACGACCTTTTGACCTTTCGGCGGCCATCTTGGATGACATAACCATCCGATTTCGACAAAAAATGCACCAGAGTGATCGCCTCATTCATACCTTCAATTTGATATAAGACATGACCATATTCGGTCAAAAATAAACTTTGACCCACGGGCCACGCCTATTTTTGACCCCGGGGTCACCATTTTAACAACTTTGAAAGAGCATTGTACATCGATCATTCCTACCAAGTTTCGTCGAAATCCGGCTAGCGGTTCATGAGAAGATGATTTTTTTAAGAATTTATGCTATTTTTAGACGGCGGCCATCTTGGATTAGCGATGACCTCCATTTTAACAAATCTGAAAAGGCTTCACCCATGGACCATAACTTTTAAGTTTGGCTACCATGGGCCAAGCGGTTCATGTGAAGAAGAATTTTGAAATCTCTAATAAAAGAACGACCTTTTGACCTTTCGGCGGCCATCTTGGATGACATAACCATCCGATTTCGACAAAAAATGCACCAGAGTGATCGCCTCATTCATACCTTCAATTTGATATAAGACATGACCATATTCGGTCAAAAATAAAATTTGACCCCACGGGCCACGCCTATTTTTGACCCGGGGTCACCATTTTAACAACTTTGAAAGAGCATTGTACATCGATCATTCCTACCAAGTTTTGTCGAAATCCGGTTGGCGGTTCTTGAGAAGAAGATTTTTGAAGAATTTGTGCTATTTTTAGACGGTGGCCATCTTGGATTACGTAATGACGTCATTTTAACAATTTTGTAATCCCCCTACCTAAGAACCATGACCATGAAGTTTGGTGACTATAGGCCCAATGGTTACCGAGGAGAAGACGTTTGAAATGTTCACGGACGACGGACGACGACGACGGACGACGGACACATTGCGGTAACAATAGCTCACATGAGCTTAGCTTCGCTCATGTGAGCTAAAAAAAGAGATATAGTAGATGGAACAAGAAATGCGTCTGTCGAACGCGGATGCCACCTGCAGCATATTTGAGAAACTGTGACAAAGTGGTTAACCGAAAAGTGTGACGGACAGACGGAGACGGACGGACGGACGGACGGACGGACGGACGTCTTTACTTTCAGGTAACTATGTGGCTTATCGCATGTTAAATATTAGCCACATAAAACCATTTTTAGCCACATAAAACGATGTTTTAGGTGGCTAATTGTAACCAACCCTATCCTTTAACAAGTCCATAACACTGTGGGGCTAGCCACATAAGTACCCGAATGTCTGCCCGGACGGACGGACGGACGGACGGATGTTCTTACATTAGGGTACTTATGTGGCTTATCACATGTTAAATATTAGCCACATAAAACGATTTTTAGCCACATAAAACGATTTTTTAGGTGGCTAATTGTAACCAACCCTATCCTTTAACAAGTCCATAACCCTGTGGGGCTAGCCACATAAGTACCCTAATGTGTGCCCGGACGGACGGACGGACGGACGGACGGACGGACGGACGGACGGACGGACGGTACGGACGACGGTACGTGGGGACGGACGGTTACGAGGACGACGGACGACGGACGGAACGGACGGAACGGACGGTGGACGGACGGACGGGCGGACGGACGGGTTCTTACTTTCACTTTAGGTAACTATGTGGCTTATCGCATGTTAAATATTAGCCACATAAAACCACTTTTAGCCACATAAAACGATATCTTAGGTGGCTAATTGTAACCAACCCTATCCTTTAACAAGTCCATAACCCTGTGGGGCTAGCCACATAAGTACCTGAATGTCTGCCCGGACGGACGGACCGGACGGACGGACGTTCTTACATTAGGGTACTTATGTGGCTTATCACATGTTAAATATTAGCCACATAAAACGATTTTTAGCCACATAAAACAATTTTTTAGGTGGCTAATTATAACCAACCCTATCCTTTAACAAGTCCATAACCCTGTGGGGCTAGCCACATAAGTACCCTAATGTGTGCCCGGACGGACGGACGGACGGACGGACGGTCCAAACACTATATGCCACCCGTTTCTTCGAAACCCGGTGGCATAAAAACTTTAACCGGACACACAGACGGACGGACGAAAACGGACGGACGGACGGATGGACATATGCCAAAATGCCGACTATATTGCGCTTTCCGCAAGCGGGCGCGACAATGATGATAAACACCCATGTGAAGTATCAAGGAAATGGGTGAAGCAGTTGCAGAGATAAAGTACACAAAAAAATCAAAGTAATTTGACCTTGACATTGGGCACAGGAGCCGCACGGTTGGGGGGTAGAATGAAAATATGGATGATGATAAACACCCATGTAAAGTTTCAAGGTAATGGGCGAAGCAGTTGCAGAGATATAGTATAACGAAAAACTTTAACCAAAAAACTTTAACCAGACGTACGTTAAAAAGTTAACGTTGAAAATGTTGGATAGTTGTATGTGGTGGGCTCCCCTTGGTTATGAAGCTGTGAAAGTTTGGTGGTCCTAGGTGGTACAGTACCAAAGAAACGGACTTAAACACGAAAACTTAACATTGTAAACGCGAAAAGTTAACATTGACGGCGTGGAAAAAATGGATCAAGTTCAAAAAAAGGTAACATGTTGGATAGTGATATGTGGTGGGCACCCCTTGGTTATGAAGCTGTGAAAGTTTGTTGGTCCTATGTGTTACAGTAACAAACAAATGGACTCAAACACGAAAACTTAACATTGATTGTGGACGCCGCCTGCCCGCCCGCCTGGCTTTCGCCAATCCAATAGCCTGGATTTTTTTTCTCCAAAAAAAACTGGCTAAAAATGGAAAAAAAGTTTAACAAAAAAAAGTTTAAAAATTAACAAAAAAATAATGCTCGCTAAATGGAAAAAAAGTTTAACAAAAAAAAGTTTAAAAATTAACAAAAAAATAATGCTCGCTACTGGAGCCCAGAATTTTTATAATAGTCCTATATTTATCTACATATCATATCTGCACAGGTCCACATATTGCCACAATATTGTCAACACAGTTTACGGAAATGTAACCCAGGTATAATAATTTACCTGTATAAATTACCTGTAATAATTTAGCTGGACATTTAGTGGTCAATCTGGAAATTTGCACATGCTTGCACATGCACAAGTGTTCAACTGGAGAAGGCTATTGTTCTCTCTACAGGTAAGGTGTACAGAGCGCACGAGAAAACGGGTCTTCATGCATTAATGTTCAGTTTGTAGCATAGAAAGAAATAGAGTTTGACCTTGACCCTGGAGCCCGGAATTTTTTTTAATAGTCCTATATTCATCTACATATCATAGTAAAGGTATGTATAAAGTTTGATGAATGTAGCTGATAAGTAATGACCGTAACACGAAAACTTAACATTGAATGATGCTGACACCGACACCGACACCGACGCCGACTCTGGAAAAGCAAAATCTATGTCTCGCTTTCCGCTTCGCGGGCGAGACAAAAACTAATCCAGTTTATCTTAAGGTAAATGACACTTACACATCAGCGTCCAATTTTTGGCCTGTGTACAGCCTTGTATATTATCAGCTAAAAAAATCAATATTACTCTTCTCCAAATGGAAACAGGTGCACGAGAAAACGTGCTCTGTTTGCAAATCCCACATAAAATATGTTTAACTAATAATGTTTTATTTCAACGTTAAAATTAAAATCCTTGGGATACCATCGATGTTGTTAGTCATTTATCCATATATATGTTGATGAAATTGAAACATTTCAAACACCGACCAGTATTAGTTAACTGATGGGTGAGGAAGTCAACATGCCAACCATGTTGGTTTTCATGTGCATGCGCTACTTGTTGTTTTGACTGGCTTTGTTGTACACTGCTAAACACAAGAATTCCGCCACGAAGCGGTGTCGCGCCTGCCGAGGCGTTTGACCGTGAACATTACAAGTAAATAAATTACCTTGACCTTCAGAATTTGGATGTGGGGGTGTGCATAATGAAGCATCATTCGTAGCCAAACATTGATGTGAAATATTATCAAAGTCTGGCAAGGGGTTAAAGAGATATTGTGAAAAAACAATAACTTTAACGCATTTCTGTTACAAAACCGGTGAACATTACAAGTAAATAAATGACCTTGACCTTCAGACTTTGGATGTGGGGGTGTGCGTAATGAAGCATCATCCCTAGACAAACATTGATATGAAATATTATCAATGTCTGGCAAGGGGTTAAAGAGATATTGTGAAAAAACAATAACTTTAACGCATTTCTGTTACAAAACCGGTGAACATTACAAGTAAATAAATGACCTTGACCTTGATAATTTGGATGTGGGGGTGTGCGTAATGAAGCATCATCCCAAGACAAACATTGATGTGAAATACATGTATTATCAAAGTCTGGCAAGGGGTTAAAGAGATATTGTGAAAAAACAATAACTTTAACGTATTTCTGTTACAAAACCAGTGAACATTACAAGTAAATAAATGACTTTGACCTTGATAATTTGGATGTGGGGGTGTGCGTAATGAAGCACCATCCCTAGAAAAACATTGATGTGAAATATTATCAATGTCTGGCAAGGGGTTAAAGAGATATTGTGAAAAAACAATAACTTAACGCATTTCTGTTACAAAACCGGTGAACATTACAAGTAAATAAATGACCTTGACCTTGAGAATTTGGATGTGGGGGTGTGCGTAATGAAGCATCATCCCTAGACAAACATTGATATGAAATATTATCAATGTCTGGCAAGGGGTTAAAGAGATATTGTGAAAAAACAATAACTTTAACGCATTTCTGTTACAAAACCGGTGAACATTATAAGTAAATAAATGACCTTGACCTTGATAATTTGGATGTGGGGGTATGCGTAATGAAGCATCATCCCAAGACAAACATTGATGTGAAATACATGTATTATCAAAGTCTGGCAAGGGGTTAAAGAGATATTGTGAAAAAACAATAACTTTAACGTATTTCTGTTACAAAACCGGTGAAGTAGTATATAAGTCACAATGATACCACCACCCTCTGGAAGCCAATGGCTACGCGCGGAGCCTCCCACCGGGTGGTGCTATAATTAATGACTCTTATATACTACTCAGATTTTCCTCCATTTTTATGAGAATATTTATGAGAATGGGAGTAATTTTAATTTTTCAAAACACGAAGGGGGGAGTAGGCATAATTTTAATTTTTCAAAACACAAAGGGGGGAGTAAGCATAATTTTAATTTTTCAAAACACAAAGGGGGAGTAAGCATAAATTTTTAAAAACACACCTACTGTTCGGCGGGTTATGTATGAAACATATTTTTCATCAACCGCGAGACCATATATTTATGACATGAGAAGATACCCCTATTAGAGATAAGAATCCCTATGTTATACTCAGTATATATAATAACATAATGGTTCTAGTTAAGTGTGCGTGGTTGAAGACAGGTGGTCACGAGAGATGTTTTCGTACCGGTATTTACGAATATTGCAAACATCACCGTGCATGGATGCGAAGAGGTCCGTTTCGGCCTCGCCATGTCGGCATTGTGGGGTAGGACCAAAGCCGAGTCATTGCTATGTCCACCATGCGGTGGCACTCAGGCTACTCATCGAATGGCAATAACAAGGGATTACGTGCTCGCAAGTATTATCGTTTAGTAATAATTCAAATCGAAAGTCAGTTTAGAAAGATAGAATCGATCTAATAAGTCACGGTGTTTCTACAGCATTTAAAACACTGTAAAAAAAACATTATCAAACTAATTTTATAAATTTGAAAATTGAACAGAAACACACTACCAATTATAACAAAATGGATAATACAATACAATGGGAATTGAAAATTTTTAATGATGTGTTGAAGAAGTTTATGAACACGGGGGTTATAATCCTGTATATAAATTTCTATAAAATGAGAACACTAGGCGATATCGAATACATGAAATATCAGCGTAATTTATTACGCTCCGATAAAAAACGTTGCATTACAATATTATAACGACAATTATGTGAACTATACAAGAGGCAAATACAAACATTAAGACCGGATAATGCGTATCGGATATGAAACTAAGGTGTATTATATAAAATTGTTAAAACCCAACAACGAATTTATTTACGAATATACATTTCTACGATATCGCTTATAAGATATTGAAAAAATAAAATTATATTGAACAGCAATGTTGATGCTAAAACAAAATAACATCTCCCTGAAACCGCGTGTCCATTTATCCCCATGAACCTGCTAAGGTCAAAGATCGTGTTCATGACAACGGCCGGAGTTGTCTGCCCATTTCAAGCGGTCGGACTCCGAACGCCATTGTCATGCAGTTGTTTACCATAGCGACCACATTTGTAGGGATAGAAATAAATAAATAAAAATGTTTAGCTCAACCGCGGCGCCAACCCATGACCCTCCTCGTCTCTATAGAGCATCTCCTTAACCCACACGACCACGTAGGCTGTTATGATAAACACATTACCTATGTTGTACAATTATCAATTACACGGGTTATGAACATGCGTAAATTGATAGCCAAGGTAAACAGAGCCGAGTGTATCAATTACACAGACGGTGTGTATAGTGTAATCCTCGACTGAATTTGTAATTCTCAGTGAAAAACACATGTTGTATAGGTTATGTAAATTTGTTTACTGCACCATATAATTATTAATCTTTTGAAAAAATTAGGAAAATTTAATAATTTGAAAAAATAGGAAAAAATTAAAATTAATTATATGTGCTGTAACATTTCCTCCGACTTTATTTCCAAGTTTTAACCCTAAATTTATCCCAAATCAGTACACTCAATTTTGGGCATGGTGGCGCGCCGCCTTTGATTCTTATATTTCCATTTTTTAATTCTTCATATCTCCCCATTTCTTCCACCACGGATTCAAACTCTAAATTTTGATATTTTATTATCGGCCCAACGCTTTGGACACCATAACGTCGATGCTATTTTTCTTAGACCTAGCAGAACGGGATATTCTAATCATGTTTTCTACTTTTTTTTTCTCGAGTTTTTCCACCCGCCGCCCTAATTACCATACAAAGTATCCAGATAAAACGGTAATTCCACTCAAAACCCCTGCAAGTGGAACCGTTACAATTGTAGATAGCGTTGCAGCAGTCCCCGCCCCACACAACACAGAAACACTGCCGGAACCGTACTAGATGCTTCAGCTATGTTCGCCGCACGCCTTATATTTGTTAGCGTGTCTTTTTCTATTTGCACATTCTCTAACTAAAATATCCTGCATAGCGACGATATTAAATCAACCTAAAATCTGAACTCTTTTCGTTAATTGTAACACAGTGTTGGTGGAGTGGTATTGAGAGTTGGATACAGTGTTGATGGATCGGTATTGACAATTGGAAGCGGTGATTCGTTCATATTTCAATATATTAGTATTTTACAAATTAAGTTTCAATTAACAACGAGGGGACAATAGTGGAAGACTCTCTGGGTCACCGATTTCGTACAAAGTTAATAACACTACCTTTGGAAAGTCTAATTCGATCAGACCAGGGAGAAACGAAACCACCGTCGAACTATCTCCAGAGAATTTTAGTGACTCCAACCCCCCGTTCTTACCCCATCTACTACAATATTTATCGCGACCCAAGCGCCAACAGGTTTACCACTACCATTAACCGAGCAGACCGCCATTTGGATAACTTCACCTGCAGCTGTCATAGTGTATCCCCCCCCACATTTATTACTCGCTTTGCACCGAACGAATATTTACATAGTGCCCTGGGGGGGGGGGGCCCCTAAACCAATGGGCCCCCGCTTCTCAGCCCAAACTGTTAGGCACGTTTTAGTGTTTTTCATTTTTGGTTCGCACTATTCCGGCAAGCGCTTATTGTTTGGGCGTCATATGCCTCAGTACGAATCTTATAAAAGAAGGCCTCCTCAAGATGCTTTTTGTCGCGGCTATACGATCATGTTTCAGTTTATCGGTTATTTTCCCATCTAGTTCGGTAAGTGCCGCTTCTCTGCTGAGAGAGTCCTCTAACCGCAACGCATCATAAGCCTCCGTAATGGTCGCCTGGTGGCCTTCTAGGGCTTTTAATCTCAACACCCGACCGGGCCTCTTTTTGAAATTCGGTTATTTTTCCGTCTAGTTCAGCAACCGCCTCCGTAAGGTCTGCCTGGTGGTCTTCTCGGGCTTTCTCAACACCCGACCGGGCCTCTTTTTGAAATTTGGTTATTTTCCCATCTAGTTCGGTAAGTGTCGCTTCTCTGTTGATAGAGTCCTCTAAGAGCAACACCCTATAAGCCTCCGTAATATCCGCCTGGTGGTCTTTCTCGGGGCTTTTTTTTTCATACCCGTTCGGACTCCATCAAGATCAAAAACCGGGTCTCTTTTGAAATTCGGGTTATTTTTCGTGTAGGTCAGTAAGTGCCCCGCTTCTCTGTTGAGAGAGTCCTCTGAGCGTAACGCCCCATAAGCCTCCGCAATGGCCTCTTTGTGTCTTCTCGGACCCCCTCAACCCCCGGCCCGACCTGTCTCTTTCAGAAATTCGGCTAATTTTTTTTTCGTCTAGTTTCAGTAAGTGTCGCTTTTTTGCTGTGAGAGTTCTCTAAGCGCAACGCATCATAAACCTCCGCAAGGGCCTCCGCAAGGTTCGACTGGTGGTCTTCTCGGACTTTATCAATACCCCGACCGGTCTCTTTTTTTCGAAATTTGGTTATTTTTTTTATCTAGTTCAGTAAGTCCGCTTCTCTGATGAGAGAGTCCTCTGAGCGCAACACCTCATAAGCTTTCATAAGGTCCGCCTGATGGTCTTCTCGGCTTTCTCCCAATACCCGACGTGGCCCTCTTTTTTTCGAAAATCGATTATTTTCCCGTCTAAAATTCAGCAAGTGTAGCTTCTTTGCTGAGAGAGTCTTCTAAGCGCAACGCATCATAAACCTCCGTAATGTCAACCTGGCGTCTTCTCCGGGCTTTATCATCCCCAACCGGGCCTCTTTTCTAAAATTTGGTTATTTTTTTTACCTAGTTTCGTTTAGTTCCGTATGCTTTCTTCACGACTTTTGTGTATTCACAGCCCAGGGCATATTCTCTAAGTTGTGATAGTAGACTTTTTGTGAATTCTCGTCCGTGCCCTCGATATAGTTCTATTGATCAAGGCCTTTGTTTTTTTGGGTAGTTAAAAAGTCGCCCTCTGTCGGGATGAATCCCCCCTTCTGCCGTTCCAAATTATTTGAATTTGTCACCCAATCGGAAAGAACTACCTGGTACGTATATACCATATGTTGATAATATATATTAACGAACATGCGTTTTAATTCTAAATAATTTTCTTAATTTTTTCAATTAATTTGAAATTTCTAGACGACCGAAATCGGGTAAATTCGTTCTTCAACTCTCTCCCTTTATCATCAAGAATAGAAATTCTTCAACTCGTGATGTGTCCCCCCGATTCCAAAACTTTCATCTCGGGTGTGGGAAGTCTAAAGGTCACAGTCTCGCCATAGAAACAGTCTGGCTGGGCACAGTTTTCAGTAATGTGTGGGTGGGGGATCCGTCTACCCGTGTTGTACGATGTGTTCACCCCGATCAAGGTGCACCCCGAGAGTTTTTTCGTGAAGGCGAAGTTTTTACTGGGGTATCACCCCGCGTGAAGACAAATGGTCCCCGGGACCAGTCCCCGCCCTTCATCCTCGTTGTAAATGGGGTTCATATTTTAAATCCTAACATTGAGCCAACCCCGGAGTGATCTCTAATTTTTTATCAACGTCCAATGTTCGCAATCCCCGTGGCTTTTGAGATTTGCGAGAGTGACACTACTAGGTATATTCCTTGCGATTAAAGCTTGGACATTTCGGAAACCCCCAAAGGCCAGGAAGTAAATCCGGCAGCTGATTCCCTAAAAGCTACGGGCATGATAGCCTCTTACGTTCTATTCCTTTGATATCCTTGTACATTTCAATGTTTTTCCACCCAACCGTGAAGGTGATTGATCTAAGGCCTACCCGGCGTTTTCCACAGCAGTTTGGTCTATTAATTTTTCGAAGTTCACAACTCTCTTTTTGAAACATTAGTGATAGTAAGAAAACATAATAATCTTTCAATGGATACCAAAGCATTTTAGCTTTAACTCTAATTGTAAGTACGCTGTCGGAGGTAAATACACACAAAAAAGACGTTGTTAACCGCCTTGTACACACAACCGTAACGGTTAGACCGGACAGCGGCTTTGCCACCAATTTGTTTCCCTAACATCTTTGAACAATACAGGCCTGCCCAAGATTACTACATGGAGGTGGTAAAACGTGGAAAGCAACACCGATGCAGTTTTGGCAGAACCAAATAAATTTCGCTGTATGGTGCGCAACAGACGGGTGTGGAGTTTCTATATAAAAAGACCATCTGACATCCAAGAATGTCATGCTCCGAAAGTGTCCTACAACTTTCACGTTATTATACTATTAGGAGGATTCTCAAAGAACTAGGTATTTCACTACTCTCAAGACGACGCCTGGGATCCAATTTCCAAGCCATACGACCGTTAAAGGCGTTTGAAAAGACTGTGTAGCGAATTTAAACGTTTCTAAAGACGCGGACTGGAGACAGAAAGCATTTCCTACCAGCACCGGCCTCGGGACGTTCTCATTCGGGGCCAGTCCGGGAATTGGACGCAGACTGATTTTAGACACGATCACTCCGTGACCACCTCGTCAGTCGGAACGCCGGGAATTTTGACCCCGCTACGATGACATTCGGGCCGAAGTGTCTGAGGCACTGTGGGCGTGTTTTTCTTGTAAAATGTTACCTCCGAAACGGGCTCACGTCGATTACATACAGCAGGCTGCTGAGGTTCAGAACGCGTGGGTACATTTATTTAGATACGGGTCTAGGGTTCAACGCAGGCCGGGGTTACTCGCGTCAACGACTCCATTCGTACGTACATCTGGGCCATCCTCGGCGCACAGAAGCAAACTCGCAGTTCTATAACTGGGCACGGGAACAGCGTTTGATGCACAAAAAACAATTCTTGGCACTTGTAGAGGGACGCCATCTCAGCTAGGGTGGACCTGGATAAGGCGATCCAGTTATCAAGACGTTTTGCAGAATGCCAGCACCCCAGTACTATGTATTTGGAATAGGTCTTTATATGGCGCCGAGCAATATGCTACTACGAGACGACCCGGTTGACGGTTACAATAATCAGATGTAATCGCCACCGCCAATCAAAAAATCGCCACAACGGTAAACGTGAACACGGATATCATCAAGCGCAACCCCAACAGTGGAACCGATTTCATAAAACACAAAAATGGATACAACCCCCCCTCCCCCAATTCGTAAATTGGGATACACAATCGAAACCCAGTACCCCCCAATTCGTAAATTGGATGCACCATCGAGTTCAATCAACAAACCAATCGCGATTGGAGAAACACCAATCATCAAACAACAATCGTAAATTGGGTGAAATTTGGAAAGCACAACACACGAGGAGGAAGAAATTAGGGCTCGTCATCGCCGCCGTAGGCAATCGGATTATTTACGCTTTGGTTGTAGGAACTCTCTGGCGAAGAATAATAGGTACCGCGATTGCCACGATTAAAGCCCGGTATTTTTGGCTAGCCATCCGGCCGTTTTTGATAATATAAGATAGCAAGTAAGAAACAATACATCCGATCAGTCCAGGTAGTGCGGCAGCCACCTTTCCAGCTAATTTAGCTAGAGTTGTCGAGGGCTTTTAGTTGTTTTTTTACCCACTCCTTGCTCACCGGATGGAGCGGGTGCTGGTGCTGGCGCGGGTGTGGCCGCGCACCACCAGTGAAAGCTAGAACTATGGTTTGAAATAGTCATGCCGATAGCAACGAGGATGCTTTGCTATGGACGCCCATGCTCTCTGAACAGAGTGCGAAGACGCTCACCGAGGTCGTCTCCTCGTGCAGGACCCTCGAGATTGATTCGCGATCCGACTTATTTGTGTGCGGAGAGCCTCACGGTTAGCCGAGGCGGCCTCCAAGCGAGTTCTCTTTCATCCCGCAAAGACCGCAGTCGTTCGGCGATCCGCTCGGTAGGTTCCTCTATCATCACCGGCTTCCTCCAGTTTTCTTTCTTCTAGCACGATAGGTTCATCCAGCGCCGTGAGTTTGGAGAGATTTAAGGACCAGTTCACCCCGGACCGTTTGTAGAGCCTTAATCGAGTCACGGAGTTCTCAAGAGGTAACGTGGTCATCGTTGATATTTTTTTCCCAATTGTGATTGGATGCTGAACGTGGTCTCCATCGTGTTAATAGCGTCGGTGGCTATTTAGGGACCTCGCTGAGCTCGACCCGTTTCTATCGCGGGTGGCCGTCTTCACCATAGTTTCGTGGTAGACTGTAGAACTTTAGGCCTCTACAGCGCGGGCCGGTATAATTGTTTTACCCCTCTTCCAATCTGGAAAATCCTCCGTTCGTTCTTATGATTCCCACCACCGCCCGGGTTTCCGGCAATGGTGCCCAGTGCTAGGGGTTTACCGGTCCTCGTGTTGACTATTGGGAGATTTGATGCTGCTTTTAGTCGCAATCTAACCGTGCAGAAATCAAATTTGAACTTGGAGTAGTCGCGGGAACGACCAGGGGAGGGGACCAGACCTTTTTCCTGCTGCCAAATTGTTGTAGTAGTCGTTTACAGCTCCCTCAAGTAATTCCTGACTTTGACTAGTGGTAGCGCCACCTAATCCACCCATTGTGATTGGATTGGAACTGGAGTCTCTATGGTGGGTGTCTCGAGGAATCCCTCGAAATTATCATCATCACCATCGAGGTAATTGTCTCTGCCGATTTCATCCATTTCAACATCGTAATCAGCCATATTAAATTTACGTATTAAAGACAAAACCATAACGGGTTTAATAGTTTCAATAATTTTTGAAAAAATTATGTCTTCGAGTCAATACGGTCGCAAACTCAATCCATACCGCAGACTGCGTGAGCCCCTCGGGGGCAAAAGGGCTGAGCAGAGTGTCGTTATTACGAACAACCCATCGACGATCGACCAGAAACCAGCAGCTCTAGTCCACTTCCCCAACCTCGAAACTCAACGACGTCATTGTGCCGGGTACTGTTCGCCTCGCTTTCACTATTTCGCTAACTTCGACGGACGCGGAACCGAACCGTCGTTCAGAAACCTGGTCGCCGCCATAGTCAAGAAGACTATGATAAAAGATTTCTGGTAATGAGGTGATGTCGATCGATGACAGCGACGTCTACCATTGCTATCAGGACCTGTGGAAGACGGGGGGGGGGGGCACAAGAGCGCGAAAACGCCGTCTATCAGGGTAAATTGACACCAGCAAAAATAAGAACTAACCAGACTTAGAATCGGGGCTGGTAACAAGGTAGATAACAACGGGAGTGACATGCGGTCGCGAACGCTTAAACGGCACCGCTTCTACATCCCGGCCTCGACTTTGAGTTGCTGGAAAGTCACATGCCCTACTATCAGAGCGCTTTGGCTGACCGCCTCGAATACGAACTAACGTTCAACGACTACGGCCGAGTTCTCATAGCCACCGACATGTTATCGACGTATACGATCGATAATGTTTCCCTGGAGTACGACATGGTCACGATGCCCGAACTCGCGCGATTGATCAGAACCCAGTATGCCGGGCGCGTTGCCATACTTTACGACCGAGTTCTTCGCTCTTTCCCGAATATATAAGAGGAGTCCTCTCAAATGGCCGAATCTTCTCCAGGTCGATCCCGGCCGCGAGTTCATGGGCACGGTCTCTCATCTATTGTCTAAGCATAAAGTTTCTATCAGACGCGGCCGCGTCAACATCCACCGGGACCAGGGGATCGTGGAACGTTTCAATCGAACCCTGTCTGAGAGACTGTTCGGACACCAATATGCCAAAGAACTTGTAGACCCTCATTCGCGATCGACCGAGTGGGTGGCCAGACTGCCCGCCGTGGTCTCCGCACTGAACGGAGAGGTGACCAGATAGATAGGTAAGTAAGCCTGTAGATGCCATCAAGTTTGAAAGGGTGACGACAAGCCCTCTGCCGTCTCGTGCGGTCGACCCGTTGGTTTAGAGGAGCAACGGCTTCCATCGGATATTGACCTTCCGGTACCTCTATCAACCGGGATGAGCTCGAAGTGGCAGCCGCCGCGCGACTGATCCCGTGTGGTCTTCTCAATGTATATCAATAGATCGATCTATTACCCAAACCTGATGAGCCGTGCTCTATTATTTGGCTGATGGTCCATCTCGCGTTTTGTTCGCGAAGAACTTCTTATGGTGCCTTCTGACACCCAGCTACCCCCGATCGTTAGAGTCTTTAGTATTCTATCCTTTTTTCAGAGTTCTTTTTTTTACCTATCTATAGGCTCTGTGTGCAACCCCGTCTTCCATCCTCTCCTCTTGTCGTAGTACGCCGACAACCCCAACTTTCCTGCTTTGTACGTCTTCATCACCCCGTTAATCATTCGGAATCCCCCTGGTTCTCCGCCCATATCCCTACCCCTTCGAGAGCACTCTTATACCTTCCCAAGTCAGATCGTTAGATCTCTTCGACATCCCCTTGGCCGAGTGCTTAGATTTTCCATCACCACTCACGTAGTAACACTTGCTACACAGAGCGATGGCTCTATCCCCTTCGAATTCCAGCTTGAACAGTCCCGGAGTTCTGTTGCTCCACACGTCCCACGCCAACCACCTCGGTCTTCTCCTTATTAAACGTTCTCTTCATATTCTTTCTCACACCCGCCGCCAGCTCTCTCCGACAGCGCAAAGTACATGCTGTCAGTGTCCATCTGTATCAGATCGAAATCTCCGCGATCACGGTACTTTGTCCAAGAAATCGTAGTAGAATCCACATCCGGAGCTTGGCCAACTGGTAAGACCGCTATGCCACACTGAAACGGTCTGTTGATCACCCACTCGAGTCTTCCTGCTCGATATCTCGTAAGCCTCCCCAATCTCCTCCAGGTCTTCGAACCACGCCGACCTCAATGCCCGGGTCGGACAGTCTTCTCATCCTTTTCGTATATGTGTGTTCAGGTGTCTCTCTTGTGCCTCTAATCAGCTTGCCACACAGCGTTGCCAACCAGTTTGAATATCTCCGCCAACACCGTCTTGCTCTTGTCTACGTCCCCCGTCCGTCTGGCAGCGGTGACCTCTTCCACGAACCATTGAAACGGTTTGCCGGGCGTGTAGTCTATCACCCTATGCACCGCCTTTGATGATCAGACCGTGCTCCAGATACCACTTTAGCAGTGGGGGAGTATATGATCATCTTTCTTGGCGGACATTGCCCCCCACGAGCTTTCTCTGTCCTTCGATTTTCCCTTTTCCTCCCGGTACCGGCCAGGTATCCTTCATGTGCTGCGGAACCTCGTTCTCATCGATTTCTCGATTAACAAACAGCGTGACATTTCCGAGAACTTGTCTCTCAAAACGTTTCCGGGACCTCTATATCCAACTCCGCAAATCCGACCCACTTTTTTCACTCCTGACCTTCCTCACGAAACAGTCTATATACGACTGTCTTTCCGGGTCGTCACAGTCCATATCGTCTCTCCCCCCGCACGGCATGTCTTTCGACAGGGTAGACAGATACAGCACATTGGCGTCGTACCCCATCACCGCCTTGCACATCTTCTCCATCCCCGACTACCTACCTGACCCCATGATCGTCGACCTGCCAGCCTCTGCGTATCTGGAGAACACATGGACGGACCACCGACCAATCCCTGCTTCATCATCTCATAAGTTTCAGACTTCGGCGACCACAGCTCGGGTGTGTCCGCCTTCCCATCGATCGTCCCACGAAGTAGGTACGAAGGGAAACAACCGGGGCAGAGGACACAAGCATCCTTGAGTATATCCACACCTCTTCCTCTGTAGAACTCCGTCATCTTAGTCAGAGCCTCCAGGAAACAGTCCGACATCCCAAGTCGTTGTAGTGTTGCAACCAATTTCCTTGAACGTCTTCATCCCATTTTCTTGAATACCTTCTTACACTCTTTCCACTCGGACAACGACAGTAGGAACTCACCCTTCAACTTCGAGTACCACTCGGGATAGTCTGGCAGCCCCGGATGGTCGAGCTTGTCCGCGCTATCGAACCACTCGTACGGGAAGTGAGACTTTATCGTTTTACAGTCGTACGCCTTAACCACCAGTCGTACGTGGTACCGGGTGGTCCCAGATACTGGATGATGTCGAGAAATCTAAACTCTGGGGTAAACAGAAACATCGTCGTGCTGGCTCTCTTTCCGACCATCACCTTAGTCACGGTGGCCGCCAACTTCTCGACAAAGTACTGCTTGATGAGGTTCAGGTCGTACCTGCTACAGTTGAACCCCACCACCGGGACTTGGTCAATCCAAGAGACAATCTTTGCTTGCTGAGACTTCGATAGCATATCTATATCGGCCGGCAGATACTTCTTCCTAACCCCCATCCCTGATTGCCTTGCCTCTCATCTGTAGCTCGGTCACGAACTTCTCGACTAGCGTGTCAGGATCTCGTTCGCAGATGTGGGTTATCCCTTCATGCATCGTATCCCCCAAAGACACAGATATAGGAACGTGCTCGACCTCGAAGGTCAGGTCTTTGGTGGGTTGAGTGGTTTTTGACTTGTCGAGATACGCCTCGAAGTCATAGACTATCTGGTGAGGGTACAGAGTCGTCTCCTCCTCGCATGGTGATTGTGGATAGTAGGTATTCACCTCATTCAACCACTCGCACTCCCACATCACCACCAGCTCGTAACCCTCATCCCTTATCTTGGCGTCTTGAATGTTCGTCCTCTTGTACAGCGATCTCGCGTTACCTCTCATGCAATGCCTCGGACACCCGTGCCTAGTAGCATCCTGAAATGAAACTGAAACACGGTTTTAGTCTCGTGACAGTAACCGTCGACCGGATCGCCGGCCACCCACCTCTCACCACCGTGACCACAGTCGGCGTGATATATGTGTTTTCCCACCCTCTCCTCTTCTCTGTTCAACCATTGAATCGACCTCGCACTCGCTGATCCCTTAGGATAGAACGCCTTCTCGTAGGCCGACTGCGGTCTCTCTACCCTTTTACCTGGACATGTCACCACGGTCTTCCCACCCATGCAGGTGGTCGCGTGCCTGTGCATGTTATTACACGACTTTGTGAACCGTTGTTGGCATCCGGAGCACCCGTACTCGTTCGTCATCTTGCGGAGGTTCGTTATGAGGAACGAGTGACCTCCAAACATTCCTATCGTCATTGTCTTCTCCCCAACCGCGTCGTAGTTTGCCGGACACTTCATTAGGTACCACACTCCCTCATCGGTGGGCTCGTAAACGCGAATGCCCATCTTGAAATGCTCTTCGACCTTCTTAATATCTTTCAAGGGAATTCCCCTTACTATCCGGTCCGTTATCGTGACCGAGATATTCGTTAGCTAGAGTTCGTGCATTCTCACAACAGCGGTCTGGTCTCCCTCCACGGTGGATGGCTATGCACCTAAACAGACACAAGTAGTCGTCGTACGTGTCGACGGAATACATTCCCTTTTTCTGTCTTAACCAGTCTGGGAGTTTTCCCGCTCCCATGAGAAGTTGTTGAGCGTCGATGATCATCTTCACCTCGACCGATATCCAACGAACGAGGTCCATTTTGTGTTTGGTCTATCAACTTTGTCGATGTCCATTCGACCTTTCTCTCTATCGGATATCCAACTCTCGGCTTTGGCGATCTCGTTTATCCACGGACTGCCCTTTGATTGTTTGTGATAGATCATAGTAGCGTCGGTCTCTATGTTCCTAATACGATACGAGCACGAATACCTCAGATAACACGCCGTGGTCATCTCTGGACGAATTTTATTCATTATGCGATTAGCGATCTCCCCATCTACCCCCCTCTCGAAAGTCCATACTATCTTCCTCCTACCCCTATCAACAGTTTCCCTAACTTCGGCTTCTTCGGCGAGAATCCTGGGACCCTCCTCCACCAAAGCTCTGGCGATAGTGGTTTTCTACGCGCGCTGGGATCTTCTTTTACATGCTGCGCGTAAGCAGTGGCGCGCAGACTGGCCGTCGTCTCGTTCTCCAATTTCTCGGAGCGTTTTTCAGGGTCAGCGGGCAGTCGTCCGGTCGAAACCGCACGTCGCAGCCTCTCCTCGTAGACGATGGCTCGCGCGTCACTTATCTTATCTGCTATATCTTTCTTGAGTATCAAACCTCTTAGGGAAATTCCCCAACTCTTAGCTTGCTCTCTCATTTGCTTTATGGTAGACATTATACTGAGTATAACCAATAGATTTTTATCTTCAATAGGGTGTAAGTTTATTTGTAATAAATGTATGACAGATTGCTGTAATATACTGAGTATAACATAACATAGGGATTCTTATCTCTAATAGGGTGTATCTTCTCATGTCATAAATATATGGTCTCGCGGTTGATGAAAAATATGTTCTCATACATACCCACCGACACGACGTAGGTGTGAAAAATTTTTAAAAATTATGCTTACTCCCCCCTTTGTGTTTTGAAAAATTAAAATTATGCTTACTCCCCCCTTTGTGTTTTGAAAAATTAAAATTATGCCTACTCCCCCCTTCGTGTTTTGAAAAATTAAAATTACTCCCATTCTCATAAATATTCTCATAAAAATGGAGGAAAATCTGAGTAGTATATAAGAGTCATTAATTATAGCACCACCCGGTGGGAGGCTCCGCGCGTAGCCATTGGCTTCCAGAGGGTGGTGGTATCATTGTGACTCTTATATACTACTGGTGAACATTACAAGTAAATAAATGACCTTGACCTTGAGAAATTTGGATGTGGGGGTGTGCGTAATGAAGCATCATCCCTAGAAAAACATTGATGTGAAATATTATCAATGTCTGGCAAGGGGTTAAAGAGATATTGTGAAAAAACAATAACTTTAACGCATTTCTGTTACAAAACCGGTGAACATTACAAGTAAATAAATGACCTTGACCTTGAGAATTTGGATGTGGGGGTGTGCGTAATGAAACATCATCCCTAGACAAACTAAACTAAACCTCATTGAATTATATTTGTACAACCAGGGTAGACCCCGTTCAGAATGTGCGGATGCGCAGCTTGATCTGGGTATACACTGGTTTCAATCGCTGTTTTGCATTAGGCTACATGTATATTGCCCGAAATATTAAGTTAAAAAAAGTTCGCCAGTCTGAGAATATATATAACGAGTACATCGGTCATCTGTAATTATTTACGCGATTTAACGATTATTACTGCAAACTAAACTTCCTTGAACTTTACTTGTAGAACCAGGGTAGAATTATTTTCTGCAAACTAGACAGAATTTGTAATTTCAGCATGGACTTTGTCTTATTTGATTATCTTTGACATAATTGCAACTTGCAATACTTAATATAATTTCATCTTTATTTGATATGGTTAGAAATAATATCACAGTGATCAATGGTATCGCCACACTACATGTACATGGATTATCGATTTACATATCAATAAAATTACGTACATCACGTGACACCTGTAGATTTCCGAGAAATTACGGAAAAAGCCGATATCACGGAAATTGCCGACTGACCATCACGTATTGGTCAACTGAAATTGACCATGTGGTCACTATGGATTTTGTCCAGGTACGATGGCCGCGAAAGTTGGATATGCATAAAAAACAACCCCATAAGACAAAATAACCCCAAAAGAGCAATTCATAACGGGGTTAAAAACGGAATAAGCATCTCTTAACAAGTCCATCACTGTGTGGTTAACCTCACAATGTAGCTCTCGTTTGCTCGGACGGACGGACGGACGGACGGACGGACGGACGGACAGCTTAAGCTCCAGTGGGATTCATGAGGATTTTTTATATGTTATTACAATTGATATTCTGAACATTTCCTGAAAACAAAATCAGCTTTGACTTATTTGTTTTCCGTTCTCAGCCCTATTACGGTACTATTCGCCTATAATTAGACGAACCATCAATAATTGTGGTGCTTGTATTGCAAACTAATTGGGAAGATACCGCAACCTGTAATTCTTTTTTCAGCACTGATTTGGCCTTCGAAATCCTCATTTCTCCGTCTTCAGTAAACATTGATGTAGGAACAGGCGATAACTCGTGTGATAATATCTCATTGATGTCCACTTCACGTGAACTTGCTGGAGTCCTATAACTCGCGAGTAAATGAGGTTGGTGTCATACAGCTTCGCTTCATTCACGTGCACATGCTTTTTTGTTACAGACATGGTTTCTACCTTTTTCTGGATCGTTCCATTGAAACCTGTTGGTAATGAATCCTCAAATTCCTGCATCTGTTTGGTACCTATTTCAATGGCATTGTGCACATTGACAGATGGTGGTCCAACTCTGCCAGTGACTATATTCACTACGCTATCTGGGTGGTCATGTGTATCTAAAGGATCTATGCATAGCTCGAGCTTCTGTCGTATGCCATCCCTGTCCATGGTATCAGCTGTAATCCTAGCTTTGCATTCCTCTTTATGCACATCGTGTTTCTGTGCATCTTTTTCTCTGTCAACCATGGATGCCAAATTTGACTCAAGACTGCTACAAATGTGAAGTCCCAATGCCCAAGTCTTGAGCGTTTCAGGCTTTAATGTAATACTGATGATTCCACCTTGACCATGGCCGTATCTCATGAATGTGGTTTCTATGTACATATCGCTCCACAGACCATTCCAGATACCTGATGTGTGCCGCATAACATGTTCCCCATTAAGGAAATGTTTCAGGATATTTGGTGGAAGCGCTTCCATTGACCGTAGGTATTGTAAGCCATAACAGGCATAGTGAACATGGCCTGCAGCAAAGAAGTAGGGCATCATTTGTCTAAAGGCTGACAAGTGTAATGGCCAGTCCCCTTCTCGCTCCGCTCTAATGAACGACATCATAATGAACATAGGCTTGATAAGTACGTCGATCCATACTTTTGAAGTGTTGCTATTGGTGGCAATAGTATCCAACACTGTGACAAGATCATCCATGCTAGCAAGTTCATTGCTTTCAACTACCTTTCTCAAAACCTCTTCTGCAAGCATACGTAGCGCTCTGACATTCTGTGGAAACTTTTTGCCCGTTAGCATTTTTGGTACACCACCAAATACATCACCCAAAATGTCACTCAGGCCAGTTTCCGCCATCAACGTACCGATCGAGCCCACAAAACTCATCAAAGCATGCATTCCACCCAGACGCATTATTACATTGGCAAACCGGTCGGGATAAGCCCATATCACAATAAGCGCTACTCTATAGAGTTGTAAGTCACATGTGAAAACTATAAAATCCTGGCCAGTTTTAAGTGTCAGTTCCTGTGCTCTCGATAAGGCTGTCATTATTGTATCTGGATCTGAAGGCGTCATGTATATTAGTGGCAAATACACAGCAGTTGTTTTTGGCATGATACTAGCTTTCTGTTCACGACATGTGGCTGTGTTGTATCCATTAAATTCAGGACGTTTGTATGAATGAGAAATCGGCATTGGCCGCCTTCTTTCGCAATAACGATTGCTGGATCATAACACGAAGTGGAAGCACCGACTTGCGAGCAGCACTTTGTGGCATCTCGGGTTTCTTTGGGCCATTATACCGCTGAATTTTAACTTCATACTCTATTGCTTTAGACATATCAGTCTTCTTGACACGTTTGATGCTTTGCGACATGTCTTGTTCTACAATGCATTGGTCTGTCTGTGTTAGTAGTAATGCTAGAGAATGTGTCGATTGTTTGCCATTTTGTGATGATATGTCTGCATCGAAGTTGTCCCCGACAACTTGTACTAATCCGCCACTGGAATTGGATATACCAGATAACCCTGCATCGTGTGTTGTTGCTAGTGCAGCAGATTTCTTGAAGCGCAGCACTTCGTCATATGAACAGGTGACACCAAATGCATGCAGTTGATTCACAAGTTCTTTCGAACTTCGAATAAGTACACCGAGTGCTACCTGAATATGTGTGGATAGTTTGACAGTGTGCCTGTAATGACTGATCCCAGAAGAACCGCCGGCAACGTTCTATCAAGCTTACTGGACACACATGTTAGTAGATCCATCACAGTACTACTCACATTTCGCATGGCGGATTCACAATCGATGAATGTGCTATAACTAGATTTGTCTACAGTCATACTATTTACGTCATGTTTGATTTGTGTACTGATTTTGGATATGGCAACATCCAAATCATCTTCATCGTCATTAACTACGCGGAGAACATCAGATGCCTTACTCCGGAATACTGCAATAATTGCAATACCTGGTGCAGACAATATCAACAGTTTTGGGCCAAAATAATCGGAAATGTACCTCATCAATTTCTTTCGTGACAGTACAGTGCCGCCATAATCAACATATGCTTGGAATAATTCAACTGAGGTCCAGACCTGTGTGATATTGGATTGCATATTTGAAATGAGACAGTCAAGGGCTTTGTCGACTGGTTTTGATCCATGTATCTTTAATGCAGAATGCAATGATCTAGTCGAAGTGAAAGCGCATCGGCAGTCGACGTGATATCTTGCGTCAGCTGCGTGTAGATCACTTATTGCACTTTCAACACGCTGGGAAACTTGCGCGGCCCACTTGTCGCTACGTTTTTTACAAATATCTAACAGCGCCAGCTTCATTGTTTTCCTGACGCCCTTGCCCTCGGTTTCACGAAACAGGTAAGCCTGTCGCCAACGCAATGAATTCTTCTTATCTTTCTCCAAACTGCAGTCATCACCACAGAATAGGCAATGATCTTGAAAAGAAAATGTATTACTGAACGAATGTCTAGTTTTTTTCGGTGATATTGGGGACGATTCATATGCACTTTTGCGTTTGCGAACCCGTTGCAAATGATGTGTTGATGTGTAGGTGGAAACACAGTTTTTATGACACAATAGTTTTGGCTGTGGGTATTGCAACGCATTTGCCTCAAGTTGGTTGTGTATATCGTCTTCGTATATCTTACTGAATCTCATTATTGTTGCGATTCGTTTAGAACTACACTCTAAAAGTGACTCTGTGGGTTTGTCATCGCAATTGAATTTCGACCACAGACAACACACGTGCTCGCTCTCAGACATGGTTTAAATACGGACCAGGGTGCACAGATGCACACTATGATCTACACAGTAGTTTCTAGCCATTTATATTAGACTATAAATATGTTTCAAACCGTATACTGACAACTTTTCATCGATATCTCTACTGCCAAAAATGTGCAATATCTGTACTAACATGTGCAGAGATGCTGAATAAAAATGATAGCGTTGTTAACTGCAAATGAGCCAATTCAATAGTGCTTTAAATAATAGCGTGTTTGCAGCAGTATAATTAAAATGTGGCATATATGTATACACTAGCTGAACAGGAAATACATTTATATACATGTATATACAGAGTAAAAACGGCCCTACCTGCAGTTTACGTCAAGACATTGAGATATATTAAAAAGTTAACATAATACAACCTCTGTAAATATTAAAGATTATACAACAATACATCAATGCGACTTCATCTGGTGTTGCTAACTTGAAAAGTTTCAGAGAAATGCAGTGAAATCAACATTTGCGTGGCTACTTATACTGTTAGGCGGAATATTTACTAATTGTGGGTTTCATCATGGAACGGCCACTGGAAAAATGACATGTAAATATATTTATGGACCTATGGTTTGAACATACAGGGTTATTCACACATTATTTAGCAGGTTTATGCCACAAATTAGCACTGTTATGTCATTTTACTAATTACCTATGACAAATTTAGGAATATAAAAAGTCGAAATATACCGGGGAGATAATTCATGCTATATCTCAAATTGCTCAAGGGTGCCAAGGTGGCATTCGACGGTTTTCGATACTAGACACCCTCGAGCCTGCGAATCAACAATAAAAAAAACTTTAGACGCCAAAACCAGGTTAGGTCCAGTGTCTGCCGGACTACAGTCACAGACCATGACCTGGAATGGCTACAAATACCATACGCCCCATTTCTCCAGTCACAGACCATGAGCTGGAATGGCCACAAACACGATACGCCCCATTTCTCCAGTTACAGACTATGAGCTGGAATGGCCACAAACACTATACGCCCCATTTCCCCAGTCACAGACCTTGAGCTGGAATGGCCACAAACACCATACGCCCCATTTCTCCAGTCACACACCATCAGCTGAAATAGCCACAAACACCATACGTCCCATTTCCCCAGTCACAGACCATGAGCTGGAATGGCCACAAACACCATACGCCCCATTTCTCCAGTCAAAATGGCCGCAAACACCATACGTCCCATTTCTCCAGTCAAAATGGCCGCAAACACCATACGTCCCATTTCCCCAGTCACAGACCATGAGCTGGAATGGCCACAAACACCATACGCCCAATTTCCCCAGTCACACACCATGAGCTGGAATGGCCACAAACACCATACGTCCCATTTCTCCAGTCACAGACCATGAGCTGGAATGGCCACAAACACCATACGCCCCATTTCTCCAGTCAAAATGGCCGCAAACACCATACGTCCCATTTCCCCAGTACACCAGGTCCATGAGCTGGAATGGCCACACACCATACACCGCCCATTTTCCCCAGTCACACACCATGACTGGAATGGCACACATCCATACATCATTTCTCCAGTCACAGACCATGAGCTGGAATGGCCACAAATCACCATACGCTCCATCCCAGTCACACACCATGAGCTGGAATGGACACTAAACCACCATGCCCCATTTCCCCAGTCACAGACTGAGCCTGGAATGGCCAAACACCATACGCCCCATTTCTCCAGTCACAGACATGATGCTGGAATGCCACAATAAACACCATCAGCCCCATATCTCCAGTCACAGACCATGAGCTGAAAATGGCCACAAACATACGCCCCCATAGCCCCATTTCGTCGACACCCCATGACTGGAATGGTCACAAACACCATACAACCCCATTTACAGGTCACACACCCTGAGCTGGATGGTCACAAAAACACCATACGTCCCCATTTCCCCAGTCACACACCATGAGCTGGAATGGTCACAAACACCATACGCCCCATTTCCCCAGTCACAGACCATGAGCTGGAATGGCCACAAACACCATACGCCCCATTTCCCCAGTCACAGACCAGTCACAGACCATGACCTGGAATGGCCACAAATACCATACGCCCCATTTCTCCAGTCACAGACCATGAGCTGGAATGGCCACAAACACCATACACCCCATTTCTCCAGTCAAAATGGCCACAAACACCATACATCCCATTTCCCCAGTCACAGAACATGAGCTGGAATGGCGACAAACACCATACGCCCCATTTCCCCAGTCATAGACCATGAGCTGGAATGGCCACAAACGACATACGCTCCATTTCCCCAGTCACACACCATGAGCTGGAATGGCCACAAACACCATACGTCCCATTTCTCCAGTCACAGACCATGAGCTGAAATGGCCACAAACACCATACGTCCCATTTCTCCAGTCACAGACCATGACCTGGAATGGACACAAACACCATATGCCCAATTTCCCCAGTCACAGACCCTGAGCTGAAATGGCCACAAACACCATACATTCCATTTCTCCAGTCACAGACCATCAGCTGGAATGGCCACAAACACCATATGTCCCATTTCCGTCACACATGGGATGGAATGGCCACAAACACCATACGCTCCATTTCTCCAGTCACACACCATGAGTTGGAATGGACACAAACACCATACGCCCCATTTCCCCAGTCACAGACCATGAGCCGGAATGGCCACAAACACCATACGCCCCATTTCCCCAGTCACACACCATGAGCTGGAATGGCCACACACCATCATCATTTTTCCAGCACCATGAGCTGAAATGGCCACAAACACCATACGTCCCATTTCTCCAGTCACAGACCATGAGCTGGAATGGACACAAACACCATATGCCCAATTTCCCCAGTCACAGACCCTGAGCTGAAATGGCCACAAACACCATACGTTCCATTTCTCCAGTCACAGACCATCAGCTGGAATGGCCACAAACACCATATGTCCCATTTCCCCAGTCACACACCTCAGCTGGAATGGCCATAAACACCATACGCTCCATTTCTCCAGTCACACACCTTGAGCTGGAATGGACACAAACACCATACGCCCCATTTCCCCAGTCACAGACCATGAGCCGGAATGGCCACAAACACCATACACCCCATTTCCCCAGTCACACACCATGTGCTGGAATGGCCACAAACACCATACGCCCCATTTCCCCAGTCACACACCATGAGCTGGAATGGCCACAAACACCATACGCCCCATTTCTCCAGTCACAGACCTTGAGCTGGAATGACCACAAACACCATACGCCTCATTTCTCCAGTCACAGACAATGAGCTGAAATGGCCACAAACACCATACGCCCCATTTCCCCAGTCAGACACCATGGGCTGGAATGGTCACAAACACCATACGCCCCATTTCCCCAGTCACACACCATGAGCTGGAATGGTCACAAACACCATACGCCCCATTTCCCCAGTCACACACCATGAGCTGGAATGGTCACAAACACCATACGCCCCATTTTCCCAGTCACAGACCATGAGATGGAATGGCCACAAACACCATACGCTCCATTTCCCCAGTCACACACCATGAGCTGGAATGGCCACAAACACCATACGTCCCATTTCTCCAGTCACAGACCATGAGCTGAAATGGCCACAAACACCATACGTCCCATTTCTCCAGTCACAGACCATGAGCTGGAATGGACACAAACACCATATGCCCAATTTCCCCAGTCACAGACCCTGAGCTGAAATGGCCACAAACACCATACATTCCATTTCTCCAGTCACAGACCATCAGCTGGAATGGCCACAAACACCATATGTCCCATTTCCCCAGTCAAAAACCTCAGCTGGAATGGCCACAAACACCATACACTCCATTTCTCCAGTCACACACCATGAGCTGGAATGGACACAAACACCATACGCCCCATTTCCCCAGTCACAGACCATGAGCCGGAATGGCCACAAACACCATACGCCCCATTTCGCCAGTCACACACATGAGCTTTGAATGCCATCAAACACATACGCATTTCCCAGTCACACATCCATGAGCTGGAATCCGCCACAAACACATACGCACCCCATTTCTCAGTCACAGACCATGAGCCTGTTTAATGACACACATCATATGCATCTGAGTCACCGAGAGACCATGAGTCCTGATTTCCCCATGGCACAAACACCATACCGCCTCCATATTTCCCCAGTCAGACACCATGTGGCTGTAATGTGCAACAAACACCATACGCCCCATTTCACCAGTCACAGTACATGAGCGGTGGAATGGTCACACACCATATGAAACCCCATTTCCCCAGTCACACACCAATGTGCTTTGGATATGGCCACAAACACCATACGCACATTTATCTCCGAGTCACAGACATGAGCTGGAATGACACAAACACATACGAAACCCCATGTTTCCCCAGTCTACAGATCTATCCCGAGCTGAGAATGACCACACTACATTTACGTCCCATTTCCCCAGTCACAGACCATGAGCTAGAATGGCCACAAACACCACACCCGTCATCATCCCCAGTCACAGACCAGTCAGACATGGACCGATGCACATAGAATGGCCATACATATATCCATACGCCCCATTTCTCCAGTCACAGATTTCATGAGCCTGACTGGCACTACACTATTTACACCATCTCAGATCAAAATGGCACATACACCCCATACATCCCTATTTCCCCAGTTTTCACAGACATGAGCTGCAATGGCGAACACAAACCATACGCCCATTTCAGTCATAGACCAAATGAGCATAGCCATGGCCACTACGACATACGCTCACCATATTTCCCAGTCACACCACATGAGCCCCTGCAATGGCCACAAATCATTTCCATATCGTCCATTTCTCCAGTCACAGACCATGAGCTGAAATGGCCACAAACACCACATTTACGTCCCATTTCTCCCAGTCACAGACCATGACCTGGAATGGTACACAAACACCATATGCCAATGGCCAAGTTTCACTGTCCACAGTGGTACCCTGAGCTGAAATGGAATGGCCACAAACCACCATACATTCCATCTCCAGTCACAGACCATCAAGGCTGGAAAAAATGGCCACAAACACCATATGTCCCATTTCCCCAGTCACACACCTCAGCCCCTTTGGAATGGCCAACCAAACACCATACGCTCCGATTTCTCCAGTCACACACCATGAGTTGGAATGGCGCAGACATAACACAAATACCCCGCATACGATCCAGTTTCACAGACATGAGCCGAGATGGCCACAAACACAAATACGCCCCATTTCAGTCACACACCATGAGCTAGCCCCAATTTGGTCAGACCTTGACAGCCATCACATACGTACCCATTTCTCAGCCAAAAGACCATATGAAGCTGCCCCATGGTCACACACCATACGTCCCATCTCAAGTCACAGACCATGAGCTGGAATGGAACACAAACACCATATGACAATTTCCCCAGTCACCAGACCCATGAGCTGAAATGTCCACTTAAACACATACGATTCCATTTCTCCCCAGTCACAGACCCTATCAGCTGTGGATGGCCACACACCATATGGTCCCATTTACAGTCACACACCTCAGCTGGATGCCAGCCAATACACCATACGCTTTCATTTCTCTCCAGTCACACACATGAGCTGGAATGGACACCACATCCACATACGCCCCATTTCCCCTAGTCACTGACCATGAGCCGTTTATGGCCATGCAACACACCATCCCCCACACATTTCTCCAGTCACACACCATGATGCCTGGATCATGCACGGAATGCCACCAAACACCATACGCCCCATTTCCCCAGTCACACACAATGATCTGATAGGCCACAAACACCATACGCCACAAATTTACTCCAGTCACAGACCTTGAGCTGGAATGACCACAAACACCATACAGCAAAATACATTTCTCCGAGTCACAGACAATGAGCTGTATGCACACAACCACTACGCATTTTCCCCAGTCCCAGACACCATGGGCTGGAATCGGTCACAAACACAAATACGCATTTCAGTCACACACCATGACCCCGCTGAACCATGGTCACACACCATACGCCCCATTTCCCATCAGTCACCACACCATGAGCTGGAAATGGTCACTCCACACCATCGCCTCCCCATTTTCCCAGTCACACCATGAGCTGGAATGGACACAAACACCATACGCTCACCTTTACCCCAGTCACACCACATGGACGCCCTTTGACTATGGCCACAAACACCACTATACTTGACAATCTCCAGTCACAGACCATGAGCTGAAATGGCCACAAACACCACTAACGTTTACCATTTCTAGCAGGTCACAGACCATGAGCTGAATGGACACAATACTAAACCATATGCTAATTTCACAAAGTTTCCCCACAGACTGAGCTAAAAGCCCCAAATTTCCCCAGTCCACATCACCTACAAATCATTTTCTCCAGTCCACAGACCATCCAGCCCTGGAGATGGCACAAACACACCTACCATGTCCCATCAATCAGTCACCTCAGCAGGAAATGCACATCAGTGGAATGGCCACAAACATATGTCCCACCCCAGTCAAAAACCTCAGCTGGAATGGCCACAAACACCATACTCTCCATTTCTCCAGTCACACACCATGAGCTGGAATGGACACAAACACCATACGCCCCATTTCCCCAGTCACAGACCATGAGCCGGAATGGCCACAAACACCATACGCCCCATTTCGCCAGTCACACACCATGAGCTGGAATGGCCACAAACACCATACGCCCCATTTCCCCAGTCACACACCATGAGCTGGAATGGCCACAAACACCATACGCACCATTTCTCCAGTCACAGACCATGAGCTGGAATGACCACAAACACCATATGCCCCATTTCTCCAGTCACAGACCATGAGCTGAAATGGCCACAAACACCATACGCCCCATTTCCCCAGTCAGACACCATGGGCTGGAATGGTCACAAACACCATACGCCCCATTTCCCCAGTCACACACCATGAGCTGGAATGGTCACAAACACCATATGCCCCATTTCCCCAGTCACACACCATGTGCTGGAATGGCCACAAACACCATACGCACCATTTCTCCAGTCACAGACCATGAGCTGGAATGACCACAAACACCATACGCCCCATTTCCCCAGTCACAGACTATGAGCTGGAATGACCACAAACACCATACGTCCCATTTCCCCAGTCACAGACCATGAGCTGGAATGGCCACAAACACCATACGCCCCATTTCCCCAGTCACAGACCAGTCACAGACCATGACTGGAATGCCACATACAAACGCCCCATTTCCTCCATACAGATGAGCCCTGGAATGGCCACAAACATACCCCACCCCATTTCACCAGTCAAAATGGCCACAAAACACCATTCGTCCCTCCCCAGTACAGAACCTGAGCTGGAAGGCCACAAAGACCATACGCCCCATTTCCCAGTCACAGACCAGTCACAGACCATGATGGAATGGCCACAAATACCATACATTTCATCAGACCATGAGCTGGAATGGCCACAAACACCATACACCCCATTTCTCCAGTCAAAATGGCCACAAACACCATACGTCCCATTTCCCCAGTCACAGACCATGAGCTGGAATGGCCACAAAGACCATACGCCCCATTTCCCCAGTCACAGACCAGTCACAGACCATGACCTGGAATGGCCACAAATACCATACGCCCCATTTCTCCAGTCACAGACCATGAGCTGGAATGGCCACAAACACCATACGCCCCATTTCTCCAGTCAAAATGGCCACAAACACCATACGTCATCCAGTCAGACAGAGCTGGATGGCCACAAATACCAGGCCCCATTTCCCAACAGACTGAGGAATGGCCACAAATACCATACGCCCCATTTCTCCAGTCACAGACCATGAGCTGGAATGGCCACAAACACCATACACCCCATTTCTCCAGTCACAGACCATGACCTGGAATGGCCACAAATACCATACGCCCCATTTCTCCAGTCACAGATCATGAGCTGGAATGGTCACAAACACCATACGTCCCATTTCTCCAGTCACAGACCATGACCTGGAATGGCCACAAACACCATACGCCCCATTTCTTCAGTCACAGACCATCAGCTGGAATGGCCACAAACACCATATGCCCCATTTCCCCAGTCACACACCTGAGCTGGAATGGCCACAAACACCATACGCTCCATTTCTCCAGTCACACACCATGAGCTGGAATGGACACAAACACCATACGCCCCATTTCCCCAGTCACAGACCATGAGCTGGAATGGCCACAAACACCATACGCCCCATTTCCCCAGTCACAGAGCATGAGCTGGAATGGCCACAAACATCATACGTCCCATTTCCCCAGTCAAACACCATGGGCTGGAATGGCCACAAACACCATACGCCCCATTTCCCCAGTCACACACCATGAGCTGGAATGGCCTTTCCCCAACACACCATACGCCCCATTTCCCATCCCCGCACACCATGGGCTGGAATGGCCACAAACACCATAGCCCCATTTCTCACCGTCTAAAATGGCCACAAACACCACATAGGACGCCCCATTTTCTCCAGTCACAGACCATGAGCTGGAATGGCCACAAACACCATACGCCCCATTTTTCCAGTCACAGACCAGGAGCTGGAATGGCCACAAACACCATACGCCCCATTTCTCCAGTCACAGACCATGAGCTGGAATGGCCACAAACAACATACGCCCCATTTCTCCAGTCACACACCATGAGCTGAAATGGCCACAAACACCATACACCCCATTTCTCCAGTCACAGACCATGAGCTGGAATGGCCACAAACACCATACGCCCCATTTCTCCAGTCACACACCATGACTGAAATGGCACAAACACCATACGCCCCACTTTCCCCAGTCACACACCATGAGCTGAAATGGCCACAAACACCATACGCCCCATTTCCCCAGTCACACACCATGAGCTGGAATGGCCACAAACACCATACGCCCCATTTCTCCAGTCACACACCATGAGCTGAAATGGCCACAAACACCATATGCCCCATTTCCCCAGTCACATACCATGAGCTGGAATGGCCACAAACACCATACGCCCCATTTCTCCAGTCACACACCATGAGCTGAAATGGCCACAAACACCATACGCCCCATTTCTCCAGTCACAGACCATGAGCTGAAATGACCACAAACACCATACGCCCCATTTCCCAGTCACACACCATGAGCTGCAATGACCACAAACACCATACGTCCCATTTCACCAATCACACACCATGAGCTGGAATGGCCACAAACACCATACGCCCCATTTCCCCAGTTACAGACCATGAGCTGGAATGGCCACAAACACCATACGCCCCATTACCCCAGTCACACACCATGAGCTGGAATGGCCACAAACACCATACGCCCCATTTCCCCAGTCACACACCATGAGCTGGAATGGCCACAAACACCATACGCCCGCCCCATTTCTCCAGTCACAGACCATGAGCTGAAATGAGGTAAAACTTGTGCAATTTGTTGTGACGGTTGTCAAGTAGTAACTATCTCCTGATAGCTGAAATACTTTTATCATTTTCATTTGAATTTCACACAAAAATATGCAGGTTGGAACCTCTTTAGAATCGTCTCACTGAGACGATTCTAAAGACGTTCCAACCTGCACGGTTTACTGAGAAAAAAATGGAAAAATAAAAAAAGAAATGAAACAACTGCTGGTTATCTGGGACCCAAGTTAGACAGCCAGTCATCCTTGTCATGTGACACCAGATTACACTATAAATGCAGATGAATTTTTTGTGTTATCACACTACCAGTAACATCATCAAAGATAACTGACCATCGTGAAAATTATTGTCAACAGTGTCCGCCCCTTGGAGAATATAGGCCTGAGGAAAAAGCAAACATTTTGAAGCAAATCATTCTTCATATATTAAGAGTTAATTAATTTGATAAAACAATACCGGCAAAGATATCAATATCAATTTACAGCTTATCAGCCGACTTAATTTGAAATAACAGAAGGGGCGAGGTGTTTCCGAGGACATTTTGCAAGGATTACAGAACAAAAACAAGAAAAATGAATAAATCGACAGCCGCTGGTATTGTCTTCTTGGTCGTGTTTGCCGCTGCCATTCTCACAGATAAAACAGGTAAGTTTTGGGTTGTCTTTTATCCCTTTCACCCCTAATTAACTGGAATGGATTTTGGTATGTTCATTTTCCGATCCAATCATCATAAAATCATTTTCAGACTAGTCCACTTATAAAAAGTCTCAAAACTATGAAAATTACTTACAAAAAGTGTAGATCCTGATGTGACGGCTCGTTACGAGCCGGCTCATCTGGATCTACACTTTTTGCCGATACCACTGCTGTTTTCCTAATCATATGGAATACCTATGTATCACAATACACATTTATTTATTTCATTTATTTTTAGATTGTCTTTTTATTAATTTTGTCTATTAATATTTCTTCTAAAATTATATCTTCAAGATGGTTTCAAATGAGTAATCATAACTTTAATATGAGGCAAATAAGTGGACACAACATATACTTTTTTCAATTTTTTTTCAGATTTTTCTTTTTTCTGTTTTTTTTTCCGTTTCTTCTACAGAGTATATGTTGCGACACTTTCACCTGCTTTTATATTATATTGGTTTATACAAGATTAATTCCATTAAAAATATTAAATTAGTGTTTAGATGGAAATGTGTCCATATCATTATGTGGTATATATCAATCCTTCCTTATCAATTGAGCATTATGTTTATGAAATGTTTTTTCACCATTTCGTCTCGAAAGTATCAGTTTTTACTATTCATCTGAACCGTCTTAACATATTTTTAAGGAGATATAAACAAAATATTATTTTCTTTTCTGATAAAAAGTATTGTATTCATAGACTTGAATGGGTATATGATAAATGTGAAAGCACCAGGATTATGCTGAAATTATAATCCTACAGTGAAACCTTCATTAACCGTTACCTTTCTACAACAATTCCCTCTCTATAGGAGCCATTATTTTAACGGCGCTCCAGATAAGTTTTGTATCTAAAGATAATTATACCCCCCAGCTTTCTATATCAATGTATATTTTACTTTTACAAATGTATTATTGCTTTTCTTCCTTATTAAAGGGAACAAATGATAAAAATAAAACAAATGTGAAAATTCACTTATTTGAGCTGCAAAAGCCTGTCACATCCACGTTGTAGTAAAGTTACACCTTACGACCAGCCAGATAGTGGGACCGCCCCGCCCTGTCACATCCACGTTGTAGTAAAGTTACACCTTACGACCACCCCGATAGTGAAACCGCCCCGCCCTGTCACATCCACGTTGTAGTAAAGTTACACCTTACGACCACCCCGATAGTGAGACCGCCCCGCCCTGTCACATCCACGTTGTAGTAAAGTTACACCTTACGACCACCCCGATGTGAGACCGCCCCGCCCCTGTCACATCCAGTGTAGATGTAAAGTTACACCTTACGACACCCGATAGTGAGACCAACCCCGCCCTTCACAGCCAGTTGTAGTAAAGTTACACCTTACGACCACCCCGATAGTGAGACCGCCCCGCCCTGTCACAGCCATGTTGTAGTAAAGTTACACCTTACGACCACCCCAATAGTGAGACCGCCCCGCCCCATGTCACATCCACGTTGTAGTAAAGTTACACCACTTACGACACCAATAGTGAGACCGCCCCGCCCTGTCACATCCACGTTGTAGTAAAGTTACACCTTACGACCACCCAGATAATGAGACAGCCCCGCCCTGTCACATCCATGTTATAGTAAAGTTACACCTTACGACCACCCCAATAGTGAGACCGCCCCGCCCTGTCACATCCACGTTGTAGTAAAGTTACACCTTTACGACCACCCAGATAGTGAGACCGCCCCGCCCTGTCACATCCACGTTGTAGTAAAGTTACACCTTACGACCACCCAGATAGTGAGACCGCCCCGCCCTGTCACATCCACGTTGTAGTAAAGTTACACCTTACGACCACCCAGATAGTGAGACCGCCCCGCCCTGTCACTCCACGTTGTAGTAAAGTTACACATTACGACCACCCCGCCCCGATAGTGAGACCACCCCGCCCTGTCACATCCAGTTATAGTAAAGTTTACACCTTACGACCACCCAGATAGTGAAACCGCCCCGCCCTGTCACATCCACGTTGTAGTAAAGTTACACCTTACGACCACCCCGATAGTCAGACCGCCCCGCCCTGTCACATCCACGTTGTAGTAAAGTTACACCTTACGACCACCCAGATAGTGAGACCACCCCGCCCTGTCACATCCACGTTATAGTAAAGTTACACCTTACGACCACCCCGATAGTGAGACCGCCCCGCCCTGTCACATCCATTTTGTAGTAAAGTTACACCTTACGACCACCCCTATAGTGGGACCACCCCGCCCTGTCACATCCACGTTGTAGAAAAGTTACACCTTACGACCACCCCGATAGTGAGACCGCCCCGCCCTGTCACATCCATGTTGTAGTAAAGTTACACCTTACGACCACCCCATAGTGAGACCGCCCCGCCCGCCCTGTCACATCACGTTGTAGAAAATAAAGTTACACCTTTTGACGACCACCCCGATAGTGAGACCGCCCCGCCCTGTCACATCCAAGTTATAGTAAAGTTACACCTTACGACCACCCCAATAGTGAGACCGCCCCGCCCTGTCACAGCCATGTTGTAGTAAAGTTACATCTTTTGACCGACCACCCCGATAGTGAGACCGCCCCGCCCTGTCACATCCATGTTATAGTAAAGTTACACCTTACAACCACCCTGATAGTGAGACCGCCCCGCCCTGTCACATCCATGTTATAGTAAAGATATACCTTACGACCACCCCGATAGTGAGACCGCCCCGCCCCAAACTCCCGCCCTGTCACAGCCATGTTATGTAAAAGTTCTTACAACCACCCCGTTATGAGACGCCCGGCTCACAAGCCATGTTGTAGTAAAGTTACAATTTTGAGACCACCCCGAAAGGACCGCCCGCCGTCACATCCAAGTTATAGTTAAAGTTCACCTTACGACCACCCCAATAGTGAGGACCGCCCCCGCCCTGTCACAGCCGGTTGAGTAAAGTTCACCTTTTGACGACCACCCCGATAGTTGAGACCGCCCCGCCCTGTCACACCGTTATAGTAAAAGTTACTTACGAACACCCTATAGTGAGGAGCCCTGTCAATCCATGTTATAGTAAAGTTATACCTTCGGACCACCCGATGTGAGAACGCCCCGCCCTGTCACATCCACGTTAGTAAAGTTACACATTACGAACACCCCAAATAGTGACGACCGCGACGACGACAACCGCCGCGACGACGACAGCCGCCGCGACGACGACAGTCGCCGCGACGACGACAGCCGCAGCCGCGACGACGACAGCCGCAGCCGCAGCCGCGACGACGACAGCCGCAGCCGCAGCCGCGACGACGACAGCCGCAGCCGCAGCCGCGACGACGACAGCCGCAGCCGCAGCCGCGACGACGACAGCCGCAGCCGCAGCCGCGACGACGATAGTAATGACAACCCAGACACCGTCAAACACCACCAGTGGAGCTACAGCGCCATCTACCGTCATCCCGCTCACAGTGTGTGGTCTACTGGCAGCTACAGTCTCCTCAAAGCTCTTCTGAGTGACTCGCTACTTACACATGGCTATAGATTTGTGTCTCTTCATCTACACCTCGAGATATGGATTAACCCTTTCGCCCCTAAGTAATTGAAATGGATTTTGATGTGTTAATTTTGCAACAAATCCATCCGTCTCAAAATGATTTTCAGACAAGTCCATTTATGAAAAAGTTGTTTTTTTGTTCTTAAAAATATGAAAATTACTTCCAAAAAGTTTTGCCAATACTACTACTATACAGGCCTATGGTGTTGAAAGGGTTAACTACTAACCTGTGATTATACCACTTTCTGAGTATGCAATCTCATGCTCGAAATCAGGAAGTTTGATTGGCTGTGCTCAGTCTCGGCCAATCAAACTGCCAAATTTTGAGTACAGATTGTAGCTGCAGATTTTTTATATTTTTATATCATAACATCGTGTGATTTTCAGGTTTCTGAGCATGAATTCTAGTCTTGTGCGGTAGATTAGGCAGTTTGATTAGTTGAGGCTGAGCAATACTCAACCAATGAAACTGCCCGATTTTGAGCTCATTTCGAGAACATGCTCCGACATATTTATAAGCACAGAGCCAGATTTTGGCTGAATTTTGGAGTTTTTTAATTTTTATCACATCTTCAGAATGCGGTGAAAATGTTTCTGAAAAGACAAAGCATTTATCATTACAACCGGTCTGAGTTTCTATGAGCCAATGTAAAGACCTGACATAAATACAGACACGATTACACTGAATTAGAATTAGAATATTAGAAAAGATATAATTAACTATTTTTCATTTACTATATATAGATTTAGCTAGTACTACTACAAATGTGGTGTTTCAAATGTTCACGTTATTGCAGTTCAGTCTGTGATTTAACCCTTAGAATGCGGGAAACGTAAATTGTCGTCTGCTGTTGATTTTCTCAATAAAAACATGGTTTGACAACACTTTAGAATCATTTCCACTGGAAATGATTCTAAAGTATTGTCAAAACATGATTTTGATGAGAAAAATTGGAAAATAAAAATAAACAGCAGACGACAAATTTTAATTCAGCATTGAAAGGGTTACATGTCGGTCAAACACAGAATCTCCAGTCTATCTATGTGTCCATTAAATCTTTGCATGCTGAGAAATGTGTGTGCTATAAATAGCTAAAAATATTTAAAAAATAGCAGACAACAATTCATAATATTATATTTTATATCTCCCTGTAAATATTATGAATACATCTTGGAACTTCATTAGAAGTGAGTCCAGAGGACGCAATGCTAATGAAATTCTGAGACATATTTAATGAGAGAAATAAGAAAAATACTCCTAATTCGTTGGCTGTTATTTTCACAGCTAGCATGCAAACATGTGAAACGATTATGTGCATTTCCCCCAAATGTTGTTTTAATGATTCTCTCATCATATGTTTTTGTTGAAAACGAATGAACAGATAAAAATGAAAAATAAAACAGCATAATAAAAAGAACAAATAAAGTCTTGATCTTTATAATATGGATGTGACCTTTATCAAAGTAATAATTCAGACTTGTTAATGTTTCAGAGGGGACGTTATTTTGTAAACTTCATAAAATTCTATTTTACATGTTTTAGAGCTAGAATTGGTCAGTTGTATACATGTAACTTTTAATGTTGTTATATAATACAGAGATTGTAGTCTTCTTATGTCAAGCTGTATGTCCAGATATTAAAAAAATCAAACCATGTATATATTCAACATAACATGTACATCACCACACATATATATATATCTGAATTTTTAACATTTTTCTTCTCAAACATAGTTGGAGATCACTATATGCTGTGAGTATTTTGTACTCCCCACTTTTGATAATCAATGCGTGGTTTCAGCTAAAATGAAGTGTGTTAAAACTACCGAGGAATTACGGCACCTTATTCTGGAGCTCTGTCTAACTTTCACCAACGCCAGCCAGCAAAACATTGCAGGATTCACCCGTTTACAAACACAGTAAGTTGGCTTTTTCGCTATTTAACTTAACATTATACAAACTCAATCACGGGCATTTGAAAGTCTCTGTTATAAACATCCATTAAATACCAGAAGGAAGAAGTTAGACAAATCATGATGTATGAATGATGTTAAAAGTGTGTAAAAATTACAAAACATCTGCAAGCTTCTGCCATTTTTACCACTTTTCAATGTCATTTGTGGCTGTGACTGGAGAAATTGTGCTTATGGGATTTGTGACCAGTGCAGCTTTTGATCAAAGAGCGCACTCCTGTAGCCTGATAACAATCTACTTGTATATTGCTCGTTTCATTGGTGGAATAGCGAACAGTGCAGATCTTAAACAGACGGTGTGGAAGCACTGGTCTCAAAACCTATAAGGCCACTTTCTCCAGTCACAGCCACATTTACTGAAATTGTCTGAATACCCCTTTCCAATTAGCAAACCAATACTGAGACGCCATAACAGTGACATATTGGAGACCAGTGGCCTGTTTCACCAACATTGCAACGTATACTTTTCTAGCAAAGTATACTTTGAGGGAGCAATTTTCAATTTTAGGATAAATTTATTAATATTTATTATACTGAATTTATTACATTATCACAGCCATTTTGTCTGTGATAATGTAATAAATTCAGTATAATAATTCTGCATGCTTTTAATCATGAAATATATGCAGTCGTTAGTTCTATACGACATAATGCATTTCAGGAAATATAAATGATTACTCCCTCAAAGTATTACTCCCTCCATGTTTCTTATATGATGTGCCTATACAAAGTACTGAGCGAAGAAACATTGTTAATAAATGTATTTTATATAAACCATTGTCTTTGCTCCATCTTGTGATTTCCCATAAGACTACCAACAATGAAACAATATTAACTGTTACAATGCGGGAGTTGAAAAATGTTGTCTGCTGCTGGTTGTAATTTTTCCATTTTTATTTCTCAAGAAAAACATGGTTTGGCAGCACTTTAGAATCATTTCCATTGTGCTGCCAAACGATGTTTTACTGATTAAAATGGAAACTGAAAAATAATCAGTGAATGACATGATTTAATTCAGCATTGTAAGGGTCTGCTACTCTTGCTCTAAGCAAATGATCCTTATCATATCCGTTATCTGCAAACATACCATTTCGCACTTAACCCTTACACCGCTATCTGAATTTTTTGTCGTCTGCTGTTTATTTTCTATTTTCCATATTTATCATCAAAAACATGCTTTGACGGCACTTTAGAATAACTTACAACATGCTTTGACAGCACTTTCAAGTGCTGTCAAACCATGTTTTTATTGAGAAAAAAGGCAAGATATAAAACCAACAGCAGACGACAATTGTCGTGTGTAGCGGTCTAAGGGCTAAAAGGCAGGAAATTAATACAATGTACATGACATTGTATATTACAGTTATTGTCAGATATGTTATTCATCTAAAAACACGGCGATCGCCGGAGAGTGTCTCACCCACTAAACGAGGTGATCGCCACGAAGGTCACGGTCACCAAGGTCAAGATCACAATATGAGGAAGTCCAAAATTATTGATACGAAGGTCATGGTCACCAAGGTCACACTGGGTAGATAGCCATCAAAGGAAGCTATTGGTAAAGTTTGGTAACAATCTGACTTTAAAATCATTTTTATCAAAATCAATGGCCACAAACACCATACGTCCCATTTCCCCGTCACAGAACATGTAGCTGGAATGGCCTCAAACACATACGTCCCATTTTCCCAGTTCACATCACCATGAGCTGGAATGGCCACAAACACCATACGCCCCATTTCTCCAGTCAAGACCTGAGCTGAATGGCCACAAACACCATACGCCCATTTCCCCAGTCACACTCCATGAGCTGGAATGGCGACAAACACCTCACCACATTTCTCCAGGTCAAGACCATGAGCTGGAATGGGCCACCAAAACACCATACGCCCCATTTCCCCAGTCACACACATGAGCTGGAATGGCGACAAAACAATGCCTCCATACCAACCAACATTTCCCAGTCACAAGGGACCATGAGCTGGAATGGGCCCACAAACACCATAAACCCCATTTCCCCAGTCACCCCAACAACATGAAAGCCTGGAAATGGGCCCCACAAAAAACCACCATAAACACCCCATTTTCCCCAGGTTCCACAACCACCATTTGAGCTGGAATGGCCAAACCACAAAACCCACCCATCACCACATTTCCCCAGTCACAGACCATGACTGGAATGGCCACAAACACCCCATACACCCCATGTCCCAGTCACACACCATGAGCTGGAATGGCCACAAACACCATACACCCCATTTCCCCAGTCACACACCCCATGAGCTGGAATGGCCACAAACACCATACAACCCCCCAAACACCACACCCCATTTAGCTGGAAGGCCAAAACACCATACACCACATTTCCCCAGTCACACACCATGAGCTGGAATGGCCACAAACACCATACACCACATTTCCCCAGTCACACACCATGAGCTGGAATGGCCACAAACACCATACACCCCATTTCCCCAGTCACACACCATGAGCTGGAATGGCCGACACACACCCCTCCACACAGCCCCTGTCACACACCATTTCCCCAGTCACACACCATGAGCTGGAATGGCGACAAACACCATACACCCCATTTCCCCAGTCACATACCATGAGCTGGAATGGCCACAAACACCATACACTCCATTTCCCCAGTCACACACCATGAGCTGGAATGGCCACAAACACCATACACCCCATTTCCCCAGTCACAGACCATGACCATGACCGATGGTGTCTAGAGGGTAGTCGGACTCCCCCAGGGAGTTTTAAACAAACTAGAAATGTGGCCTGTCGGCACACGAATACCCCCACTGGCAGCCAAAGAAAACGAGGCATTTTTGATTATAAGCCATTTAGCCGAGCGTTAAGGTTTCAAACGCATCAAGTCTGTGACCTTGACCCTGGGCATAGTGTGATAATCCATGCATCGGTGTAGAAGATATAGAGTGGAAGGGAATTTCAATAGGTTTGACCTTTGACCTTCAACTGTGACCTTGACCTTGGACGTAGGTGCGTGGTTATTGATCGCGACACACCTTCTCATCCTGAGAAACATTTGTGCCAAGGCATTTGATAATCCATGCATCGGTGTAGAAGATATAGAGCGGAAGGGAATTTCAATATGTTTGACCTTTGACCTTCAACTGTGACCTTGACCTTGGACGTAGGTGCATGGTTATTAATCATGACACACCTTCTCATCATGAGAAACATTTGTGCCAAGCCATTTGATAATCCATGCATCGGTGTAGAAGATATAGAGCGGAAGGGAATTTCAATAGGTTTGACCTTTGACCTTCAACTGTGACCTTGACCTTGGACGTAGGTGCGTGGTTATTGATCGCGACACACCTTCTCATCATGAGAAACATTTGTGCCAAGCCATTTGATAATCCATACATCGGTGTAGAAGATATAGAGCGGAAGGGAATTTCAATAGGTTTGACCTTTGACCTTCAAACTGTGACCTTGACCTTGGACGTAGGTGCCGTGGTTATTGATCGCAACACACCTTCTCATCATGAGAAACATTTGTGCCAAGCCATTTGATAATCCATACATCGGTGTAGAAGATATAGAGCGGAAGGGAATTTCAATAGGTTTGACCTTTGACCTTCAACTGTGACCTTGACCTTGGACGTAGGTGCGTGGTTATTGATCGCGACACACCTTCTCATCATGAGAAACATTTGTGCCAAGCCATTTGATAATCCATGCATCGGTATAGAAAATATAGAGCAGAAGGGAATTTCGATAGGTTTGACCTTTGACCTTCAACTGTGACCTTGGACGTAGGTGCGTGGTTATTGATCGCAACACACCTTCTCATCATGAGAAACATTTGTGCCAAGCCATTTGATAATCCATGCATCGGTGAAGAAGATATAGAGCGGAAGGGAATTTCCAACAGACCGACCGACAGACCGACCGACAAGCTGACTCCTATATACCCCCAACAAACTTTGTTTGTGGGGGTATAATTCAAAATTGACTGTCCATACCCGACTCTCGGATTTAAAGTTACATCTCAGAAAGCGGGAGGAACGTTTTCCTGTGTAGCAGACGGTCTTATGTACATGTACCCCGTACTAGCAGGTAGGAGGTCTATGGGTTAATCCTGCGCTGACCCCCACTCCGAGAGGGCAGATACTGTTAGGTGTGTCCGCTTAAAATTTTAAGTTATTGTGTGGGCTGCCCGTCTCGATTCTGTCTATGAATCCTGTCTATGATTTTTTTTATATAAGTTTCTTCAAATTTTATAAATGTACGCATTTATCAACCGTATTTTGTAGATTCCTTCATATGTTTGTTATTTGCATGACTGATGCCCGCGCGACAGCATGCGTATTTATTTAGACAAGAGCTCCGCGGAGCAAGATGTCCCACCTAGCGCAGTTTTATAGTACATAAGGAGCTTGTAATAACCTTGGGGTTTTAGTGAGCACCAGATGGGGCTTTCTTTGTCTGAATGATTGCGGATGTTGTTACAAATTGCATGTATGGAATATTAAAGCATTAAACTGAGCGTTAACTTTCCCAAACACGTAAATGTCTAAGTCAGTGACCTTGACCTTTGGGGTTAGCGGGCACCATGGGCTTTCTGTAGAATGATGCGGGATGTTGTTACAAATGCTGTATGGCATAAAGGCATAAACTTGAGCGTTAACTTTTCCAAACACGAAAATAACTAAGTCAGTGACCTTGACCTTTGGCGTTAGCGGGGCACCATGGGCTTTCTCTGTAGAAATGATGCGGGATGTTGTTACAAATGCATGTATGGAATATTAAAGCATAAACTGAGCGTTAACTTTTGCAAACACGGAAATGTCTAAGTCAGCGACCTTGACCTTTGGGGTTTGCAGGCACCATGGGCTTTCTGTAGAATGATGCGGGATGTTGTTACAAATGCATGTATGGAATATTAAAGCATAAACTGAGCGTTAACTTTTCCAAACACGGAAATTTCTAAGTCAGCGACCATGACCTTTGGGGTTAGCGGGCACCATGGGCGGGATGTTGTTACAAATGCATGTATGGAATATTAAAGCATTCCATTGAGGGAAACAGAAGTTACAATGAATTAACCTGAGCGTTCAGTTTTAGAAACAGAACTAAATGCAACAATTTAACGTTGAATGCATGTGAAAAGTAGGTCAATGAACCATGAACACTAGGTGAAGGTCACATGGGCTCCCTCTGTGTGAGATGGTTACACCACAGTGTTTGATGTTATACCGAAAGCATTCCATCAAGGGTAAACAGAAGTTGTAATAACATTAAACCGAGCGTTAACTTTTCCAAACACGGAAATTTTTCAATTTAAGTCAGTGACCTTGACCTTGGGGTCAGCGGGCACCATGGGATTTCTGTAGAATGATGCGAGATGTTGTTACAAAATGTATGTATGGAATAAATTAAAGCATTCCATTGAGGGAAAACAGTAAGTTACAATGAATTAACCTGAGCGTTCAGTTTTTAGAAACAGATCTAAATGCAACAACTTAACGTTGAATGCATGTGAAAAAGTAGGTCAATATGAACCATGAACTAGTGAAGGTCACTGGGCTCCCTCTGAGTGAGATGGTTACACCACAGTGTTGATGTATAACCGAAGCATTCCATCAAGGGAAACAGAAGTTGTAATACATTAAACCGAGCGTTAACTTTTCCAAACACGGAAATTTCTAAGTCAGTGACCTTGACCTTTGGGGTCAGCGGGCACCATGGGATTTCTGTAGAATGATGCGAGATGTTGTTACAAATGTATGTATGGAATATTAAAGCATTCCATTGAGGGAAACAGAAGTTACAATGAATTAACCTGAGCGTTAAGTTTTAGAAACAGAGCCATTACGCAAACATTGTATTAGCGAGCCAACCTCACCATACCCCCGGTTACCTATGTAAACAGGGGTTTGATGAGGTACCCGCGCAATAGGTAATGTGGTCAAATAGGTCACGATGCAGTGACTATTTTCAATCAATAACTTATGTTGTACGCGATTGTAATGTGTATTTTCAATATTTATATTATTAAAATGTATCATATCGGTACCCCTTTAAGTAAATATTTGTATATTTTGTAATGATGTTGTCATTGAAGCGGCAATGAATATAAGTATTAATTAATCCAGTTTATATTGAGGCAAATCACACAGCCTCCTAAAAACATTAGTGCTGGAGTATAAACCATAGTATCGTATATTATTCATAAGTATCACTATTAAACATTAATTACAATATGTATGCATATTATTAAAACAGTAGATGCAACCGCTGTTCGCTGTATGTTGATATTTATAACAAAATGTTTTTTTTATTCGTCGTGTACGGATTTCTGTCACACAAAGCGCCATTTTCAGTTCGATATTTTGACCTGTGCATATGAAACCGGACTAAGTTTTAAACAACGCTTGATTCCGTCCAATTCAGATTTCTCTGCAGAATGTTTCAGACTAACTACATATTAAGTAATGTTGCTAAATAAGTGTTAACGGCTGGAACATGGTTATCACTAAAAGGAAGAAACCACAGTCCGTATTATTGTAAAAATAAGATTTACCTAAGACTTCATGGAGCCGCCATTAATCCAGTGTAAACAATAGACCGTGTGATCCCATTTTCCTGAGTAAGCCCACCCCGCTTAGGTGAAAAAACGATGTGCTAATCATGATATTATGTTCCCAATAATTGAAACGGTTTGAATTTCTTCGGTTAAAAAACTACGAAAGTCATAAAAAAAGAAAATAACGATGTATATTTAACATTGGATACGCTTTAACGGTATTACTCCTCTCATCGGCTCGTCAGTTGTCGTCGATAGCGATTTAACGTACTGATCTGGTCTTAATTTATTGTCAACTTTCAACGTCATTTACCAGAATGAATATGGCTAATTTTGGAAATTAAATAACGGCAAATAACGATGACGTCTGCTCTGAAATATCTGTCAACTTGCGGACGTAATTTAAGGAAATCGATTATATTTTAAGGCTACATCTGTGACTAATTACGAATTTATGTATGGTCTTTGGCTACACCCGGACATTACACAGATCTAGTTGTAAATACACGTCGTCTTTGTGTGGGGAAAAAATTGATAATGCGTAGTTGTGTGTGACGAGGTGTTGATCTGATGGACACCACACAGCTGTGACCCCCTTAGGCAATGTTTTGAAATTGACGTGTCGTTTTGATGTGTGCCGCAACACCTCCACTGTCGGAGACAACATGACAATTAATCGATATACTCTCGGTATTATACTCAGATCTATTAGACGGCTGGTTATTTAAAATAAAGAGTAGTTCAGTACACCTTCGCCGATATTGTTTTTAGAAAATCAGTAATATTTTCCGGAAATGGTGTTGAAAAGTTGACAAACATTCTATCACCGTATTTAGTTGTGCCGATATTGTTTTAAAAAATCAGTAATTTTTTTCCGTAAATGGTGTTGAAAATTGACAAAATAGTAGTGGTGCAACGATATACCGGTATACCGGTATATTGCGATATGTCATCCTGACGATACGTATCGCGGTACGGTTTTCGCATATCGCGATATTTACACCATATTCTAGGTCGCCATCTTGTGTTAAAATAATTGTGTAAAATTATTCAAAATCATTCAAAAAAAAAAAAAAAAAAAACTTAATTTCTAATATGACAGAACTTCAGAAGTCAATATTTTTCAATAAACACGCCACAATTAGATGACTAATACATGTAGTGAGTAATTTTATGGCTGGGGTATAAAAATAATACACCGAAAGTCTGATACAAAATGATCAGGGAAAATCACGACTTGGTGCCATTTCTATTGCCAGATAGGTACGTTCTACTGGCGAGTACTGCAGTGGCGGTATTTTTATTTTATGTTTCTAAAATAAATTATGTTAAATCATACCATGAGTTGCAGGTCAGAATGAAACAATCATACTTCCTTCACAGAATTTTTGCAAGTGGTTTTCGCGACATCGCGAAATGAAGGTCTGCTCGTTTTAATTAACACAATAAATTTGCGAGAAGCATAAATGACTAAAAACCTGTTACTAATTGTGCCTGCATAATGTTGTGGGTCTCCTGTTGCGTGAGGACTGGAAACGATAACAGTGTTATGTAAAAGGCATTAAACTGATGTGTGCGCCCTGGTGGGACAATATCCTACAGGAGAGGCTAATACCGACCAGTAATGGACTGTCGGCTGGCAAAAATATATTAGTACATTTTCGACCAGTATATGGCATAGCGATCACGACAATTCGGTGGGTATTTACAGCTCACTATTCTATCAATGAAGCACACAGCTTGATAATAACAAGCAAAATAGAATGTTCTCATGCTAAATAGATGTGCAATTTGATCAGCAGCTACACTGGTCGCAAATACCATAAGCCTCATTTCTCCCGTCACAGCCAAAAAATGAGAGAAAAGCACTGCACACATCACCAGTCAATTCAGACTTGAAATCAAACAAGCCTCTGTACCCGGTCATTAACCTGATCAGCTGTGAAATTTCCAGGTAACGGCTGTTCTATTTACCTCCTAATATTTGTGACCAGTTGCCATTATCATTATTTACTTGATAGAAATACAATTAGTTTGTCTCTGTAGCAGTTCATGATGTTTTATGCTTGTACACAAGTATTATTGCAATAAAAAAAAAAAAAACAAAAAAACAGTATTGCAAACTGATTAACTGGGTTTTATTATAAAGTTTGTCCAATTCACGTAATAACAGCCCATTTTACAACACATCGATTGAAACATGTGTGTATTTAAAAATGTTTCAACACGACCTTTACATTTCACTGGGGGTGACAGTCGATAATATAGTACAGTAAGCATAAAATTAAATATTGTCTACGTTATGCGAAGCATATTTGCTTCAAACAATCTACAGAAAGCACAAAACTTAGCCAAGCAAATACAGGCGATTCATGACCTAATTTCGCCTGCACCAGTAGCCCGACGAATTTTCAGTAGTCTACTTATGGGCCGCGACTTGGCTCAAGATTGATTTTTGGGCTCATTTTCGTGCTCGACTTTTATGGGGTGGGTAGACTTATGGCTAGCTATATACGGTATACGGTATACAGTTTTACGCGATAACTATAAGTAAGAGAAAAAATCAAGGAAAAATATGATTTGGATCACTTCTCCCTAATTTCCCTCTCGTCCAGAAATAATCATTAATGTCAACCGTTTCTGGGCAAAGTCCCTGACCCACACGTGTTTTGATGTGTTCCTAATGACAATAATAAAAACAATAAAGACTGTTCTTTATCGCCTGTTTTTTGTTTTTTATTATTATTTGTTTTCATACATGGTATAATAATATCGCAATACGTATTGCAATATGAGTTTGTTGTATCGCAATATATCGCAATACGGGTTTGACCGTATCGTCGCACCTCTACAAAATATATAGCCGCATTTCTCCGCTATTCGTTTAGAAGATCACCAATATTTTCTGTAAATGGTGTTGACACAAAATGCAGCGTTCACGCGGAATTCAAATAAAATACAAAATAATAATTTAATAAATAGACGCCGATGGCTACTGTGTTTGCGGCCAGTGAATTCTGGTCGTGGTAGCCACAGGCGCAGTTCGAACAGTGTTGTGAGCAGATGGAGGACAATAATTATTTCAAATTCATAAAAAAATTAATTAATTGTGGCAGCCAAAAAAAAAAGATTTTGGGACAGTAAAACATTATATGGTATAGACAGTACCTTCAAACTTAAAAAAACCAGGTAACAAACAGTCTGTGTATATATTAGCAATTTAAATTAAAAAATCAGTAACAAACTGTCTGTGTATATATTACTTAAAGACAGACACTTTAATTGTTGGTAAGTTTCTATCAATTTATAGGTATTTTTATTAAAATCATAAAATTGTGAAAATATTAAAAAATATTAAAATCACAAAAACAATATATATGGAGAATTTTTTTTTATACCACGTCGAGGTTTGAACCACCGACCCTTCCGGGAATCGGTAATTAAATCATTGAAGTCGGCGACCTTAACCTCACGACTGTTTACGACAAACACAGTTATACAGAAGTGCTATCAGTATTACGCCACCATTTGAACGTAATAATTATTAAATTATTTGCAACTCCATCTACAACCAAATACCGTTACAGAGAAACGCTTATTTTGAAACAACCATGTATTAGTACCCATAACATAACAAAGTAATGTATCATTATATATCACAGGAGATAGCTTAAAACTATATATACTAATCATAAACAGAAAAATCCGCTTGGCTCGTATGAAAATAGTTCGCATGATATTGATTATCTCCCTTGCCGAAAGTAGTTCAGTGATTTATTAATTCCAAATAAGACGTGTTTGCGTAATGTAAACGCAAAAAGTTAACGTTGAATGCATGTGAAAAGTAGGTCAATGAACCATGTAAAAAGTAGGTGAAGGTCACATGGGCTCCCTCTGTGTGAGATGGTTACACCACAGTGTTGATGCATACCAAGTATGGAGGTCGTAGGAGTTATAGTTTTCTGGAAACTGAGCTAAACGCAAAAACTTAACGTGAAATGTTGATGCCGCCACCGACACCGCCGACGCCGACGGAAAAGCTATGCCTATGTCCCGCTTCTGCTAAAGCAGGCGGGACAAAAATGGAAATTATAGTTGTTAAAATCAAAAGTGGCCAACAGAACATTCAGGGCAAAATTATCCATTACTGTGTATTTTTAAATGTGTGTGGGTTTGAATTTTTGATAATGGGCTTACCATTTGAAACAAAATATATATACATAATGTACATAAATGTCGGGAAAATGTGGCATACATGATTGTATAATTCCAGCACAAATATATGTACACAATTCCCTAACATTGATTGGTCCGTAGCAAGTCTCTGTCAAAAATTTAAATCCCAGTAAACTCCCATGCCGAACTACTTTCCGTAACCGTCAGGCGCAGTTAAAATAATTCTTAAGAAAACGGAAAATAAACACATTTTCTTGATGAATTTATTTCAAATGCTGGAATTATAAGGAATGAATGGCCTTTTTGTTGAATTTATCGGGGATATAAACGTGAAAAAGTTGCGGGAATACTGGACGAAGGCCAGTATTCCCGCGACTTTTCCAAGTTTATACCCCGATAAATTCCACAAAAAGGCCATTAATTCTTATAATAATTGTTACAAAATGTTCTGATAAAAATACCAGCAGGTTGATATATTATATTGCGCATGTTCATTTCCCCGTGAGTTTTAAATTTGCGATAAACAGTGCAGAGTGAGTGAGTGAGTGAGTGAATAGGGTTTAACGTCTGCTTTTCTGACATAGAGGTACAAGCCTCAGGGAGTCTACACGCAGACGGATCAACGGGGTCGTGTCCCGTATCCACCTGTCCGAGGGGGGTAAATCCCAACTTCAGAACTCAATATTTACAATCAAAATATATATTCAGTCCTGAAATTAGAACAACCTGATCTGGTGCCAGGCCCTCGCCACACCAGCATCATTTATCCCATCCCCTAAAAGTAATAGGATTAGTGCTAATCTTACTTTTATATATGGGGCATAGCCCGACTCAACTCTCACATACAAGAAAGCCAAAAATGTACATGAGGGCCAAATCCGGTATAGTGGGTTCCGGAAAGTATGAACACAATCGTTAAGCCAGTTTAGTCGCCTTTTACGACAAGCAATGGCTACTGCAACACTATTCTCAGGATCAGTTGGATCCTGCCCCGGTGCCTGCACGGGGCAACAGTGCAGAAAGTATTGCCAATACAAATTAAATCGCTTTCCATAGAACGACATCTGTAAACCAAGATCTTTCATAAATATGATCATGCAATATTACATATTCGTAACACATAATTAAGTCATGAATACATGAATGCAGAGTTACCTGAGTATGTCTACATATTGTAAGTTATTGCACGGATGTTGCGAAATCCTTTGATATCAGCAGAGCAGTAACATGGTGAGATCACTGTCTAGACCTGTCTGGCCCACTTCCCCCTCAGGATAACCTGCGCATTCGCAAATATCAGTAATCCACTAATATACGATCCACATTCTGTCTGTGTGACCAGTGTAGATGCTGTTCCGCCTTAATGTTTACCACTAACCCGAATTTTCTATTTGTGCAAAACATTCGTGTTAGTTTACCACCTACCAATAATGACTATAATTTCCGCCGTGTTTAAAAATAAATACGAGTACATGTATTCTATTCTTTTTTAATCAAAATCAGAAAATAATGACTGGTCGATGCCGAGTTCAGTTGTGTTCAACCTCGACACACACGACACATTACGAATTTGAATGCGGTCCGAAAAATTTATAAGCCCGCACCCAGATAGCTCAGAACAACGAATACTGTACACTGTAGATATGTGCAGGCCGGGTTGGTTAAGCAGTAACTGCAAGCAGAGTAATACGGTTCTGTCATGTCAGGCCCCCTAAATTTCCCCCATGCACTGTTAACTAACCATATTTGACTCGAATACATCATCTAACTTATACTTAAGGCTTGTCACGTTTACATGTGCACTTTTGGAAACAAACAACTTTGCACACGGGTAGATATCATAAATGTAAGCAGCATAGGCTATAGAACCACCTCGACAGTACACGGTGGCACCCTGTGGTGCCACATAATGGCGCCACATGGATAATGGCGCCACATGGTAGCTCACCTTCCCACGTGAATGGAATGCCCATAAATAAATCCCAAAATCGGAACTGGGTTTGTACAGCGTGTACGGTTCCCTCTTAGACGGTCGAAAACACCCGACCCCGCTCAGCGGCTCTAATCTGAACGGGACCGTATAGCATAATTAGTAAAGAGCGCACACATGCGCCCCGGGTTGTAAGTACATGTATATCTGATGGTGGTCGCCAGACAGGATAAGTTTGTTTTCTGTGAGTATTCCGGTTTCAACTCAAATTAAGAAACATGCAGACGCCTCCATCTACGCCGACTACAATTGTTCCCGCGTTTGTTTGTAATTGTTATATAAATAAAGTTTAAAAGAAATATTAGCATTATGATTACATATTACTTATTTTGTTATGTGTTATCTAAAAATATAGTTTAAAATGTCATTCCACAAGTCGTCCATATAATATATGATAACAAGAAACGAGGCAAAGCCACGAAGGCCAGGTTTTTTCCAAGCATAGACATTTGGATAACATAATTATACCCACTTTTTGTAGACTAGATGGCCGTGGCCTGCATGTTGCGCCTTGGGGTGAGGCATGGACACTAAAAAAATAGATATAGTAGATGGAAAAACTTTAACCAAAAAACTTTAACCGGACACACGGACGGACGTATGCTAAAATGCCGACGATATCGCGCTTTCCGCAAGCAGGTGTGACAATGATGACCCATGTGAAGTATCAAGGTATTGGGGGTGAAAGCAGTTGCAGAGATATAGTACACGAAAAAAACTTGTAACAAAAAAATTCAAAGTAATTTGACCTTGACATTGGGCACAGGATTGCGCTTTCCCGCAAGCATGTGTGACAATGATGATAAACACCCATGTGAAGTATCAAGGTATTGGGTGAAAGCAGTTGCAGAGATATGTACACGAAAAAACTTTTAACAAAAAAAATTCAAAGTAATTTGACCTTGAACATTGGGCACAGGATCGCGCTTTCCCGCAAGCAGGTGCGACAATGTGATAAACACCATGTGAAGTATCAAGGTATTGGATGAAGCAGTTGCAGAGATATAGTACACACTTTTAACAAAAAAAATTCAAAGTAATTTGACCTTGACATTGGGCACAGGATCGCGCTTTTCCGCAGCAGGTGCGACAATGATGATAAAAACACCATGTGAAGTATCATGGATTGGGTGAAGCAGGTTGCAGGAGATATAGTATACGAAAAAAACTTTAACAAAAAAATTCAAAGTAATTTGACCTTGACATTGGGCACAGGGGCCGCACGGTTGGGGGTTAGAATGAAAATATGGATGATGATAAACACATGTGAAGTTTTTCAAGGTAATGGGCGAAGCAGTTGCAGAGATTTAGTATAACAAAAAAGTTTTAACCAAAAAAACTCTAACCAGACGGACGTTAAAAAAGTTAACGTTGAAAATGGTCTAAGTCAATTACGTAGAAATAATAGGTGAAGGTTAAAAAAAATGGTCACATGTTGGATAGTTGTATGTGGTAGGCACCAGGTTGGTTTATGAAGCTTGTGAAAGTTTGGTGGTCTAGGTGGTACAGTACCAAAGAAATGACTTAAAAACACGAAAAACTTAACATTGTAAAACGCGAAAAACTTAACATTTGAAAAATGGTTAAGTCGACTACGCGGAAAAAATGGGTCAAGTTAAGTAAAAAAAAGTAACTGTTGGATAGTGATATGTGGTGGGCACCCCTTGATATGAAGCTGTGAAAGTTTGGTGGTACAGTAACAAAGAAATGGACTCAAACACGAAAACTTAACATTGATTGTGGACGCCGCCCGCCGCCCCCCCCAACCCCCGCCCGCCCGCCCGCTTTCGCCAATCCAAATAGCCTGGATTTTTTTTCAAAAAACCTGGCTAAAAATCATAAATGCAATATGCCCATTTGTATAAAAAATAATCGACAAAATTACTACATTACGCAAACATTGTATTAGCGAGCGTACCTCACTAAACCCCCAGTTACCTATGTAAACAGGGGGTTTGATGAGGTACCCGCGCAATAGGTAATGCGGTCAAATAGGTCACGATGCAGTGACTATATTCGATCAATAACATATGTTGTAAACGATTGTAATGTGTATTTTCAATATTTATATTATTAAAATGTATCATATCGGCACCCCTTTAAGTAATATTTGTATATTGTAAATGTATTGATGTTCTCATGAAGCACATGAATATAATAAGTATTAATTAATCCAGCTTATATTGAGGCAAACAAATCACACAGCCTTTAAAACATAGTGCTGGAGTATAAACCATAGTATCGTATATTATTCATAAAGTATATTCACATTTTAAACATTAATTACAATAATGTATGCATATTATTAAAACAGTAGATGCTACCGCTGTTTCGCTATTTATGTGATATTTTAACAAAATTGTTTTTTTTATTCGTCGCGTAACGGATTTCTGTCACAAACAAAGCGCCATTTTTCAGTTTCATATTTTTAGACCTGTGCATATGAACCGGGACTAAGATTAAACAACGCTCCGATCCGTCCAATTCAAATAATTCTCCTGCAGAATTGTTCAGAGTAACTACATAAGTAAATGCTGCTAAATAAGTGTTAACGGCGGGAACATGGTCATCACTAAAAGGAAGAAACCTACAGTCTATTATTGAAAATAAGTTTTACCTGATTTCCTCATGGGGGCGCCATTATCCAGTGTAAACAATAGACCGTGTGATCCATTCCCTGAGTAGCCCCCAGCTTAGTGAAAACGGTGTGCTAATCAATGATATTATGTTCCCCAATATAGAAAAGGGTTTGAATTTCCTCGGTAAAAATTAACGAAAAGTCGTAAAAAAATAACGATGTATATTTAACATTGGATACGCGTAAACGGTATTACTCTCTCTCTCATCGGATCGTCAGTTGTCGTCTATAGCGATTTAACGTTACTGATCTGGTCCTTAATTTATTGTCAACTTTCAACGCCATTTACAGAATATCGGCTAATTTTGGAAATAAATAACGGCAAATTACGATGACGTCTGCTCTGAAATATCTGTCAACTTGCGGATGTAATTTAAGGAAATCGATTATATTTTAAGGCTACATCTGTGACTAATTACGAATTTATGTATGGTCTTTGGCTACACCCGACACATTACACAGATCTAGTTGTAAATACACGTCGCTTTGTGTGGACAAAAATCGATAATGCGCAGTCGTGAGTGACGAGGTGTTGATCTGATGACACCACACAGCTGTAAATGTTGACTGACCCTTAGGCAATGTTTTGAAATCGACGTGTCGTTTTGATGTGTGCCGCAACACCTCACTGTCGGAGACAACATGACAATTAACGATATACTCTCGATTATACACAGATCTATTAGACGGCTGGTTATTAAAAAAAAAAAGGTAGTTCAGTACACCTTCGCTGATATTGTTTTTAGAAAATCAGTAATGATTTCCGTAAATGGTGTTTAAAAGTCGACAGAAATTCTATCACCGTATTTAGTTGTGCCGATATTGTTTTAAAAAATAAGTATTTTTTTTCCGTAAATGGTGTTGAAAATTGACACAAAATATATAGCCGCATTTCTCCGATATTCGTTTAGAAAATCACCAATATTTTCTGTAAATGGTGTTGACACAAAATTCAGCGCTCACGCGGAATTCAAATAAAATAATAATTTAATAAATAGACGCCGAATTCTACTGTGTTTGCGGCCAGTGAATTCTGGTCGTGGCAGCCACATGCGCAGTTCCAACAGTGTTATGATCAGATGGAGGACAATAATTATTTCAAATTCATAAAAAAATGTTTGCTGTCCGAAAATTAATTAATTGTGACAGCCAAAAAAATAGATTTTGGGACAGTAAAAAATTATATGGTATAGACAGTACCTCAAACTTAAAAAAAATATGTATGGCTATTTTTATTAAAATCATAAAATTGTGAATACAGTCGAACTTCGATGGGTCGAACAGCCTGCGGGGTTAAGTTCTAGTTCGACCCATCCGTTGTTCGACCCATCGGGATTTTCTACTGTAACCATTTCAGATCTACGAGTTGGTCAGTGTACTAAGTGAAACAAGTCGTCATTACGACACATTGTTTCATATAAATGCGCTTACATTTGCATTCACGGTTGATTGTCACAGTCGTTTATTAACAGAAACAGGCTTTAATAAAATAAAGAAAGCGGCAAAGTCATGTGTGTTTTTATTTACATAGCTATTATACAGCAACAGAACATGAGAACAACAGAAAATGATTACGAAATACAATTGGCGGACTTGATTGCCCCGTCCGATACGATCATGCCCAGTCGCTGCATCACTACTTCGGACCCGGAACCACATTCACTGCATATCATAATTTACTATCACATGGAACCCAGTACAAGTTATACATGCAAGTTATACACGTCCGGTATTGAAGAAGTCTGTTATTCTCGCGATCTCCGCTTTCGATTTGTGGCCTTTCTCCACTTCCATGATAGCCTGGTATTTTTCTTCAATTGTCTTAGTAGTCAATTTACGTTTCACGCCAGATTTCCCCGTAGCCGATCCAGATAGCAGTGTCGCTAACCGATCCGAATATCCCCCCGGCAGAACCGGGTCCTTCCTCGGATTGCTCGGTCGTAACTATTGCATTTGTGGTAGACATTATTACGAGTCTGATGATCTGTAAAATATGTTTTGCTTATATGGCGAATAAATCGGATGACACATCACACTCATTACTGATCATAGTAAAAAACAGTTTCATGTTGATTTACAACTTAAAAGGCCAGATGCTTGGTCATTAATTAAAACTGAGCGCTATTTAATTCCACATGTCCCATAAATACCACTTTAATTAACTAACAACTTCGTCGACATTGGTCAATGCATAATTACCACGTATGCTGGTCACGACTGTCGTTATTGTATACGCTCAAATGATCACTTGAGATTTGTTTGACAACCGGTTAACAATAGGTGTGAAAGTCAATCAACTAGTCTGGAGACAATCGTCTGACATATTCGAGTTTTTGTGGTGTTTATAGTGGATTTATACACGACCGGGCGTGACAGCGATTCGAGGCATTGAGGGTTGTTCGACTTTCACAAGTTCGACCTATACCGGGTAGTTTTAACGTATTTATATAGGAATTCTGCCGGGACCTAAAGGCTAGTTCGAGGCAAGCATGGCTGACGAGTTTACCAGGGTTCGACCCATCGAAGTTCAACTGTATATTAAAATCACAAAAATAATGTATACCGGTATGGAGAAAAAAAATATATACCAAGTCGAGATTTGAACCCCCGACCCTTTCGGGAATCGGTAATTAAATCATAGAAGTCGGCAACCTTAACCTCGCGACTACTGTGCCATTTACAACGATTACATTTATACAGAAGTGCTATCAGTATTACGCAACCATTTGAACATAATAATTATTAAATTATTTTGCAACTCCATCTACAATGATACCGTTACAGAGATACGCTATTGAAACAACATGTATTAGTACCCATAGCATATCGAAGTAATGTATCATTATATATCACAGGAGAGAGATTAAAACTATATATCTGATATATACTAATAAACAGAACAATCCGCTTGGCTCGTATGAAAATAGTTCGCGTGATATTGATTATCTCCCTTGCCGAAAGTAGTTCACAGATTTATTAATTCCAAATAAGACGTGTTTGCGTAATGTACGTATTTCCTTGAAGGAAACCGAAGAAAATAAGACAACTATCTGAACCACTATGAAAACAACTACAATTCTGCCACGCATATCCAACATTAACATATGTGTGAGCCGTAAAGTGTACAGCTATAAATAGGACAACTTATTGCAATGATGCAACAATTCCAAGTGTCAAAATCCGACGTGACGTTGGTAAATTTATGCGTAACTTTGCGACGTCATTTTTAGCCTTTCATGACGTCATTAAGGCTGGTTTTCAGAGCGCGGCCCATTTTTAACATTTTTCTTCTAAAACATAGTTGGAGATCACTATATGCTTTGAGTATTTTGTACTCCCACTTTTGATAATCAATGCGTGTTCAGCTAAAATAAGTGTGTAAAATACGCGAATACGCACCTTATCTGGAGCTCTGTAAACTTTCACCAACGACCGGCAAACATTGCAGGTTACACTGTTTGCAAACATTGCAGGTTACACTGTTTACAAACACAGTAAGTTGCTTTTTCGCTATAACTAACATATACACAACAATCACCGGGCATGAAAGTCTCTGTTATAAACATCCATTAAATACCAGAAGGAAGAAGTTAGACAAATCATGATGTATGAATGATGTTAAAAGTGTGTAAAAATTACAAAACATCTGCAAGCTTCTGCCATTTTTACCACTTTTCAATGTCATTTGTGGCTGTGACTGGAGAAATTGTGCTTATGGGATTTGTGACCAGTGCAGCTTTTGATCAAAGAGCGCACTCCTGTAGTCTGATAACAATTAATCTACTTGTATATTGCTCTTTTCATTGGTGGAATGGCGAACAGTGCAGATCTTAATCAGACGGTGTGGAAGCACTGGTCTCAAAACCTATAAGGCCCCTTTCTCCAGTCACAGCCACATTTACTGAAATTGTCTGAATACCCCTTTCCTAGTTAGCAAACCAATACTGAGACGCCATAACAGTGACATATTGGAGACCAGTGGCCTGTTTCACCAACATTGCAAAGTATACTTTTCTAGCAAAGTATACTTTGAGGGAGAAATTTTCAATTTTAGGATAAATTTATTAATTTTTATTATACTGAATTTATTACATTATCACAGCCATTTTGTCTGTGATAATGTAATAAATTCAGTATAATAATTCTGCATGCTTTTAATCATGAAATATATGCAGTCGTTATTTCTATACGACGTAATGCATTTCGGGAAATATAAATGATTACTCCCTCAAAGTATACTTTACTAGAAAAGTATACTTTGCAATGTTGGTGAAATATACTACAATAGTGTTTATATATCTTATTGTATAACATACTTCCATGTTTCTTATATGATGTGCTTATGCAAAGTACTGAACAGAGAAACATTGTTATGTTAACAGAGTTAATAAATGTATTTTATAACCATTGTCTTTGCTCCATCTTGTGATTTCCCATAAGACGACCAACAATGAAACAACATTAGCTGTTACAATGCAGGAGTTGAAAAATGTCGTCTGCTGCTGGTTGTAATTTTTCCATTTTTATTTCTCAAGAAAAAACATGGTTTGGCAGCACTTTAGAATCATTTCCATTGGAAATGATTCTAAAGTGCTGCCAAACTATGTTTTACTGATTAAAATGGAAACTGAAAAATAATCAGTGGATGACATGATTTAATTCAGCATTGTAAGGGTCTGCTACTCCTGCTCTAAGCAAATGATCCTTATCATATCTGTTATCTGCAAACATACCATTTCGCACTTAACCCTTACACCGCTATCTGAATTTTTTGTCGTCTGCTGTTTATTTTCTATTTTCCATTTTTATCATCAAAAACATGCTTTGACGGCACTTTAGAATAACTTAAACATGCTTTGACAGCACTTTCAAGTGCTGTCAAACCATGTTTTTGTTGAGAAATAAGGCAAGATATAAAACCAACAGCAGACGACAATTGTCGTGTGTAGTGGTCTAAGGGTTAAAAGGCAGGAAATTAATACAATGTACATGACATTGTATATTACTGTTATTTTATTCTACAAAAATGCTCAACTATAAGTTAATCAACACTGTAACCTCTCACCTTTTTTTTCAATACATCGAGGCTGTCGTCAGGGGGACCCACTCTCACCGTACATATTTATCTTATGCGCAGAAATACTTGCAATCAGAATACGCAAAAATCATAAAATTAAAGGAATTAAAATAAATGGAACAGAATATAAACTAACACAGTTTGCAGATGACACTAGTGCCTTCTTGGATGGATCAAGTGAATCACTAAATGAAACACTTAATGAGCTGGAAATGTATGCCCATATGTCAGGACTTAAAGTTAATTTTGATAAAACACAAGTTATTTGGATTGGGGCATTAGGGTAGCCAAGACTCAATTAAAACAAAATGGAAACTAAAGTGGGAAGTAACAGATTTAAATTGCTTGGAATTACTTTTGATACAGATTTAGAAAAAAATTTGTGGACATAAATTTCTCGGAAAAAATGAAGATCATAAAAGAAAAAATCAACAGCTGGAACAAAAGGTACTTAACACCATTAGGCCGAATCACAGTCATAAAGTCTCTTCTTCTCCCATCTTTAAATCACCTGTTTATATCCCTTCCTAACCCCAGTCAAAGATGTGTTAAAGATATCAGCAGCATTATGTATAATTTTTTATGGCGAGGTAAATCACGAGTAAAAGGCACTATCACATGCAAAAAATATGAGGATAGCGGATTAAAAATGACAAATATTGAGGACTATATATCATCTTTAATCAAAGTACTGAAAGTACTGAACATAGGGTACTACAAGATTAAACTAGATTGATTGCTTGATTGATTGCTGGTGTTGCAGTTTCATTAACCCTTAAAGGTACATGCCCACTCAGTAGGTACAAAATGTTCTTTACATCAGAGACATCATCTGAGACATTTCCTGGCAAAATAAACATTCATGCGCCATTATCCCACGTACTGATTGGCATTATTATACATGTTATATCAGACGTAAATTTAAACACTGATATGAGGGGCGATAACCGTGTTTGCTTAAAATGTTAACGGACATTACTCTTTAATCTCTGTATTTCTTTTATGATGTGCAATGATCATACTTTAAAAATCTGTCGAAAATATTATCAGGTGACGCATTTCTTTGTATAAATAATTAAAACATATCATGCCTCATTTGCATATGAACATAGCTGATACCACCGCGCGTGTCACTATCAGTAAAATAAATATTACTAAATGATTATATCTGTATAGCGGGCACTTGTAACGTTTAGAAACTTGTTAGATTTTTTTTGTCGTATTTCAGTACTTGCAGTGTTATACTGTCATTAATGTGTTCCCTGACTGTAAGTTACACCTTAAATACTGACTTATTGACCCCCTTCCATGAACGTAGAATTGACACTCATGTTGGCGTGTATTGGCCACATAGACAAATGTCAATCAGGCCGAATTCAGGAATGTCACTAAAATCCACTGTAGATCCATCGATAGAGAGAGAGAATGAGGATTAAACATCAGTTAGACCTACGTGCGAGATTTGTTTCGCACAGGTGTCGGGTGAGTTTAAAAATAGGCTGTCGGAAGGTCAAAACTTGATGTAGTTTGTGTGTTAAACGCGTCGCTTGTTTCGAGAGTATCGGAGGGGAGTTAACTCTGTTACTAAATTTAGCGATGACCGCACGATTTGTGCTGCAAATGGGGGCAAATCACGCGCAACAAAATAATCCGATGTATTTTTGTACGTAGAACAACCGTTGTTGATATTGTGCAGTGCAAGTTTTTCATAATATTATTTTCAATTAGTGGTGGTTGCGTATGCCAGTTAAACGTTTAGTAACACAATGCATTTTGTTGTTATGGTTATTCCAAGATATCACTACGGACGTGCCCATTGAGGGGATCTGGGGCGTGGCTAACTGTCCGACGCGATTCTAAGTTGTCAATCACAGGCGTCCGCACCACGGGGGGTCGTGGGCGGGCCAAATGATCCCGCTCGATCGCAATACATACGGATACACATGTACCCTATGTAAAAACAACATGGGTAAGAACAATAGTGTGCAACAAATACAAATTTATAAACATTTTAAATACAGAAATTGATACAGATAATATTTTTAAATTGGGAGATATGTACATCGAACAAAAAATATGAAAAATGTCAAACCTTTTTTGGTCGGATGTTCTAAAAGCTCATCTAAAATTACAAAATAAACTTAAGCCAATAAACATGGATGCATTTCTTTCTAGCCCATTATTTTTTAATAAGGACATAAAATGTGGGACAACCTTCTTCAATAAGGCATGGTTTGATAAGGGAATATGTTTTATAAATGACATCAAAATTGATGGAACATTTGCCTCTCAAAATCAACTTAAAAACAATTTCAACATAAATATAAACTTTCTTCAATATTATGGCCTTGTCAAAGCAATAAAAGATTGGGGTAAAAGCTTGAAACTTAACAATATTGAAAAAAAGTTAGAAATGCCATTTACCTAAAAAACAAAACCGGGACAAAAGACATGTATCTCGCATTAAACTCCAATTCTGAAACTCCAGCTGGTAAAATTAAATAGAACTCCACCTATAATTTTAACAATGAAACATGGAAGTAAATATATTTATGGCCGCATATCATAACAAAAGACACAACTCGAAAATGGTTCCAGTACCGAATAAGAAACGAGGCAAAGCCACGAAGGCCAGGTTTTTTCCAAGCATGGACACTTGGATAACATAATTATACCCACTTTTTGTAGACTAGATGGCCGTGACCTGCATGTCGCGCCTTGGGGCGAGGCATGGACACTAAAAAAATAGATATAGTAGATGGAAAAACTTTAAACCAAAAAACTTTAACCGGACACACGGACGAACGGACGGATGTATGCCAAAATGCTGACGATATCGCGCTTTCCGCAAGCAGGTGTGACAATGATGATAAACACCCATGTAAGTATCAAGGAATTGGGTAAGCAGTTTGCAGAGATATAGTACACAAAAAAACTTTAAAAAAAAATTCAAAGTAATTTGACCTTGACATTGGGCACAGGATCGCGCTTTCCGCAAGCAGGTGCAACAATGATGATAAACACCCATGTGAAGTATCAAGGTATTGGGTGAAGCAGTTGCAGAGATATAGTACACGAAAAAACTTTAACAAAAAAATTCAAAGTAATTTGACCTTGACATTGGGCACAGATCGCGCTTTCCGCAAGCAGGTGCGACAATGATGATAAGCACCCATGTGAAGTATCAAGGTATTGGGTGAAGCAGTTGCAGAGATATAGTACACAAAAAAACTTTAACAAAAAAATTCAAAGTAATTTGACCTTGACATTGGGCACAGGGGCCGCACGGTTGGGGGTTAGAATGAAAATATGGATGATGATAAACACCCATTTGAAGTTTCAAGGTAATGGGCGAAGCAGTTGCAGAGATATAGTATAACGAAAAAGTTTTAACCAAAAATTTTTAACCAGACGTACGTTAAAAATGGAAGTTAAAAAAAAAGTAACATGTTGGATAGTGATATGTGGTGGGCACCCCTTGATTATGAAGCTGTGAAAGTTTGGTGGTCCTAGGTGGTACAGTAACAAAGAAATGGACTCAAACACGAAAACTTAACATTGATTGTGGACGCCGCCCGCCCTCCCGCCCGCCGCCTCCGCCGCGCCGCCGCGGTTTCGCCAATCCAATAGCCTGGATTTTTTTTCAAAAAACCTGGCTAAAAAAGTAACATGTTGGATAGTGATATGTGGTGGGCACCCTTGATTATGAAGCTGTGAAAGTTTGGTGGTCCTAGGTGGTACAGTAACAAAGAAATGGACTCAAACACGAAAACTTAACATTGATTGTGGACGCCGCCCGCCCGCCCGCCGCCCGGCTTTCGCCAATCCAATAGCCTGGATTTTTTTTCAAAAAACCTGGCTAAAAAAGTAACATGTTGGATAGTAATATGTGGTGGGCACCCCTTGATTATGAAGCTGTGAAAGTTTGGTGGTCCTAGGTGGTACAGTAATAAAGAAATGGACTCAAACACGAAAACTTAACATTGTAAATGCGAAAACTTAACATTGAAAATGGCTAAGTCGACTGCGCGTAAAAAATGGGTCAAGATAAAAAAAAAGTAACATGTTGGATAGTAATATGTGGTGGGCACCCCTTGATTATGAAGCTGTGAAAGTTTGGTGGTCCTAGGTGGTACAGTAACAAAGAAATGGACTCAAACACGAAAACTTAACATGAATTCTTGATGACCCGCCCGCACCGCCGCCGCCCGCTGGCCGCCCGCCGTCCGCCCGCCCGCCCGGCTTTCGCCAATCCAATAGCCTGGATTGTTTTTCAAAAAACCTGGCTAATAAACCATAATATTCTGGCCACAAATGATTTCCTAAATAAGATTAAAATTGCAAGTAGTACATTATGTACATTCTGTAAGAAGTTTTCGGAAACAATAAAACATTTGTTTTGGGATTGTGAGGCTACAAAAAACATATTTAGGGAACTTCAAGAATGGTTAGCGACAACTATTACAATTAACGAAAAATCATTCATCTTTGGGATTTACGAAACAACAATAAGTATCTTTAAACAATTAATACTATTAGAAACTATATACTATCTCTATTATTGCCGATGTTCAAAAGTAGTTCCAAGTCTCAGCGTACTGAAGCATCAAATTCAACTAATGTATGAAACATCCAGGAAGGCAGCAATAATGGACAACAAATTTGAAAACTTTACAACAATTTGGGAAGAATTTATCATTTCACAAGTTTAATTTATATAACAAAAATACCACAATAAGATTTCATCTTCAGTTGAGCTAGTTGCGGGTGCTATAATAAATCTCTGCTTTTGTGCTTATTTTTCTTTCTTTGTTTTACAGCCTTCCCCACCCAACGCCACCCCCCCACCCCATTCCATATCATATTATACGTTGGGAAATAAAGCAATTATATATAAAATAGTAGAAGAATATAATGTACACAGAGTATACAGGTTCAAGCAAAGACCATGACCGACGGAACCAGTCGTGTTTTGTTTTTATAATCAGTGTGGAAATAATCGAAACAGATTGTTTATTGGCTTGTCAATATATAATGTTAACAACAACTTTAACAGTGAACCCTTTCAGCCGTAAATAACTGGAATGGATTATAATATGTTAATTTTCAGTCAATTCCATTCATCACAAAATACTTTTCAAATAATCGATTTATAAAATGTTTTTTTTTTTTTTTTTTTTGTTTTTTTTTTTTTTTTTTAACAAATATGAAAATTACTTGCAAACAGTGCAGATCCTGATGATACAGTTCATCATGAGCCGGATTGTCTTAGTCTACACTGTTTAAAAACACCTAAATGGCTGTAGTGTTGAAAGGGTTAACACATGATTTAAGCATGTAGATGCGCAGTAGGATTGAACTTCACATTTTGCAGAATGGGGCTGGTTCAGTCGGATCATGGGTAATATGAATAACAAAAAAAAAATGATAATCAATTACATGTATTACATATGCTAAATCAAACTTTGGCTCTTGCAGTGCTGGAGAGTGAAATTGTTATCTGCGGGTATATTATAAGTATTACTGTTTTATTTTAATAACATGGGCAAGTTTTTATTGAAAATTCAGGTCTCTCATTAGTGACAATTCTAATGTACCGCTCAACCATGAAGTCGTAAAAAATACTAGAACAGTGATTTCTACCCAGTACTGCAAGAGTAAAAGAGGGTGAATATTTGTAATTGTACATTTTGTAGTTGTACCTGATTATTGCATGTATATTATGTACGGTTTGTGGGGGATGGCCCCGACCCACCACAAACCTATTACGGGGAAAATAAATATTTAAAAAAAAAAAAAAAAAATATTACCGTTATTGTCAGATATGTTATTCATCTAAAAACAAGGCGATCGCCGGAGAGTGTCTCACCCACTAAACGAGGTGATCACCACAAAGGTCACGGTCACCAAGGTCAAGATCACAATATGAGGAAGTCCAAAATTATTGATACGAAGGTCATGGTCACTAAGGTCACACTGGGTAGATAGCCATCAAAGGAAGCCATTGGTGAAGTTTGGTAACGATCCGACTAACAGATCAAGAGATATTCAACATGTGAATGTACATAAAAGATTATTGATCCACAAGGCGATCGCTGGGGAGTGTATCATCCACTAAACTAGACGATCGCCATGAAGGTCAACATCACCCAGGTCAAGGTTACAGTATGAGGAAGTCCAACATTATTGATACAAAGGTCATGGTCACAAAGGTCACACAAATGACACTGGGTGGATAGCCATCAAAGTGAGGAAGGAAGCGATTGATGTAGTTTGGTAATGATCCAACTAACGGATCAAGAGATATTCAACATTTGGACGTACATGTACATCAAAAATTATTGACACAAAAATCAAGGTCCCCAAGGTCAAGGTCACCGGTATGACACTGAATGGATACTAGTAGCTATTAATGTGAAGAAGCTATTTATGAAATTTGGTAACGATATGACTATTGGATCAGGAGAGTATGAATTATTTATGTCCAAAATTGTTGACACCAAAGTGAAGGTCACCAAGGTGAAGGTCAGCCGAATTACACTGGTAGATATCCATCAATGTGAATAAGCTATTGAAAAAGTTTGGAGATGATCCGACTAACTAATAAAGAGATATTTAACGTTTGGATGTGTGTCCAAAATTATTGACATGAAGGTCCAGATCACCATGGTCAGGGTCACCCGAATTAGACACTGGGTGGATAGCCTCAATGTGAGGAAGCTATTGATGAAGTTTGGATCAAGAGATATGAAATTTACGTCCCACAAAGGTTAAGGTCACTAAGGTCAAGGTCACCCAAATGCCACTAGATGGATAGCTATCAATGTGAGAAAGCTATTGATGAAGTTTGGTAATGATCTGCCTAACGGACCAAGAGATATGGGAAATTTGTCTACGTCCAAAATGTACGTCCCAAATTGTTGACATTCATGACGATGTCGCCGCGTGGGTGAGAAAAAAAGGGAGTGTTTATTTTCATCCTAAAATTACAAAACTGCAAATCCAGATAAGATGGCGTCTTACAGGCCATCAATTGGGATCTGTGAGCGAATGTTGGCTTTATAGCCTGTGAGGTCATTTAAAGAGTAAAACTCTTACAAAGCTGAATTAAATTATATTGTCGGCTGTAGATTTTTTATATTCTCCATTTTTCTCATTAAAAAACATTATTTGACAGCACCTTTGAATCATTTCCAATGGAAATGATTCTAAAGTGCTGTCAAACATGTTTTTATTCAGAAACAAAACAAAATGTAAACAGCAGCCGACACTTTTCATGACAAGCAGACTAAGAGTTGACACGTTGATCTCTGTTTATCTGGTTGCTATGGGAGCACAGTGACATGTCCACTAAAATATAGTGAGTTTGTTTGAAATTGTTGATATATCACGTGGCACTCCATGAAACACATAGTTCTCTTATCTGACTTCATCAACTTCACTTCCATACAACACAGCGGGGTCACCAGTGTTTGTAGTCTGCTCTATCAAAGTGTTGACTCATTTATTTTAGAGATAACACAACCACTTCAAAGCCAATCATTAAAATAGTGGGAGTTCCCCATTTGAGGACAATCTGGACACTGTCTCTAAAATCCAAGTTAGGCCTTACAAATGTTGTGTTTCCGGCTACCAGACCGACTGTACTTTTTTTTTGCCCCCCCCCCCCCCCCGACCGTATTTTTTTTTATTGAAAAAAAAACAACAACATGTTTTCCGATGGTACAACAGCAACAACAACATTTAACACCATGTTGAGACAAACTTCACAATACCCCAACTTTAATGCAAATATCTAAGTAATTTTACCTTGACCTTGGACATGAAGGCTGCATGGCTGTGGTATGGAATGAAAATGTGGATGATGATAAGGAAGTATATGAAGTTTGAAGTCAATCCGACTTACCGTTGCAGAGATAATGGGTACGCGAAAACTTTTAACGCAAATCTTTCTAAGTATTTTGACCTTGGACATGAAGTGGTATGGAATGAAAATATGGATGATGATAAGGAAGTATATGAAGTTTGAAGTCAATCCGACTTACCGTTACAGCGATAATGGGTACCCAAAAACTTTAAAATGGACGGACAAACGGAAGGACGGACGGACGGAATTACGAAAACTATATCCCGGTACCCCTCGACGTATGCCGGGGTATAAACAGATCAAATGGTTTGGCTCAGTGACATTGCCGGTCAGTCGTCAGTGGCGAGCGACGTAACATGTATTTACAGAAACTGTAGTGGAATTGATGGAGTAGGATTTGATTTGATTCAATGGTGTTTAACGGCCTGTCAACAGCTACGGTCATTTTAGGCCGGGTTAACGGGGGAGAAATCCAATATTTCACCTGTTGTGATGGGGGGAAATCCCAAAATCTTGAGCATGTGAATTCAACAATACAAATTGAGCTATTTTTCGGGTATGTTACAGATTTCGGGTATGTTACGTAATATCAGATCAACTGTGCTGTTAGGAAATAGCGTTGATACCCTGACTGATAATGAAATTCAATATCCACACAGATAACGGATTGAACACATGTCTAATATTTCAGCACGTGGCTGTGAGTCGAAAATTCCATTGATATGTTATATACACAGGCGCGGATACAGGGGGGGCGTCCAGGGGTCCGGACCCCCCCCCCCCCCCCCCCCCCTGCTCCAGGCAAAAAAAAAAATGAAAATCTACAATACTCGAATAGTTGGGTGACTTTTTTCGTGGCCTAGGTGTCAGGAAATCGCATCTGCGGCGATCTGGCATCTAAAAATTTCCTGGGGGAGGACCCCCATACCCCCCTACTTTACGATTTCGCGCTTGCGTGTAATTACAGACCCCCCCCCCCCCTGCAATTATTTCTGTATCTGTGCCTGATACATGTATTTCAAAATAACAGGTTGACGGAAAAATTTAGCCTCCCCAAAAAAATTGATTTCATGAAATTCAATCAAATATTGATTTTACTGCGATTTTCCTATGGGAATTTCACATGGGGCAAAAGGAGGTGGATGTAGGAAGAGTCGGAAAACAATTGTTTTTATAAATTGACTCCGAAACCTGTCTAGATAGCTTGGAAAAGATGTAACTAAGAAAACAAAAGTTATACAGGCTACACTCGTTTACTCAAAGTCGCTTACGTCGAAATCACCGGTTACGTCGAATTACTAGCACGGTCCCGTTTAAAATCCTATTATTTTCCATATAACTAAGTTCGGTTAAGTCAAATTTCGATAACTCAAATTTTCCGTTTATTCGAAGGTATATTTAGGTCCCGAAAACGTAAATCTACTGTATTTCACACTCGTCAACTCGAAATGTCAATTTGCGGAGGTAAGTAGAAGTTTGTCACTTGCAGTTTACTTGATCAAAGTCGGGTTGACACTGATTAAACAGGCCTCCCGAAATGACCGTCGGTGATCATTAAGTGGTGAGCAATATATGGCAACTATTTTAATTGGACTGGCATTAAATGCTTTTACTCGAACGTTAATTAAAGTGAACACAAGTTGCGCGATTAGAAATGAGTGAAATATTTCACACTCGATCGTGTGTATATATCTCCCGAATGTGACAGCATCAGTATAGGGACGAAACATTGAATGGGCGAGTTTTATGTTCTAAACATTATTAGTTCGTACAATCATGTCTGGTCAGAAATAATCATTTATAATAGTGTTACAAATCAGTATTTCTTGTTGTTTTGTGTTGTTTCCGTGTATAATTTATTAAAATAATTCATAAAATATGATGTTCTTGTTATTATTTATTTCATTGGTGAACTGAATATGTACGTATCGCTACATGCACATGTCACATGTGCCACATCCGGGTTATCTATTAATTACACACGACATGCATATGTATTTGTAAACAAACCGAAAGTGTTTAAATATGATTTGTCTTAGAAACAGCATTTAACATGTATCCATGTACATTTAATTGCTAAAATAAATCATATTTACTACTCAAGGCTACATCAGCAAGTAATCATTTGGTTCTAACTGTCAATAAAATAGTTTGTTGTCCGACATGTTGCGTACTACGGATACGTCAAACTACGGTTAACTCAAAGTATTTTTTTATCTCCCTTCGAATTCGAGTAAGTGAGTGTGGCCTGTATTTTGAAAATCAGTCTACAAATTTCAAAATTAATAAAACAAATATATTTTTACCCCATGTTAAATTCCCAAAATAAATATTTGATAGTACAGTCGCACCTGTACTAACGGCCACCTGTATTAAGCGTCTCCCTCCGTTAAGCCGCCATTTTATTTCCCCCAACCCAATGAAAACTAGAAATGGACGCTTGTCGACAAGCGCATGTGTATCCCCCTCCCCAGATACACAAGTAGTTTGAAAAAAGGGTGTTCGAGTTATGCTCCGGAGACAAAATCAGTGACGGAAAAACAAAGGGAGATAACTAAAATATTAGTGATGCAAGAGTTGTCATTCTTGCGTGACACACCTTTAGGGTCGTGGTCTATGCATGTGTGAAGTTTCATGAAAATATTCCAAAGGGTGTTCGAGTTATGCTCCGGACACGAAATCAGTGCACAAAACAACAAAGGGAGATAACTAAGAAATTAACGACGCAAGAGTTGTCATTCTTACGTGCGACACACCTTTGGGTCGTCTTCTATGCATGTGTGAAGTTTAATAAACTAGAAAATGTGTTCATAGAACACGGATGTCCCACATATCGCTTTGATAATAAATGAGGCCAAATTCCAAGTCAAAATTTTCTTTTACATGAGCGTTAAAGTTTTTGAAGCACCAAGTATGTGACCTTGACCCTGGGCTTGGCGGGGGCAGGACGAACGTGGATTTGGCACAGGGCGGTAGAGGATCATTAGAGCAGTGCATATATGAAATATGAAGCTGATCCGTGAAAGAAAACAGAAATTATAAGATATTTACCTGAGCGTTAAAGTTTTTGAAGCACTAAGTATGTGATCTTAACCCTGGGCTTGACGGGGGCAGGACGAACGTGGATTTGGCACAGGGCGGTAGAGGACCATTAGAGCAATGTGTATATGAAATATGAAAGAGATCGGTCGAAAGGATGAAGAAATTATGAGACATTTACCCGAGTGTTAAAGTTTTGTGATGGATGGACGGACGGACGGACGGACGGACAGGACGACGGGAGGACGGGACGCACGTTCCTACGAATGAATACTTGTTGGATTTTTACTCAATAAAAATACCCAACAAGAGTACCCAACACTATCCTAACCCTACCCAATAAGATCCCCGTACGCTTACAACACGTACCCATTCGTGTGTGCAGACGGATGGACGGACAAGGGTAACACTAAATGCCCCCTCCACTATCGTGGTGGGGCATACAAATATTCCAAAGGGTGTTCGAGTTATGCTCTGGATACAAAATCAAAGCACGAAACAACAAAGGGAGATAAGTAAACAAGAATTCCGCGGAATCAAATGCCTCGCCTTGTCCCGCCTTGACCTCGAGCCTGGGCCCGAAAGCAATTTTCACTGGCCCGAACATATTATACAATTATTGACTAGTGAGCCATAGAATATCAGATTATATTCTATGGCTCACTAGTCAATAATTGTTTTATTATATATAGCACTTACGACCTTATGCTACTAGACAAAAATTGAAAAAGAATTTGAAAAAAAAAATGAAAAATAAAAATGGAAAAAAAAAAAAAATATAATAATGCTTGCTACTGGAGCCCAGAATTTTTTTTTAATAGTCCTATATTTATCTACATATATCTGCACAGGTCCACATAATGCCACAATATTTTCAACACAGTTTACGGAAATGTAATATAAAAACAAATAAAATAAAAATAATGCTCGCTACTGCAGCCCAGAATTTTTGTTAATAGTCCTATATTTATCTACATATATCTGCACAGGTCCACATACAGCCACAATATTGTCAACACAGTTTACGGAAATCTAATAACGTACCTGTATAAATTACCTGTAATAAGTTAGTGGTCAGTTAAAAAATTGAAAAAGAATGTAAAAAAAAAAATGGAAAAAAAAAATTAAATTTAAAAAAAAAAAAATAATAATGCTCCCTACTGGTGCCCAGAATGTTTTTTAATAGTCCTATATTTATCTACATATCATATATGCACAGGTCCACATATTGCCACAATATTTTCAACACAGTTTACGGAAATGTAATATAATCATTTACCTGTATAAATTACCTGTAAGTGGTCAGTGGTCAGTTGCACATGCTAGCACATGCACAGGTGAATAGTCTGTATATAGCACTTACGACCTTATGATACTAGACAAAAATTGAAAAAGAATTAGAAAAAAAAATGAAAAAAAAAAAAATGGAAAAAAAAAGTTTAAAAATTAAAAAATAATAATGCTTGCTACTGGAGCCCAGATTTCTTTTTAAATAGTCCTATATTTATCTACATATATCTGCACAGGTCCACATAATGCCACAATATTTTCAACACAGTTTACGGAAATGTAATATCCAATGTAGTAATTTACCTGTATAAATTACCTGTCGTCAAGAGTGGTCAAGACTGGACATTTGCACATGCTAGCACATGCTAGCACATGCACAGGTGAATGGTTCTCCCAGTCTCTATTGTTCTCTCTACAGGTAAGGTGTACAGAGCACACGAGAAAACGGGTCTTCATGCATTATTGTCCAGTTTGTAGAGTGCGCGAAAACAAAAACGGGAGATAACTCAAAAATTAGCTATGTAAGAGTTGTCATTCTTGTGCACGACACACCTTCGGTTCGTGGTCTAATTGAATGTGTGAAGTTTCAAACAAATATTCCAAAGGGTGGTCGAGTTATGGTCAATCAGTGCGCGAAACAAAAAAGGGAGATAACTAAAAAATTAGCTATGCAAGTGTTGTCATTCTTGTGCACGACACACCTTCGGGTCGTGGTCTATGCATGTGTGAAGTTTCATGAAAATATTCCAAAGGGTGGTCGAGTTATGCTCCGGACACGAAATCAGTGCACGAAACAAACAAGAGCTGTAGGAGAACAGCATAGCTCGACTACGAGGGTTGTCGATGTACACATAGCTTGACAAAGAAGGTGGCTGCGGCCTGCATAAAAACCTTAACCAAGGTTGACTAAAAACATTAACAAAGGGATTATTGATGTACGTCACTAGGAGATAAAGTTTTCCAAGTATGGTTGCTGTAGGCCCAGGAGTATTCCATATACAAGCTTGAGTAAAAACCGTAACCAAGGGGAGATAACTAAGTAATCCAAGGATAAAAGTAGGTCAAGGTCAAATATAGGTCAGGGATTATTGATGTACATCATTAGGAGATGAAGTTGTCCAAGTATGGTTGATGTAGGCCCAGAAAGTATTCCATATACAAGCTTGACTATAAACATTAACCAAGTAATTGAAGGTTAAATGTAGGTGAAGGTAAAATAAAGGTCAGGGGTTATTGATGTACATCCCTATGAGAAAAAGTTATCCAAGTATGGTGTCTGTATGCACAATAGTATTCCATCTACAAGCTTGACTAAAAACCTTAACCAAGGTTGAGTAACTAGATGGCCGCGGCCTGCATGTCGCGCCTTGTGGCGAGGCATGGACACTAAAAAAAAAGATATAGTATAACAAAAAACTTTAACCAAAAAACTTAAGCAAAAACTTTAACCGGACACACGTACGTACGTACGTACATACGACAAAGTGCCGACTATATCGCGCTTTCCGCAAGCGGGAGTGAAAAAAAATTTAACCAAAAACACTTCAAAGTAATTTGACCTTGACATTGGGCACAGGGGCCGCACGGGAGGGGGGTAGAATGAAAATATAGATGATGATAAACACCCATGTGAAGTTTTCAAGGTAATGGGCAAAGCAGTTGCAGAGATATAGTATAACGAAAAACTTTAACCAAAAAACTTAACCAAAAACTTTAACCAAAAAACTTAACCAAAAAAGTTAACCAAAAACTTTTAACCAAAAAACTTTAACCAAAAACTTCAAAGTAATTTGACCTTGACATTGGGCACAGGGGCCACACGGGAGGTGGGTAGAATGAAAATATAGATGATGATAAACACCATGTGAAGTTTTCAAGGTAATGGGCAAAGCAGTTGCAGAGATATAGTATAACGAAAAACTTTAACCAAAAAACTTAACCAAAAACTTCAAAGTAATTTGACCTTGACATTGGGCACAGGGGCCGCACGGGAGGGGGGTAGAATGAAAATATAGATGATGATAAACACCCATGTGAAGTTTTCAAGGTAATGGGCAAAGCAGTTGCAGAGATATAGTATAACGAAAAACTTTAACCAAAAAACTTAACCAAAAACTTTAACCAAAAACTTTAACCAAAAAACTTAACCAAAAAACTTAACCAAAAACTTTAACCAAAAAACTTAACCAAACAACTTAACCAAAAACTACGTATGTAGGTCAAGGTCAAATATAGATCAGGGGTTGTTGATGTACATCACTAGAAGATGAAGTTGTCCAAGTATGGTGGGTGTAGGGCCAGTAGTATTCCATATAGAAGGTTGACTAAAAACCTTAACCAAAATGAATTAAGTAAGTAATTGAAGAGGAAATGTAGGTCAAGGTCAAATATAGATCAGGGGTTATTGATGTACATACCTATGAGAAAAGGTTGTCGAAGTATGGTGTCTGGATGCACAATAGTATTCAATGTACAACCTTGAAAAAAAACCTTAACCAAGGTTGACTAAAAACCTTAACCAAGGGGAATTAAGTAAGTAATTCAAGAGGAAATGTAGGTCAAGGTCAAATATAGATGAGGGGTTATTGATGTGCATCACTAGGAGATGAAGTTGTCCAAGTATGGTGGGTGTAGGGCCAATAGTATTGCATATACAAGCTTAACTAAAAACCTTAACCAAGGTTGACTAAAAACCTTAACGAAGGGGAATTAACCAAGTAATTCAAGAGGGCCAGTAGTATTCCATATAGAAGGTTGACTAAAAACCTTAACCAAAATGAATTAAGTAAGTAATTGAAGAGGAAATGTAGGTCAAGGTCAAATATAGATCAGGGGTTATTGATGCACATCACTAGGAGATGAAGTTGTCCAAGTATGGTGGGTGTAGGGCCAGTAGTATTACATATACAAGCTTGACTAAAAACCTTAACCAAGGCGTGACAGTGACGCCGACGCCGGGGTGACAACATAAGCTCTACTTATTCTTCGAATAGTCAAGCTAAAAAAGGGAGATAACTAAAAAATTAGCTATGCAAGAGTTGTCATTCTTGTGCGCGACACACCTTCGGGTCGTGGTCTATGCATGTGTGAAGTTTCATGAAAATATTCCTAAGGGTGTTCGAGTTATGTTCCGGACAAGAAGTGTCTGCGGCAGACGAGGACGCGGCCCGCTGTCAAATCCATAGTATCCCCCGACGGAGTCCGGGGGATACAATTACTCAAAAATGCACCTGTATTAAGCATGAACCTGTCTAACGCGGCCAACGGCCAGGCAAAATCGTCCATTTTGACTCAAAATCCTCGTTTTAGCGACCATTCTCAGCAACTTTGACGATAATGAAACCAAACTAATGGCAGTCTTCGAAGTTCGCCTTAAAAAAAATCTCGCAAAATATTGGAAATTCTAAAAAAAAGCTGGAACCAAATTCGTTCAGGTAATCCCCATTTCCCACCCAGTGACCTAAATCTCTCTAATTGCAGGCCTGCCAAACTGTTTACAATACCATTTCAATTTGTTTTATGACACCCGATTGTTTGACCAAATTTTCATCACATCATTACGTGATTCACTAAAATCATGCCTACCCGCTGTGCCAATAAAAGTATCGGGTCGATAGTTTCAATAATCCCCTAGCCAAACATTGCTTCTGGCTACTATAATTGTCAGTTCAAAACACGTGTTAATCTCGTGGCCAAGTTATTTATACAGTACAGCCAATCGCTGGTAAGAAAAAGCAGCCCTTAGTGGCATGATTGACAGGTTACTGTAGCGAAAGACGTCGGCAATATATCTATCAGCGATTGATCATGAACCCGGTATAGTTAACTCCCTCCAAATACTCTCAACCAGACAAACAAACACATGCAAACACGCATTTTAACGGGCGCCAGATGCGAGTTGTTTCTGGCTAGTAAAAATAATAAGCTGGGTCGCCCGGTGGCAAATGGATTTCGTAGTTGTCTACACACATTTTTGTCAGCTTATGACACTTTGTGGGATACCATTTCCGAAATAAAAATAGCATCCAATCGTTAGCTACGATTGTGGGTATACCCACTCGAGGCGCCACCTAACGAACCGAGTCGTGACAAACACAGCGGAAGCCCATGATTGCAACTTTCTTTTTCGCCTAAAAGTGTGAAATAATTAAATACGAAATCAATATATTCTAATGAAATCCTTTGATGCCGAAAAGAAATATTGTTTATTACATTACTAACTGTTTATTTCAACCAAATATGGCTAACTGTATTGTCAGAAAACATGAAAAAGTCTGTAAATATCACGGACAATTTCGGCGATTTACGTAGTTTCGTCCTTTTGCAACTTTTTCCAATCGATGTTAACGTAACACGATTTTTATGATAATTCAGTTTGGTATTAACTAAATATACAGAATTTATGCACATCCATGTTCATAAATTATATTTTAAGTGAATTTAATGATTAATTTGCTATTCGTCTAAAGTATTTATATAAATGCAGTTTCATTACATGTACACAGTTAAAAGTAGTTCAAATGGGTGGTAACACCATATATTTTCGAGATGGAATAAACAACAGCCCTTCAGCTTTTACAACAGCCCTTCCACATATACATGCATCATAATGTGCAAGTTATAGCGAGCGTGGCATGGGGACTGCTGTTATGAGCCGAGCTATGCTGACCGTGGCCTAACTACATACGCCAGACAAACTGGTGGTTTTCTGATGAACTGGTACATCTTGTAACAACAAACACGCGATTGACCCATCAAATTATTAAACGTTCGTTTGATAATCCATTCTATTGTGCATATTGTATTTACATTATCGGACCTTAATAAAAATTTAACACAAAGACGCATTTTGTGTTTGGCATTTCTAATTGACCTAAAAATGTACATATGAACTTAAGACAAGTTTGACTGTACATTAATTGTACATATAAATCTATATGGAACACGTTATAAGTCGGTCCAAGATGAACCTCCATTAAGCACCCACCTGTGTTAAGCAAGCAATTTTGGACTTTCCCATGGCCGCTTGCTTAAGACAAGTTTGACTGTATACTGTTAAACTTTTACCAATAACGCACTCGTACGCACGTACGTACACCGACGTGCCGACCATGTCTCGCCCGCCCAGGCTTTGATAGTATACCGTTAAACTTTAACCAATAACGCACCACTCGGACGCACATACGTACACCGACGTGCCAACTATATCGCGCTGCCAGCAAGCGGGCGCGACAACAATTTAAAAAGTCTCATATGTGATAAAGTGGAAAATCTCCTCGATATGTTCTGAATATGACAACATGTGGGTGGGGTATTGGGATTTTTTTCAATGGGCATTCTTTTATGTCACAGGCCGGAGTCGGTCATGTGTGGAAGCCATCCGACATCATTTGTCAGATATGGAGGCAGGGCAAATTTAAACCCTCATAAACTCTCAAAACATGTTGTACATTCCTTATAATTCCAATCCATTTCCAATCCAAGTCACTCATATTGAATATTTTTTAATAGTTTTTGCAGATTTCAACAACAGTGTATGCCAATGTTTATGTGCATTATCATACCCTCGATAATAGGCAGAAGGAACTATAGTGATGGTCCATGTATGTTAGTAACACTTTCTGTTTTCACTATATATCTCTTTAATGCCGTCTCAGATTTTGATAATATAAGTGTGACTACAGATGATTCTTTGTTGCGCACGCCCAAGGTCAAAGTCATTTAGTTGTCATGTTCACATTCTTTGCAAGGCATCGCAGTATTGTTTTCTTCATATTTGAAATTTCAAATTGGTACAAAATTTCAACTTTTTTGAAGGTTATGTGGCCCGCATGTGGCTAAACAAACAAACTAACTGCAGTGTAATCCTTACAATGCTGAATTAATTTTGTCCTCTGCTGTTTATATTCTATTTACAATGTTTTTTCATAAAAACATGCTTTGGCAGCACTTTAAAATCATTTCCATTGGAAATTATTCTAAAGCACTGTCAAATCATGTTTGTATTCAGAAAGAAGGCAAACTATAAAATAGCAGCAGACGAGAATCTTTGATTTCCACATTCTAAAGGTATCAAAGGTACTGTTGTCTGTTGGTATGCCAGTCCACCCCCCTATAACTTACTTCTCCCTCACGTCTGCTTCATTGCGAGGATTGAGCACTCCGATTGGCTTGGACAAGTCACGGAAAACCTCGGGATTGTCCAGGTCCAGTGTTTCTGACGTGTAGTCACACAGGATCCACGGAAACTGAAACCATGGTGACATTTAAATGCAATGGGTCTCAGATTAAAGGAATCGGAAGCTCTATTGTATGTTCATGATATTTCTCTTTAAAGAAAACAGAAAACAGACAATTTAATTTTAGATTTCTGAACTCAGCGGCCACATATGTGGGCTATAGAATGCAAATATGGATGATGACAAATAAGTATGAAGTTTCAAGCCAATCCGATGTACAATAACAGAGATGGTAGTTAGCTGAAAACTTTATCGGACATCTGTGACATGCAGCACACAGTGGTGACTATACATGTACCCCAGGATTGTTTTCAGGTTACATAATAAGGGTTGCAGGTTCAGAAAACGGCCCTTATGGCATTTGTAACTACTGTTGATGTTGATGTTGATCATGCTTTGAAAATTGATTTGATTTTATAGTGTTCAACGGCCCGTCAACAGCTAAGGTCATTTTAGCCAAAATCAGAACTGAATATTTACAGAAACTAGATGGCCGCGGCCTGCATGTCGCGCCTTGTGGCGAGGCATGGACACTAAAAAAAATATAATAGTATAATGAAAAACTTTAACCAAAAAACTTAACCAAAAACTTTAACCGGACACACGTACGTACGTACGCCAAAGTGCCGACTATATCGCGCTTTCCGCAAGCGGGCACGAAAAAAACTTTAACCAAAAACTTCAAAGTAATTTGACCTTGACATTGGGCATAGGGGATGCACGGGAGGGGGGTAGAATGAAAATATAGTGGACAAGGGCCTACAAGAATGACGTTATGACAGTTTCAAGGTAATGGGCAAAGCAGTTGCAGAGATATAGTATAACGAAAAACTTTAACCAAAAAACTTAACCAAAAACTTCAAAGTAATTTGACCTTGACATTGGGCACAGGTGCCGCACGGGAGTGGGGTAGATTAGAATGGAAAATAGATGATGATAAACACCATGTGAAAGTTTCAAGGTAATGGGCAAAGCAGTTGCAGAGATATAGTATAACAAAAAACTAACTTTAACCCAAAACACTTAACCAAAAAAACTTAACCAAAAAACTTTAACCAAAAAAATAAACTTAACCAAAAACTTCAAAGTAATTTGACCTTGACATTGGGCACAGGGGCCACACGGGAGGGGGGTAGAATGAAAATATAGATGATGATAAACACCCATGTGAAAGTTTCAATGGTAATGGGCAAAGAGTTGCAGAGATATAGTATAACGAAAAACTTTAAGCAAAAAACTTAAGCAAAAAAAACTTAAGCAAAAAACTTTAACCAAAGAACTTAACCAAAAACTTCAAAGTAATTTGACCTTGACATTGGGCACAGGGGCCGCACGGGAGGGGGTAGGATGAAAATATAGATGATGATAAACACCCATGTGAAGTTTCAAGGTAATGGGCAAAGCAGTTGCAGAGATATAGTATAACAAAAAACTTTTAACCAAAAAACTTAACCAAAAAACTTAACCAAAAACTTTAACCAAAAAACTTAACCATAAACTTCAAAGTAATTTGACCTTGACATTGGGCACAGGGGCCGCACGGGAGGGGGGTAGAATGAAAATATAGATGATGATAAACACCCATGTGAAGTTTCAAGGTAATGGGCAAAGCAGTTGGAGAGATATAGTATAACGAAAAACTTTAACCAAAAATCTTAACCAAAAACTTTAACCACAAAAGTTAACCAAAAACTTTAATCAAAGAACTTAATCAACTAGATTTGTCAGTAAGCAGGGGCTTACGGAATAACCCCCCCACCCCCCCACCCCCCGCGTCAGCCCTGACCTAGAATGAATTCCAGCTCGCATACTATCATTTTCAGATAAAAGACTATGTCAGCACATATGGAGAGTGTGATGGTGGTTCCAGTTGAAAAAAGCAAAGTAGACATTCTAAGTCCGTGACCTTGACCCCTGGCATAAATGGGGGTCGTAGGTTTGTTGCAAAATGATGTACGAGTGTCAGAGAAGGGCCGGGTAAAATATCACTGCATTCCGCAAAGGGAAAGAGAAGTTATAAGGAAATTTACATTTGTTAAGTTTTCGTTTTTTTCTAAGTTTCTAAGTCCGTGACCTTGACCCCTGGCATAAATGGGGGTCGTAGGTTTGCTGCAGAATGATGTATGAGTGTCAGAGAAGGGGCGGGTAAAATATGAAAGATTTCCGCAAAGGGAAAGAGAAGTTAAAAGGAAATTTACAATTGTTAAGTTTTCGTTTTTTTTCTAAGTTTCTAAGTCCGTGACCTTGACCCCTGGCATAAATGGGGGTCATAGGTTTGTTGCAGAATGATGTATGAGTGTCAGAGAAGGGGCGGGTAAAATATGAAAGATTTCCGCAAAGGGAAAGAGAAGTTAAAAGGAAATTTACAATTGTTAAGTTTTCGTTTTTTTCTAAGTTTCTAAGTCCGTGACCTTGACCCCTGGCATAAATGGGGGTCATAGGTTTGTTGCAGAATGATGTATGAGTGTCAGAGAAGGGGCGGGTAAAATATGAAAGATTTCCGCAAAGGGAAAGAGAAGTTAAAAGGAAATTTACAATTGTTAAGTTTTCTTCTAAGTTTCTAAGTCCGTGACCTTGACCCCTGGCATAAATGGGGGTCATAGGTTTGTTGCAGAATGATGTATGAGTGTCAGAGAAGGGGCGGGTAAAATATGAAAGATTTCCGCAAAGGGAAAGAGAAGTTAAAAGGAAATTTACAATTGTTAAGTTTTGTGACGGACGGAAACACGGAAACACGGAAAACACGGAAACACAAACGGACGGACGGACGGACAAGCTGACTCCAGTATACCCCCCCACAACTTCGTTGCGGGGGTGGGGGTATAAAAACTTCAAAGTAATTTGACCTTGGGGCCAGGGGCCACACGGGAGGGGGGTAGAATGAAAATATAGATGATGATAAACACCCATGTGAAGTTTCAAGGTAATGGGCAAAGCAGTTGCAGAGATATAGTATAACGAAAAACTTTAACCAAAAAACTTAACCAAAAAACTTAACCAAAAACTTTAACCAAAAACTTAAAAGTAATTTGACCTTGACATTGGGCACAGGGGCCGCACGGGAGGGGGGTAGAATGAAAATATAGATGATGATAAACACCCATGTGAAGTTTCAAGGTAATGGGCAAAGCAGTTGCAGAGATATAGTATAACGAAAAACTTTAACCAAAAACTTAACCAAAAACTTTAACCAAAAACTTAAAAGTAATTTGACCTTGACATTGGGCACAGGGGCCGCACGGGAGGGGGGTAGAATGAAAATATAGATGATGATAAACACCCATGTGAAGTTTCAAGGTAATGAATGGGCAAAGCAGTTGCAGAGATATAGCATAACTAAAAACTTTAACCAAAAAACTTAACCAAAAAACTTAACCAAAAACTTTAACCAAAGAACTTAACCAAAAACTTTAACCAAAAAACTTAACCAAACAACTTAACCAAAAACTTTAACCGGACACACGTACGTACGCCAAAGTGCCGACTATATCGCGATTTCCGCAAGCGGGCGCGACAAAAATGTGTACAGTAGAAGATCGATCTCTCGAACCGGCAACGGACTCGAAAAAAAGTGAATTAAATATTTAAAGGTGAATTTTGTTCAAATTAATTAATTATCGTGGTCATCTTGACGTGGAATTAACACGGTTTAATTTTTAAATTCGTGATTTAATGTCACCACCTGTCAAGCGAAACAATTCAAAGAGACCGCCAATCGTGATATTCGCACCTCGTTATGCAAACAGATCTGCTGGCGACAGACTTACCTGTACGAGCTATCAATAGCACTTTACGTTGATTGACTGACCAAGGGACCGTGACTTCGGTTCGAGAGTTCGACTTTACCGTAGTTCGAATTTTAGGTAAAAACATGTATGATTTATATACAGAAATTTGTCGGGACCACAGGATGAGTTCAAATTTTCCGGAGTGTTCGACAGAGACCTGTTCGAGAGATCGATCTTCTACTGTACATTGTATTCAGCTTTGAAATTAGAATAACCTGACCTGGTGCCTATTTCACCAACATTGCAAAGTATACTTATCTAGCAAAGCATACTTTGAGGGAGAAATTTAAGGATAAATTTATTAATTTTTATTATACTGAATTTATTACATTATCACAGCCATTTGTATATTTGTAATCATCAAATATGTGCAGTGGTTAGTTCTATATGAAATAATGCATTTCGGGAAAAATAAATGATTACTCCCTCAAAGCATACATTGCTAGAAAGGCATACTTTGCAATGTTGGTGAAATCGGCTACAGAGTCACTTAGCCCCACTCCCTAAAAGTAAAAGTAAACGCTTTGAAAATTGAATATGACCTGATCAGGTTGTGTGTAAGTGGCACACATTGAATATGACCTGATCAGGTTGTGTGTAAGTGGCACACATTGAATATGACCTGATCAGCATTGAATATGACCTGATCAGGTTGTGTGTAAGTGGCACACATTGAATATGACCTGATCAGGTTGTGTGTAAGTGGCACACATTTTCCCAGCCAGGGCCCATCAGTTGAGATTTAATGATTTGTGGCTGCGACTCGAGAAATGGGGCTTATGGGATTTGTGACAACTGTATTTCCTGATCAAATAGCACACTTCTGAAGCCTGATAACAATCTATAGTGCTTGTTTCACTGATGAAATGGCGACCAGTGGATCTGCGGATGCTGATCTGGATCTACACTGGTCACAAAACCCATGAGCCCCATTTCTCCAGTCACAGCCACATTTAATGATGCACTGACAATGTGGATTAGGATTTGATAACAACACTGATTTCATGACTGAAGGTAGAAGCTTTGATTTAATTTCTGGCTGAGTATACATATAGCAAAACTATCTATATGATAAATCAACACGCTCGCCTTAAATGATAAATCAACACGCTCGCCTTATATGATAAATCAACACGCTCGCCAAATCAACACGCTCGCCTTATATGATAAATCAACACGCTCGCCTTATATGATAAATCAACACGCTCGCCTTATATGATAAATCAACACGCTCGCCTTATATGATAAATCAATACGCTCGCCTTATATCATAAGCGGGCACTGTTGAAAATTACTGTAACAACACTAAATATTCAACACACTTCAACCTATAAAAATATCAATGTTCATAAAACAAATAGAAATCATGTGCTTATTGAGAAATAAGGCAAAATACAAAATATCAGCAGACGACAATTTTCCCAGCATTCTAAGGGTCAGTAATCACAGACTTAGCAATCTAAAGTGCTGTCAAACCATGTTTTCATTGGGAAAGAAGGCAAAATATAACACAACAGCAGACAACAATTTTTGTTCCCAGCATTGTAAGGTTTAGTACTTGCTGACTTACCACGGGGTACTGACTGAGGTCGTTGTACGTCCGGCCCGCGATCGTGTTCAGCTGTATCAGGTACTCAAAGTTGGAGATCTCTCGCTGCACCCATTTCTGTCCACATAAAACAATACGATGTTATGGCATGTGAAAATGTAATGTTCACCAAGCATTTCATACCGACGTAGGCCAGAAAAGTCAAGGAATATACTGTCACAGGGACAGATATGTTATCTGTGGCTTTTAATGCTTCATGCCTTTTCAGCGTTCCACCATTTTACAACCGATGCCTGTGAAAACTACCGGTCTGCTATGGGTCTCACTGTTTAGCTTTGGCTTCTCCCGGTAAATGGGTGGCCGGTCTGCCATGGGTTTCACTGTTCAGCTATTACATCTCGCCCTAGATGGGTGGCCGGTCTGTTATCGGTTTCATTGTTATTGCACGTGCATACCCTGCTTGTATACATCTGTCCCGTCCCGTCTATTGTAAACGTCCGCGTATTGTATATTCGTATTCATGTTACCCGGTCCACGAGAAAACTTCACCTGACTATTCGCAGTGCCTCTAAATTTATCGCCTACTTATACCCGTCTTTAATATTTTCAGGTCACCCATAATAAACTGTAAGTATATATTCACATATACAGTCGAACCTGTGTTAACGACCACCTGGGAATAGCGACCACTTGCCCACAACAGCCAGTTAAAACCACCCCCCGTCCAATTTTGTTCTTTAAAAGACCTTGGAATAACGACCACCCCCGAACTGCGACCAGCGACCAGCGACCAGCGACCAGCTATTTTCATTCCCACACGGCATTTTTGTATGTGAACAGCGACCATGTCATATTTTTGTCGGCAAAAAAAAATAGCACCACAATCGCTATTTTCCATTCATCAAAATCTGGTGGCTAACATCTGAATTGCAACTGGTCGTAACCAATTAGTCATCAATTACATTCGCATTCTTTCGAAAACATTTACCTTGCCCGATATGGTCGGTGTCATTTTGGCGACATTAAACATTTTCCATGAAAAATATTGCATAACTCCATTAACGGTAATTCCCGATATGTATTCCGTGTCGTGTATTCCAATAGGCATAATGCAATTCCGCGCAAGTCATAAAACTCCATCATTAGCTGGCAAACTGTGTTTACACGATGCTGATTCGTACAGTGACAAGACTAAGACTTCAAACACACCGTGCTTGTCAAGTGTAAATTTCACACCGCGGGGCACAAGGCCATATCAAAGATCAAACACGCGGTTGCTGACGTCAGTCACGTAGTCCACACTAGACTGGTACCCGGTCGGATGCGCAGCCTAGCGTTATTCCTAGCGACCGGGAACCAGTCTAAAGTGACACGACAAACGTGTTTATATGAATTGGGTCTCGATCTTCGACAAATCCCGGCTTATTGCATTAGCGGCCAGACCAGGCAGTGGATTCGAGTAGTCTGCCCATGGTTTACAATGCTCGCGAATCTCTAATTAAAAACATCAGTAATTACGTCAGCGGACATTGCCAATTCGTCATAGGCTGCTTAAATATTCAGGCTTGACCAGGATAGTATACATTGGACAGAAAGCAAATAAGCCTGGTGTTCTCTCCTGATTTGGATACCTATCTGGTGTGGGTTACTCGACTTGACACATTCAATGAAATATTGTTGTTACAAAAAATCTCGCGGTTTTCACAGGCCGCGCCACATAGGCTATCATTTTAATAAAGACTATATGACCGTTATTAATTTCAACTGATGGTGTGAAATTGAGAATAAGAAAACAAAATACTAATGGTCATGCTAAATTAAACCACTTACATGTAATTACGACAAGCTATTAAATGGTGCACCAAAGCAAGCCGCGGGATATACTTATCCCCTTTGCATATAATTTCCAAAGCGAGGCTGGGTTCAGAACACTAACAACAAGATGACAAAACAAAATAAATGACTATTTTAGCCATTTTCATGCAATTTTTAATTGATGAAAAGCAGATACACTCCACGATCGTGCAATAGCGAATCGGCAGGTGGAAGTGTATACAGCCAAGACGTTTTCTATGCATGCATATAGATTACAATAGAATGCTAAATACATGGCCGACTTTGTTGTGAAACCGGGAAAATGTTCGACCCTTGGAACAACGACCACCTGTCAACAACGACCACTTTGGCCACTTCCCTTTGCCGGTCGTTGTTCACAGGTTCGACTGTATATGAATTACACCAGGACTGAACCCACAGTGTGGACTACTTATTTATCCTCCATACACCTGTGACAACATACCTGCACAGTGTGGACTACTTATTTATCCTCCATACACCTGTGACAATGTACCTGCACAGTGTGGACTACTTATTTATCCTCCATACACCTGTGACAATGTACCTGCACAGTGTGGACTACTTATTTATCCTCCATACACCTGTGACAACGTACCTGCACAGCGTGGACTACTTATTTATCCTCCATACACCTGTGACAACGTACCTGCACAGTGTGGACTACTTATTTATCCTCCATACACCTGTGACAATGTACCTGCACAGTGTGGACTACTTATTTATCCTCCATACACCTGTGACAACGTACCTGCACGAGTCCAGAAGCCTTGAGGAGTTCGGCCGGTGACCTGGAGCCGTAGTAGATGAGGTTTGGGGGTCGCAGGCTCAGGATGCGGCTGTACACCTTGTTCCTCACCTGTAGGTCAGACGGGGTAATTGGTCGACTAATTCACTGAGCGATATGGATGTGAAATCTCAGGAAAATAGAGATTACCAGGATAGTGTCTTTTGATATCAAGTTTATCAGGCAAGGCTAGGAAACGAGTAGGAATTCCTTGGCTCGCCGAGGAATTCCGAGCAGAGCCTGATAAACTTGATATCAAAAGACAGTAGCCTGGTATTCTATTTGTCAGGTAACGTTTTATGCTCGAAAATGAACAAAAATGACATCGTTATCTATTGACAGAACGCGGAACTGTTTATGTCGAGTCATTACACTGAAGTCATTCGGTAACATCACGTGACGTCATTCGACCAATGGAACGTCAGTTTTCACTTCGTTGTAGCCCGGATGTTTGTATCAGGTCAATGCCTGAACAATATGTTATAAGTCAGTACGTATTCGATCAATACAGGGCAGGTTCCTTTCCATTGATGATGGTATGGGCAAGAATGATTGACAGATCGTGTTCAGCTACATATGTATGCATTCCAAATGTTCCTAATGGCATGTGACAGTGCATTGTTGTTTTGATGTTGACATCATCTGGCTTTAAAGGGACTGTGTCTTAGATGTCTCAGATATCCAATATGTATTTATCCACTTCATGCACAGTAGATGACATGTGTAAATCATCACACCATTTATTTGATCACATTTCCAATAACATGTTATATACAAGTACATGCTATCTGAAACTGTGATAAGCAGGGGAGACAATTTGGCTTGGCATACTATGACATTTTTGCTATACATGTACCAGTAAGGAAAATTGTGAAATTTATTTATTTTTTGCTGTGAAATAATATTATACCAAATTTTCCCATTTCCCAAGTTCCCATTATAGATACTACTAAAAAATTAATTGAAAATAATTTAGTAATTTCCAATAACCTCCGAAGGGAAGCACATTTAATACACATTGTTTAAAAATGTGGTCGAAAATTTAATAAAAAGAGTGACTTTAAAACAATGTGTAAAATAATTTAGTAACCACTGAATAGCAACAGCACATTTCCATTTACTAATACATATACAAACTTTCTATAAATAATAAAACAGAGCCAATTAGTCGAGCGCAATATTCCAGTATTTTGAAATAAACAACACGAGGAATATTTGGCAAGATTAGTGGTGGTGTACGTGCCTTTTTGAAGTTGAGGAAGTAGTTTGTCTGGTCAATAAGGAACAACTCCAGGGCTGACCGGCGGAGATTGTAGCGCCGGAAATGGATCTCGCGTAGCTGCGACAACGCCCATTTGAAGTCCTCGCCTCCTGAAAGTAAACCCACAAAAACGTACTTACATGTGCAGTATTACACTACGCATTGGCACACCTTATTTTTTTAGGAACACAGTCACAGTGTGACAAAACAACTATCATTGCGAGTTAGCGACCTTCGTGTTATTAGTGAGGGAGTCGAGTCTGTGAACACAAATCTCCTTGCCTGTTCCCACATGTTCTCCTAGCTTAAGACAATTAAACATGTTTTGTTATTTGGCGGATTTAGCAAATCCTTGTTATTTTCAATTATAAAACATATTGCATAATTTCTGATGTGTGTACTGTCAAGTACTTCAACAGACGGAAAGGAATTCCACACAAGTTAAATATCTATGAACAGATTGCAAATTAAACAAAAATAGGATTGTTCTAAATATACAGGGTGGTTCAAAATATATGTCCCTACTTTGGGACCTATCTGTTACAAGTAGATAATAATACAGTGGATCCTCTCTAAACCAGAAACACTGGGCACCACATTGTGTTCAATTTAGCTTAGTTTCACAGTAATCTATTTCATTGTTGTATCTGTTGATGATTGAACATGACAAAATTGTTCATGTAGTACTTAATTACAGTGGGATCTCTCTAAACCAGACAGCCTGTGCACCTCCCAGTGTGTCCGCTTTACAGCGGTTCCGCTGTATAAACCAGACAGCCTGTGCACCTCCCAGTGTGTCCGCTTTACAGCGGTTCCGCTTTATAAACCAGACAGCCTGTGCACCTCCCAGTGTGTCGCTTTACAGCGGTTCCGCTTTATAAACCAGACAGCCTGTGCACCTCCCAGTGTGTCCGCTTTACAGCGGTTCCGCTGTATAAACCAGACAGCCTGTGCACCTCCCAGTGTGTCCGCTTTACAGCGGTTCCGCTGTATAAACCAGACAGCCTGTGCACCTCCCAGTGTGTCCGCTTTACAGCGGTTCCGCTGTATAAACCAGACAGCCTGTGCACCTCCCAGTGTGTCCGCTTTACAGCGGTTCCGCTGTATAAACCAGACAGCCTGTGCACCTCCCAGTGTGTCCGCTTTACAGCGGTTCCGCTGTATAAACCAGACAGCCTGTGCACCTCCCAGTGTGTCCGCTTTACAGCGGTTCCGCTGTATATCACGACTAGCTTAAAGCAAGCTATTCAACTATAATTCCAGCACAAAAATATTTACACAATTCCCTAACATTTGATTGGCCCGTAGCAAGTCTCTGTCCAAAATTTATATCCCAGTAAACTCCCACGCCAAACTACTTTCCATAACCGTGAGGCGCAGTTAAAATAATTCTTAAGAAAACGGAAAATAAACACATTTTCTTGATGAATTTATTTCAAATGCTGGAATTATAAGGAATGAATGGCCTTTTTGTGGAATTTATCGGGGATATAAACTTGGAAAAGTCGCGGGAATACTGGACGAGGCCTTCCGGACTTCGTCCAGTATTCCCGCGACTTTTCCAAGTTTATACCCAGATAAATTCCATAAAAAGGCCATTCATTCCTATAGTGTCAGTCTGCTCACCAACTAGCTACCTCCCAGAATAAGCAATCTAACATTGTAGCGGATAATCACAAAAATTTGACTACAGCTAGCTGTGGTTTTTTTTTGCCAGACTCTAATTTGTCATAAATTAAACACCTATCTATCAACTTACAGACTTCTAACAGATTCTGCTCTTTCAATTTTGAGCAAGTGTCACTACAGACATGTATAGTGGTATTGGCAAATAGTGTAGATCCAGATGAGCCGGCTCATGACGAGATGTCTCATCAAGATCTGACTTTTGCAGTAATTTTCATATTTTTGACAACAAAACACCCCCTTTCATAAATGGAATAGTCTGAATATCATTTTGTGATGGTCGAATTGGTTGTAAAATTAACATATCAAAATCAATTCCAGTTACTTAGTGGTGAAAGGGTTAAGTAAAAAACATCTGACAACAAAAATGAATCGAGCATTGTAAAGGTTAATAATTCCAGCACAAAAATATTTACACAATTCCCTAACATTTGATTGGCCCGTAGCAAGTCTCTGTTCAAAATTGATATCCCAGTAAACTCCCACGCCAAACTACTTTCCGTAACCGTGAACCGCAGTTAAAATAATTCTTAAGAAAACGGAAAATAAACACATTTTCTTGATGAATTTATTTCAAATGCTGGAATTATAAGGAATGAATGGCCTTTTTGTGGAATTTATCGGGGATATAAACTTGGAAAAGTCGTGGGAATACTGGACGAGGCCTTCCGGCCTTCATCCAGTATTCCCGCGACTTTTCCAAGTTTATACCCCGATAAATTCCACAAAAAGGCCATTCATTCCTATAATATTTACCGCCTTCCTCTTTCATGGAGCTGCAGTCAAAGAAGTAGACATGCGTTGTTGTGACCTCCAGTCGACCTTTGATGTTCTCCACCAAGGTTATAAGTTCACACTCCTCAGATAAGACCAGTTTTTCCTTACCCTGGTATTCATCAGTCGCGGAACTGGAATAAATGGCCCAGTGCATGGTTACGTTTTAGATTCATCGGCCATGGGAGCTAAGGCATAAAACAATATGATTGTTTCCAGTTACCCGACCCCACCTAGATTTTCCCGCCGACCCTAAACTTTCTAGTAAAAAAATAAAATAATCATGTTATGTTGATTTACATATGTTTCCATGTCAACATAGTTGTTTACCATACACTATATAAACTATGACTGTAATGAGGCTTACCGGTATGTGTTTTGTGATTAGTATGTCTGATCAGGATCTGCACTGTTAGCCATTCCATCAATGAAAGACCAGTAATGCTTCTAACAAGCAATATATATTGTTATCAGGCTACAGGAGTGTGCTATTGTTAGTAGGCTACAGGAGTGTGCTATTTTTATGCTACAGAGTGCTATTGTTAGTAGGCTACAGGAGTGTGCATTGTAGGTAGGCTACAGGAGTGTGCTATTGTTTGTACACAGGAGTGTGCTATGGTATCAGGCTACAGGTAGGTGTGCTATTGTTAGTAGGCTACAGGAGTGCGATGTTAAGGTAGGCTACAGAGGTGTTGCTATTGTTTTCAGGCTACAGGAGTGTGCTATTGTTATCAGGGGCTACAGGAGTTAGTTAGGAAAGGAAGAGAGTTGGCTATTGTTAGCAGGCTACAGGAGTGTGCTATTGTTAGTAGGCTACAGGAGTGTGCTATTGTTAGTAGGCTACAGGAGTGTGCTATTGTTATCAGGCTACAGGAGTGTGCTATTGTTAGTCAGGCTACAGGAGTGTGCTATTGTTAGTAGGCTACTAGGTGTGTGCTATGTTAGTAGAATACAGGAGTGTGCTTTGTTATCAGGCTACAGGAGTGTGCTATTGTTATCAGGCTACATGAGTGTGCTATTGTTAGTAGGCTACAGGAGTGTGCTATTGTTATCAGGCTACAGGAGTGTGCTATTGTAGTAGGCTAGGGCTAGATGTGTGCTATTGTTATCAGGCTACATTGGGTGTATTGTGGTAGGCTACAGGAAGTGTGCTTTGTTATCTAGGGCCTAGAGTGGGTTTTTGGTGGTGTTTGGTTATGTTATGTGTGCTGTTATCAGCTACAGGAGTGTGCTATTGTTTAGGCTAGGGCTACCAGGAGTGTGCTATTGTTAGGGTAGGCTAGGAGTGGTGCTTTGTTATCTGGCTACAGGAGTGTGCTATTGTTATCAGGCTACAGGAGTGTGCTATTGTTAGTAGGCTACAGGAGTGTGCTATTGTTAGTAGGCTACAGGAGTGTGCTATTGTTAGTAGGCTACAGGAGTGTGCTATTGTTATCAGGCTACAGGAGTGTGCTATTGTTATAGGCTACAGGCGTGTGCTATTGTTGGTAGGTAGGCTTATGAGTGTGCTATTGTTAGAGGCTCTAACAGGGATGTGTGCTAGTGTTAGGTAGGCTACAGGAGTGTGCTATTGTTAGTAGGCTACAGGAGTGTGCTATTGTTATCAGGCTACAGGAGTGTGCTATTGTTAGTAGGCTACAGGAGTGTGCTATTGTTAGTAGGTCAGGAGTGTGCTATTTGTTGTAGGCTACAGGAGTGTGCTATTGTTTATCAGGCGTACAGGCGTGTGCTATTGTTAGTAGGCTACATGAGTGTGTTATTGGTTAATCAAGGTTTAGGGAGGAGTTGTGTATTTTTTGAGTCTTACAGGAGTGTGCTATTGTTAGTAGGGCTAGGATGTGTGCTATTGTTATTCAGGCTACAGGAGTTGTTGGCTATTGTTAAAGTTGGCTACAGGAGTGTGCTATTGTTAGTAGGCTACAGGAGTGTGCTATTGTTAGTAGGCTACAGGAGTGTGCTATTGTTATCAGGCTACAGGAGTGTGCTATTGTTAGTATCTACAGGAGTGTGCTATTGTTAGTAGGCTACTGGTTGATTTGGAGAGGTTTAGTGTGCTATTTTTAGTAGGCATACTAGGAGTCATGTGCTATTGTTAGTAGGCTACAGGAGTGTGCTATTGTTATCAGGCTACAGGAGTGTGCTATTGTTATCAGGCTACAGGAGTGTGCTATTGTTAGTAGGCTACAGGAGTGTGCTATTGTTATCAGGCTACAGGAGTGTGCTATTGTTAGTAGGCTACAGGAGTGTGCTATTGTTAGTAGGCAACCGGAGTGGCTTTTAGTTAGCAGGAGTCAGGAGTGTGGCATATTGTTAGTAGGCTACAGTTAGTGTGCTATTGTTATCAGGCTACAGGGAGTGTGCTATTTGGTTATCAGGCTACAGGAGTGTGCTAGGGTTTAGTAGGCTTACAGGATGTTTTGTGTTAGGGTAGGCTACAGGAGTTTGCTATTGTTAGTAGGCTTACAGGAGTGTGCTATTGTTAGTAGGCTACAGGAGTGTGCTATTGTTATCAGGCTACAGGAGTGTGCTATTGTTAGTAGGCTACATGAGTGTGCTATTGTTATCAGGCAAGGAGTGAGCTATGTTAGTAGTGACTGGATGTTGCTATAGGTTAGTAGGCTACAGGAGTGTGCTATTGTTAGTAGGCTACAGGAGTGTGCTATTGTTAGTAGGCTACAGGAGTGTGCTATTGTTATCAGGCTACAGGAGTGTGCTATTGTTATAGGCTACAGGAGTGTGCTATTGTTAGTAGGCTACAGGAGTGTGCTATTGTTAGTAGGCTACAGGAGTGTGCTATTGTTAGTAGGCTACAGGAGTGTGCTATTGTTAGTAGGCTACAGGATGTGCTATTTGTTTATCAGGTCATAAGGATGTGGGGCTATTGTATAAGGCTACAGGAGTGTGCTATTGTTATCAGGCTACAGGAGTGTGCTATTGTTATAGGCTACAGGAGTGTGCTATTGTTAGTAGGCTACAGGAGTGTGCTTTTGTTAGGTAGGCTAAAGAGTGCTATTGGTTAGTAGGCTACATGAGTGTGCTATTGTTTATCAGCTAAGTTTGTGTCTATTGGTTTAGTAGGCTACAGGAGTGTGCTATTGTTAGTAGGCTACAGGAGTGTGCTATTGTTATTCAGGGCTACCGGAGGTGCTATTGTTTTATCAGGCTACAGGAGTGTTGCTATTGTTAGTAGGCTATTAGGAGTTGTGTATTGTTAGTAGGCACATGAGTGCTATTGTTTACGATAAGTGTTGCATTGTTTAGGCTACAGGAGTGCTATTGTTGTAGGCTACAGGAGTGTCGATTGTTTAGTAGGGGCTACAGGAGTGAGCTATTGTTAAGTAGCTTACAGGAGGTGTATCAGTTAGTAGGCTACAGGAGTGTGCCTATTGGTTCGTAGGCTACAGGAAGTTGCTATTGTATAGGCTAACAGGAGTGTGCTATTGCATAGGTACAGGAGCGTGCCTATTGTTAGTAGGCTACAGGAGTGTGCTATTGTTAGTAGGCTACAGGAGTGTGCTATTGTTAGTAGGCTACAGGAGTGTGCTATTGTTAGTAGGCTACAGGAGTGTGCTATTCGATCAGGAGCTACATAAATACCATAAGCTCCATTTCTCCAGTCACAGTCACATTTTTTTGTGTTTGTTACTAATGTGACTGACCCTGAGTTTGTTAAACTGTATGTAACTGAAACCCAGACCCTTCAGACCTTTTATTGTACAATACGTGAATGGCATTGCAATTTACAGAGCCCCGCAGGGGACATGGATTTTTTTTATTAATTCGGTCCCACGAAATAACAACTTGTTCCCTCAAATTAACAAGTCGTTCCCACGATATAACAATTCGTTCCCTTGAATTAACAATTCGTTCCCACGATATGACAATTCATTCCCTCAATTTAACAATTTGTTCCCTCGAATTAACAATTCGTTCCCACGATATAACAATTAATTCCCACAAATTAACAATTTGTTCCTGTGGGAACGAATTGTTATTTCGTGGGAACGAATTGTTAAATTGAGGTAGCGAATTGCTAAATTGAGGGAACGAATTGTTAATTCGTGGGAACGAATTGTTAATTCGTGGGAACGATTTAATAAAAAAAGAGAATTCTAATTCCCCTGCTGGGCTCTGTAGCAATTAAGTTATATTGACACAGCTGAGAGAATTAATTAATTAATCTTTAGAATGTGGGAAACAAAAATTGTCGTCTGCTGTTGTTTTATATCTTGTCTTTTTCTCAATAAAATCATGGTTGGACAGCAATTGAGAATTGTTTCCATAGGAAATGATTCTAAAGTGCTGTAAAGCCATGGATTTGATGAGAAAAATTTAAAATAAACGGCAGACGACAACATTTAATTCAGCATCATAACGGTTAAATTCGGTTAATGTCCTAGATAGCCCTAGCGTACCTGCATGTTTGTCTGTTTAAAGGCGTTTAACGGCCTGTCAACTTGTTGTGGTCATTTTAGGCGGGCTCAAATGGGTTGAATTCAGTATTTGACCTGTATGGATGGGGGTGTGGGGAGGAGGGCGAGGATAATCATAGAATTGGAACAGAATAAAAACCCTTACTATGCCGAATTAAATGTTGTCGTCTGCTGGAAATGTTTTATTTTCAATATTTCTCGACAAAAACCTGGTTTTGACAGCACATGAGAATCGTCTCCAGTGGAGACGATTCTCATGTGCTGTCAAAACCAGTTTTTTGTTAAGAATTATAGCAACAAGAGTTGTCAAAAGACAACGAAGCTCGCCTGTTCGCAGCCTTCACTCAAACTTGGCACAGTTGCATAAAAAAACATGAATATTATATAACTTGACCTTGGGTTAAGGGGCGTGCGGTGGACCTTGACATTGGGGTCAGTGGTGCAAGGTGGGTCGTGGGCTTGCTATAGCATAATATAGCATATTAAGATGAATGCATGTATGAAATATCAATGCGCTCCCTGAAAACAGAAGTAAAACAAAATTTAACCCAAGTTTAAGTTTATGAACGCACTAAGTTGGTGATTTTCTACAGCATGATAGCTATTCACATGAGGAATGCATGTATGAATGTGCTAAGTTTGTGTCCTTCACCTTGGGGAAACAGGTGGGGGGTAGGTCATGGATTTGCTGTAGCAGAATAGAGGATCATCACATGAATGCATGTATGAATTATCAAAGCATTCCCTGTAAAGAAACAGAAGTTACACAACATTTACCCCAACGTTAAGTTTATGAACATGCTAAGTTTGTGACCTTGACCTTTGGGTAAGGGTTGGGTGGTGGGTTGTGGATTTGCTACAGCATGATAGAGGGTCATCTGAGGAATGCATGTATGAAATATCAAGGCGTTCCATAAAAGGAAACAGATGTTATAAGACATTTAACCCAACGTTAAGTTTATGAATGTGCTAAGTTTGTGATCTTGACCTTGGGGAAACGGGTGGGGGTGAGTCATGGATTTGCTATAGCACGATAGACTATCATCAGATGAATGCATGTATGAAATATCAAGGCGTTCCCTGTAACAAAACAGAAGTTACACAACATTTACCCCAACGTTAAGTTTATGAACATGCTAAGTTTGTGACCTTGACCTTTGGGTAAGGGTTGGGTGGTGGGTTGTGGAATTGCTACAGCATGATAGAGGGTCATCTGAGGAATGCATGTATGAAATATCAAGGCGTTCCATGAAAGGAAACAGATGTTATAAGACATAAGACATTTACACCAACGTTAAGTTTATGAATGTGCTAAGTTTGTGACCTTGACCCTGGGGTAAGGGGTGGGTGATGGGTCATGGATTTGCTATAGCACGATAGAGTATCATCAGATGAATGCATGTATGAAATATCAAGGCGTTCCATGAAAGGAAACAAATGTTTTATAAGACATTTACCCCAACATTAAGTATATGAATGTGCTATGTTTGTGACCTTGACCTTGGGGAAAGGGGTGGGGGTGGGTCATGGATTTGCTATAGCACGATAGAGTATCATCAGATGAATGCATGTATGAAATATCAAGGCGTTCCCTGTAAAGGAACAGAAGTTATAAAAAGACATTTACTCCAACGTTAAGTTTATGATGTTGATCTTGGGGAAAGGGGCGGGGGGGGGGGGGGGGATCATGGATTTGCTGTAGTACAATAGAGGATCATCCGATGAATGCATGTATGAAATATCAAAGTGTTCCCTGTAAAGAAACAGAAGTTACACAACATTTACCCCAACGTTAAGTTTATGAACATGCTAAGTTTGTGACCTTGACCTTGGGGTAAGGGTTGGGTGGTGGGTTGTGGATTTTCTACAGCATGATAGAGGGTCATTTGAGGAATGCATGTGTGAAATAACAAGCAAACAGATGTTATAAGACATTTACCACAACGTTAAGTTTATGAATGTGCTAAGTTTGTGACTTTGACCTCGGGAGGATTTGCGACAGCACGATAGGGTATCATCAGATGAATGCATGTATGAAATTTCAAGGCGTTTCAAGAAAGGAAACAGATGTTATAAGACATTTACCCCAACATTAAGTTTATGAATGTGCTAAGTTTGTGACCTTGACCTTGGGGTAAGGGGTGGGAGGTGGGTCATGGATTTGCTATAGTACGATAGAGTATCATCAGATGAATGCATGTATGAAATATGAAGGTATTCCCTGTAAATAAACAGAAGTTACACAACATTTACTGCAACGTTAAGTTTATGAACATGCTAAGTTTGTGACCTTGACCCTGGGGTAAGGGTTGGGTGGTGGGTCATGGATATGCTACAGCATGATAGAGGGTCATCTGAGGAATGCATGTATGAATATCAAGTTCTTTCATGAAAGAAAAACAGATGTTATAAGAAATAAACAATGCTACCATGAAAGAAAACAGATGTTTATAAGGCGGTTCCATGGAAAGAAAACAGATGTTAATAATAGAAAATTACCCCAACGTTAAGTTTATGAATGTGCTAAGGTTGTGACCTTGACCTTGGGGTAAGGGTTGGGTGGTGGGTCATGCATTTGCTACAGCATGATAGACGGTCATCTGAGGAATGCATGTATGAAATAACAAGGTGTTCCATGAAAGGAAACAGAAGTTATAAGACATTTACCCCAACGTTAAGTTTGTGAATGTACTAAGTTTGTGACCTTGACCCTGGGGTAAGGGTTGGGTGGTGGGTCATGGATTTGCTACAGCATGATAGAGGGTCATCTGAGGAATGCATGTATGAAATATCAAGGCGTTCCATGAAAGGAAACAAATGTTATAAGAAATTTACCCAACATTAAGTTTATGAATGTGCTAAGTTTGTGACCTTGACCTTGGGGTAAGGGTTGGGTGGTGGGCCATGGATTTGCTACAGCATGATAGAGGGTCATCTGAGGAATGCATGTATGAAATAACAAGGTGTTCCATGAAAGGAAACAGAAGTTATAAGACATTTACCCCAACGTTAAGTTTGTGGACGACGCCGACGATGCCGATGACGCCGGGGGTATGCCATAAGCTCTTCTGCACTTCGTGCAGGCGAGCTAAAAATGAAAAACAGCAGAGAGAAATTTCCGTCAACAGTGTCGGAAGGGTTAACATAATATATATTCAGCCCTGATAGTATAATAATCTGATCTGATGCCAGGTCTCCACCAGGCACCACAGCGGTCACTTAGCCCCACCCACTAAAAGTAATAGGAAGCACTAACCTTAATACTCATGTTATGGGAAAGCTGGATTCAGTCCCAGGGACATTGGCACTCTGGTAAGGATGAACACCATCATTAGCGTTATTAACATAACAGACCTTTATAGCAATGTTTGCAAACAGTAACGAGCCGTCTCATCAGGATCTGCACTTTTTGCAAGTAATTTATTTTTTAGACAAAAAAAAACAGCCCCTTTTTATAAATGGACTTATTTGAAAATCTTGGATTGGTCAGAAAATTAACATACGTATAACAATCCATTCCAGTTTATTAGGGTTGAAAGCGTTAAATTACTCTCACATGTTACCAATCTGTAAATTACTCTCGCATGTTACCAATCTGTAAATTACTCTCGCATGTTACCAATCTGTAAATTACTCTCGCATGTTACCAATCTGTAAATTACTCTCGCATGTTACCAATCTGTAAATTACTCTCGCATGTTACCAATCTGTAAATTACTCTCGCATGTTACAAATCTGTAAATTACTCTCGCATGTTACCAATCTGTAAATTACTCTCGCATGTTACCAATCTGTAAATTACTCTCGCATGTTACCAATCTGTAAATTACTCTTGCATGTTACCAATCTGTAAATAACTCTCTTCTTTTTTTTTTTCCTTATATTTAACGGCGGCACTGGCTCTAGGACCTTGCATGCCGTCTCCCAAGAATGGGAGAATGAACGGAGGTAGATACTTTTTGAGAGAAGCCGGTAATTCGTATTTACAGAGCAACTACGAATTATCGGTACCCATTTACAGCTGGGTGAACTGGAGCAGTGTGGATAAAGTGTCTTGCTCAAGGACACAACGCACGCCGCTAGTCAGGCTCGAACCCACGACCCTTGGATCAGTAGTCCGACACACTAACCATTACGCCACGGCGCTCCGTAAATTACTCTCGCATGTTACCAATCTGTAAATTACTCTCACATGTTACCAATCTGTAAATTACTCTCACATGTTACCAATCTGCCACACGCCCGCCATACCTCGATGTACTGATCACGTTCCATTCTTCGTCGCCAATAACATCGTCAGCCATGTTCTCCTTGGCAACGAGCGCATCCTTGACATCACTCAGGTGCTCCAGTTGGTTCATCTGCTCCATGCTATCTGTGCCTGCAATGATAAAGTTAGTGACAGCAGACGACAATATTTGGTTTTCCACCGTTTAACAATTAAAACAAGAATTCAGCTATGGAAGAGGTATCGCTCCTGCCGAGGCATTCAGTGCTCCAGATAAGCTGTGTATTTGCTTAAATACCCAATTAAAATTACCAAAAACCCAATTGAAATCAGAAGTTGCAAGTATTAACAAGAGTGGCGAAGGTTACAATATACGCCCGTCGAGGCAAGGCCAGTCAACAAGGGGAGATAATTCATCTTGACGTGATAAACATGTAAACCAAAATTGGTTACGATCCGTCAAGTAGAACTCGACTTATTGAGTGGACAAGGATACGGAGTCCGAAAATTAAAAAATGGGCAAAATCAATAGGCTTCTTCGTGTTGCCGTGATAAACATGTATACCGAACCGAATTTGGTTATGATTGGTCAAGTAGAACTTGAGTTATTGCGTGGACAAGGATACAGAGTGCGAAAATTGAAAATGGCTGCCAAGGGGAGATAAGTATCGGATTTTTTTCAAAATCAATAGGCTTCTTTGTCTTGCCATGATACATATGTATACCGAAATTGGTTTCGATCGGTGAAGTAGAACTTGAGTTATTGCGTGGACAAGGATACAGAGTGCAAAAATTAACAAGAGCTGTAGGAGAACAGCATAGCTCGACTACGAGGGTTGTCGATGTACACATAGCTTGACAAACAAGGTGGCCGCAACCTGCATAAAAACCTTAACCAAGGTTGAGTAAAAACCTTAACCAAGGGAAATTAAGTAAGTAATTCAAGGTTAAATGTAGGTCAATGTCAGATATAGGCCAGGGGTTATTGATGTACATCACTAGGAGATGGAGTTTTCCAAGTATGGTTGCTGTAGGCCTAGGAGTATTCCATATACAAGCTTGACTAAAAACCTTAACCAAGGGGAAATAACTAAGTAATCCAAGGGTAAAAGTAGGTCAAGGTAAAATATAGGTCAGGGATTAGTGATGTACATCACTAGGAGATGAAGTTGTCCAAGTATGGTTGCTATAGGCCCAGGAGTATTCCATATACAAGCTTGACTATAAACCTTAACCAAGTTTGAGTACAAACCTTAACCAAGGGGAAATAAGTAAGTAATTCAAGGTTAAATTTAGGTGAAGGTAAAATATAGGTCAGAGGTTATTGATGTACATCCCTATGAGAAAAAGTTATCCAAGTATGGTGGCTGTATGCACTTCCATCTACAAGCTTGACTAAAAACCTTAACCAAGGTTGACTAAAAACCTTAACCAAGGGGAATTAAGTAAGTAATTCAAGAGGCAAGAGGAAATGTAGGTCAAGGTCAAATATAGATCAGGGGTTATTGATGTACATCCCTATGAGAAACGGTTGTCCAAGTATGGTGTCTGTATGCACAATAGTATTCCATGTACAAGCTTGACTAAAAACCTTAACCAAGGGGAATTAACTAAGTCATTCAAGGTTAAATGTAGGTCAAGGTCAAATATAGGTCAGGGGTTGTTGATGTACATCACTAGGAGATGAAGTTGTCCAAGTATGGTTGGTGTAGGGCCAGGAGTATTCCATCTACAAGCTTGACTAAAAACATTAACCAAGGGGAATTAACTAAGTAATTCAAGAGGAAATGTAGGTCAAGGTCAACTATAGATCAGGGGTTATTGATGTACATCCCTATGATAATAGGTTGTCCAAGCATGGTGTCTGTATGCACAATAGTATTCCATGTACACGCTTGACTAAAAACCTTAACCAACGTTAGACTAAAAACCTTAACCAAGGGGAATTAACTAAGCAATTCAAGGTTAAATGTAGGTCAAGGTCAAACATAGGTCGGGGTTGTTGATGTACATCACTAGGAGATGAAGTTGTCCAAGTATGGTTGGTGTAGGGCTAGGAGTATTGCATATACAAACTTGACTAAAAACCTTAACCAAGGGGAATTAACTAAGTAATTCAAGAGGAAATGTAGGTCAAGGTCAAATATAGATCAGGGGTTATTGATGTACATCCCTATGAGAAAAGGTTGTCCAAGTATGGTGTATGTATGCACAATAATATTCCATGTACAAGCTGGACTAAAAACCTTAACCAATATTGACTAAAAACCTTAACCAATGGGAATTAACTAAGTAATTCAGGAGGAAATGTAGGTCAAGGTCAAATATAGATCAGGGGTTATTGATGTACATCCCTATGAGAAAAGGTTGTCCAAGTATGGTGTATGTATGCACAATAATATTCCATGTACAAGCTTGACTAAAAACCTTAACCAATATTGACTAAAAACCTTAACCAAGGGGAATTAACTAAGTAATTCAAGGTTAAATGTAGGTCAAGGTCAAATATAGGTCAGGGGTTGTTGATGTACATCACTAGGAGATGAAGTTGTCCAAGTATGGTGGGTGTAGGGCCAGGAGTATTCCATATACAAGCTTGACTAAAAACCTTAACCAAGGCGTGACGGTGACGCCGACGCCGGGGTGACTACATAAGCTCTAACTATTCTTTGAATAGTCGAGCTAATAACTATTCTTCGAATAGTCAAGCTAAAAATGGCTGCCAAGGGGAGATAAGTATCGGAATTTTTTTCAAAATCAATAGGCTTCTTTGTCTTGCCATGATAAACTTGTATACCGAATTTGGTTTCGATCGGTGAAGTAGAACTTGAGTTATTGTATGGACAAGGATACAGAGTGCGAAAATTAAAAATGCCGCCAAGGGGAGACAAGTCAAGGGTACAGAGTGGGAAAATTAACAAGCGGGCCATGATGGCCCTAATTCGCTCACCTGACTCCATGAACCCAAATTTGACCCTACGGGCAACGCCAATTTTTGACCCCGGGGTCACCATTTTAACAACTTTGAAAGAGCATTGTACATCGATCATTCTTACCAAGTTTCGTAGAAATCCTGCTGGCGGTTCATGAGAAAAAGATTTTTTAAGAATTTGTGCTATTTTTAGATGGCGGCCATGTTGGATTTCAGGCCAACTTAATTTTAACAACTTTGGAAAGGCTTCACCTAAGGAACATACAGGTACAGTTTGCTGACAATTGGCCAATCGGTTCACGAGACGACGATGTTTAAAATCTCTCATAAAAGGCTGACCTTTTGACCTTTCGTCTGCCATCTTGGATGACATAATCATTCGATTCCGACAAATATTGCACCAGAGCAATCGCGTCATCGATACCTTCAATTTGATATATGACATGAGCATATTTGGTCAAAAATAAGATTTGACCCCAATTTGACCACACGGGCCACGCCCATTTTTGACCCCGGGGTCGCCACTTTAACACCTTTGAAAGAGCATTCTACATCGATCATTCCTACCAAGTTTCGTCGAAATCCAGCTGGCGGTTCATGAGAAGAATATTTTTTAAGAATTTGTGCTATTTTTAGACGGCAGCCATCTTGGATTAGCGACGACCTCCGTTTTAACAAATCTGAAAAGGCTTCACCCATCAACCATAACTGTGATGTTTGGCCACCATGGGCCAAGCGGTTCGTGAGAAGAAGAATTTTGAAATCTCTAATAAAAGAACGACCTTTTGACCTTTCGGCGGCCATCTTCGATGACATAACCATCCGATTTCGATGAGTGATCGCCTCGTTGATACCTTTGATTTGATATATAACATGACCATATTCGGTCAAAAATGAAATTTGACCCCAATTTGACCCCACGGGCCACGCCCATTTTTGACACCGGGGTCACCATTTTAACAACTTTGAAAGAGCATTATACATCGATCATTCCTACCAAGTTTTGTGGAAATCCGGTTGGCGGTTCTTGAGAAAAAAATATTTTTTGAAGAATTTGTGCTATTTTTTAGACGGCGGCCATCTTGGATTACGTAATGACGTCATTTTACCTAAGGACCATGACCATGAAGTTTGGTGACTATAGGCCCAATGATTACCGAGGAGAAGACGTTTGAAAACGACGGACAACGGCTCAGCGGTGCAGGAGAAGAGGACGTTTGAAATTGTGGATGGACGGGCGACGGATGAAAAGTGGTAACAACAGCTTACTTGAGCCTCTGTCGAAATTTGGAAATTGACTCTGAAACTTGGCTTGACAGCTTTGAAATGATGTAACTAAGATTTTGAAAATTAGTCCACAAATTCAAAAAATATTTAAAAAATTCTATTTTTATCCCCCATGTTAAATTCCCATAGGAAAATTGTTTTTCGCAATAAAATCAATATTTGATGGAATTTCGTCAAATAATAAAAATTGCGGAGGGTGACTTTTTTGTTATTGATGAAAAAGTACTTACATTTAAATATTTTTTAGATTTTATGTTTAATAGCCAAAAGTTCTTTGGCAGCAAAATGTGGAACAGACAGTAGTTATTGTGCAGACAAGGATACAGAGTGCGAAAATTGAAAATGGAAATTTTTGAAAATCAATACGGTTCTTCGCATTGTCGTGATATACCAAATTTGGTTAATTTTGTTAAGTAGAACTTAAAATTAGAAATAGCCGCCAAGGGGAGATAAGTCATCGGCAAATTTTTTAAAATCAAAAGGTTTGGTTACAGGTTTGGTTACGATTGGTCAAGTAGACAAGTAGAGCTTACAGTTATTGAGTGGACAAAAATTAAAATGGCCGTCAAGGGGAGATTAGTCATAAAAAACTTTTGAAAATCTAGACTTCTTCGTCTTCGCCGTGATAAACATGTATACCAAATTTGGTTACAATCCGTCAAGTAGAACTCTAGTTATTGCGTGGACAAGCTGTGCCCGCCTGCATGCCCGTACAAGATGAATACATAATATGTCCCGTTTTTTCAAACAGGCGTATAAAAACAATACACCCCTCGACACACACACACACTGTATGCTGGGGGTCGACGCCAATGAAACTTTCAGATTTTGAGCACAGAATTTGGGTAGTTTTACATGATAAGTGAAGATTGTCACATAGATAAATGGGCATTACATGTCGTTATCTGACAAATGTTATCAGTGACAGAATGTATTGGTGATAGATAAATGGAGGAGGAAGATGTTGGTGACAAGTGTAACACAAGATCAGGCTGAACATTGACACTATGATATCATTCTGTGTCAGAAGGGAATGTACCGGTACTAGCCAGTTTCACTAAAATATTTGTACAATTTTTTTTATGCATTTGCTTCTCGCATTAATGGTGTTCCAGGGCTCCAGATAAGGAATTAGTAATTGAGTATTGTCACTCCATCATTTCTGAAGCATTGGGTATTTCAAAATGTTAATTGTGTAAAATAGAATCACACTACTGTTTACACATCAGCAGACCGCACTCATTGAATAGTTTGCTTCTAAATGAAAACACATCTTGGTATTTCATTAGAATTGTCTCCTTGGAGACAATTCTAATGAAATACCAAGATGTGTTTTCATGGAAAAATATGAAAATATGCTATATTTGTGGTCTGTTTATTGTTTTCTGTAGCATGGTAAAGATACCACCAATTTTGCATTGCTATTTGATACTCACTACTTCTGATTTCAATTGCATTTTTGGCAATTTTAATTGGGTATTTACGCAAATACGCACCTTATCTGGAGCTCTGGTGTTCCCTACTGCTACCAATTTCCACAAACTTGAATAGCCACACAATTAAAGATTTATTATTGGCTGTAAGTGCAAATTGTATTGCAAAATTTCCAGTTTGCACTTACTAACTTGTATGAAGTTTATTGTAATGGGCCCCTGGTTTCAGCAAACAAAGTTTGAGCAAAGTGATATTCTGAAGATCCAGCTGTCAGCATCTACATGCCTAGCCATCAGTACAAGGGCTTTTATAGTGACTTGTACAGTCCCAAACCAGCCTGCACATCTGCACAGTCTGATCAGTGCCTACATGGTTCACTGTTCAGTTGGGGAAACATTTCTGATGCCACTAACAAATAAAGTGTGTTTTTTTTTCTAAAAAATATGAAAATTACTTGCAAAAAGTGCAGATCCTGATGAGTCGGCTCGTCACAAGCTGGCTCATATGGATCTACACTGTGTGCAAAGGGTGGATTGTTCAAGGTCCCTTTTGTTGAATATTTGCCCACATCCCAGCCACTTACTGTAAAGTGATGACAAACGCCCCAAATTGGCAGAGATATGTGGCTGTCCCTGGAGAAATGGGGCATATGGCATTTATGTTCTGTCTATATGTTCTGCTCCTGCCCTTCTATCGCAATTCTGCAGCATTATAATGATCTATACATTTGTTAGAAATACAACAGGTGTTTCACAGACTGAAAGGCAATGAGAGCAGAGCCTGATCAGACTGCGAGGATGCATAGGCTAGTCTGGATGTGCACTGGTTGTAAATGTCATAATCCCCATTTCTCCAGTCACAGCCACATATAAACTTTCCATGATATGAGTGACTTTATCACCGTTTTAATTTTTATCAGCCTCAGATAACCTACCCAGATTATATCTCTATGCTATGATAAAACACACATTATTGTGATAAGTATAAGTTAGATAATGTGTTAGTTAACAGCGCATGGGGGAAATTTAAGAGGCCGGAAATTGTCGAGCCGCTATTTCGGCCGCTTTTAATTCCCCCACGCGCTGTTAACTAACCAAATTCAACGAGAAGACATTATCTAACTAATTTATTGCACGGATACGTCGAAAGCCTGAGATAAAACTATATATTTTGTCGAATTTATTGTAAGTTTAATACAAATACTATAATTACACAATTTAATTCCAGCCATTCCTCTTGGGTACCCCGCTTTTATTTACATTTCTGCAGACATGTCCTCAATACCCTGCGGTCACGTGACCAGTTAAAAGTGACAACAATATAGCAGGTGTCTGTTATCTGGTTCACAATCTGACCGAGGCTGGACTACTATGTTTGCATGCAATAAGTGTATAACCAACACAGCATGCATACCTGCGCTGCTTGATCAGTGACTACGGTGTTCGTGGTTCTTGAACGGGGGTACGTACTCTGCAAGTTTATTCAGCTATTCGCTGTTATATTATCGAGCCGTCTGGGCACGGGCTTATATAACTTTCTGAGCTCATTCTCCAAATTCGTACTTTCGTGTTTGCAGAGGCTGAGCATAGCTCAGCATCGACTAGTCATTTTTTCTGATTATGATTAAAAGAAGAGAACACATGTACTCATACTTTTTAAACACGGCGGAATTCATAGCAATTATTGGTAGGTGCAAAACGAACCCGAATGTTCTGGAAAATCCGAAAATTCGGGTTAGTGGTAAACATGTTAAGGCGAAACAGCATCAACACTGGTCACACATACAGACAGTGTACCTTATAACAATTATATCACTCCACGAGCTTTTAGTGTTATTGTCATTTTCATAGCACTAATTAATAGTATTTTTGTATTTTCGTAACACAGCACCAGGAAACTTCATATTCGGGGTATCGATCCGAAAGTCGCCCAGTCACGTGTAGCCTGTCAATCATGAATGGGTCATGTTATCAGGCCATGACTGGTTAAAGGTTATTCACCGATATTGCTCTACTTTAATTTATTGCTGATATTTGCACATGCGCAGGTTATCCTGACATGTAGAATAGGCGTTAATCTCAAGCATATAGCACATGCTAGTACGGAAGCCCATTAGGGCCACTTCACTTTTGTTTAATTCCATTTATTCAAGATCTTTTCTTGAATTTTCGAGATTCTTTCTTGAATTTTCAAGAATTCCCGAAATATTGACATAAACGACCAAAAATACAAAAAAATAAAATGCGTTCCTATATTTGTTGTTGTTGTTAGTCTTTGGGGTAAAATCCGGTATTGGAATATTGGATTCGTATTCTAAACAGTTCGCGCCTTACTATCGCCTTACTCGTTCCGGCCCTGTGTCATATTCGATACACATTTTCAATCTCTAATTAAAAGCATTATAATTACGTCAGTGGACAATGCAAATTCGTCATAGCTATAGGCTGCTTTCAGCGTCATTTACGGAAGATACAACTGATTTTGAAATATTACATACTGTAGGCGAAAGTTGTGTGTTGCTTTGTGGAAAAAAATCGATAACACCCAACCGTGTCAACTAACAGGTGCTTATCTTATGTCATCATTCAGCACGAGGCTGTAAACTGTGTGACCTTTAGGCTATGTTTTGAAATTGCACTGATTGGTCAACACGCTTTTTGATGTGTGCCGCAGATGTGGCGAACGTGCGGCTTTCATCCTCGCATCATGGGGGCAATCAGTAACCCATTTCATGCTGAGGTATCCTATTATTAAAATGCAAAATATTTTCCTTCTATGCACTCAGAAGTATATGCCGCGACCAACATTTAAACATTCGAGACGGTTCAAATGAGTGGTCACAAGATATACTTTCAGTGAGAAATAACAAAAATAAAAATATGATCGCAAATATAACACGATTTATGACAATAGTCTGTTACACATTTAACACGATTTTGATATACAAATAGGCAAAAAAATCAGGAGCCAAAGCACAACCATGTACTAACCGAGAACGTGTTATAGTGAAGCGTGTACTACCGAGTTCACAGTGTAATTGAAGATACTAGAAAACGGTGAAATACGGACCGGGGAATCACGGACATAGAGTTGGCAAATTACGGACATAGCAAACTATGATAGGGAAAATACAGACAAAAACGTCCAAGGTACGAATAAAACTAGAAATGTGGCCTGTCGGCACACGAATGCCCCCGCTGGCAGCCAAAGAAAACGAGGCATATTTGATTACAAGCCATTTACCCGAGTACGGACGGACGCCGGTAACACTATATGCCCCACTCACCATTCGGTTGCGGGGGCATAAAAAAGGTGAAGGTCAAAGGTCAAGGTCGAAGTACTGGGTGGTGGAGTGTGTAGGGCATGTTCATATGTATCATGTGTATAAATATTTAAGGGATTGGCAAAAGTATTGAGAAGTTAGTGTAGGATTGAGAAACGTGCACGTAGATTTGTCCCAAAGTTCCAAGCAAACATTTAAAGTGGAAAAGGTCAAGGCCAAAGGTCAAGGTCGAAGTACTGTGGGGTGGAGTGTGTAAGGGATGTTCATATGTATCATGTGTATAAATATTGACATAATATGTGAAACCATGTAGAAGTTACTAAAGAATATAATATCGGGACGGACGTACGGACGGACGTACGGGATGGACGGACGGACGTACGGACGGATGCCGGTAACACTATATGCCCCCGTACCTTTCGGTAGCGGGGGCATAAAAACAGTGTGGGGGAATAAATAACAAGTTGGCGATTTTTTTTCATTTTTTTGTTTCATTGGATGCGTCTTATAATCTCATGTAGACATTTTCCCCCAGATTTTGGACTGAAAATAGGGGTGCGTCTTCTGCACTCTTGCGACCTATAATCGCAAGAATACGGTACTTATAAGAATTAACACCTTTGTCAGCACTCAGGCAACATCATATCTGGCTGTGACTGGAGAAATGGGGCTTATGGAATTTGTGACCAATGTAGCTGCCGATCAAATAGTACACTCCTGTAACTGATAACGATCAATATTGCTTGTTAAAAGCATGACAGGTGTTTCATTGATGGAACGGCGAACAGTGCAGATCATGATCAGACGGTGCGGAAGCAGTCTGATCTGGATCTACACTGCTCACAAAACCCATAAGCCCCATTTCTCCATTCACAGCCGAAGATGAATAAACCCCAGAACATTTAAAATTAGCATCAATTCAAGATTTCAAACGCAGAAAACTAGAATTTGTGAAGAATTAGCACCTGGAAAAGAACATGAGTATAATACACGGCTATAACTACACGGCTATAATACACGGCATAATACACGGCTACAATACACGGCTACAATACAAGGCTACACAATACACGGCTACAATACAGCTACAAATGATAATTTTTATATATTGGAGAGTGTCATGCAGTTCTCCCAGTTTTGACAGATGTGGTTTTGTGATGGCAGGCTTGATCTACATGTAGGTCAGTGTCCCAGCTAGCGAGAGTGCATGATCATTTTAGATATGCTAATTTTGACAATGGAATTATTGGTGCTCCAAATAGTAAATCAGCCTATCAGACAGGCATGCAGTGTTTCACGCAGTTTCTAACAATGTCCGGTTGTATTACGCGTCCAGGTACGTTACCCATTCTAACGGAGGATGTTCTCATTTATTTTGTGACATTCTGTTACAAGTCACTGCAGCTGCAGCTGGCTACTATTAAACTATATCTGGCAGGTATTTGTTTTCACTATCTGCAAGCAGGCATGAGCAATCCTATGTCTTCCATGGATAGACTACAATGTGTTCTACGTGGTGTTAAACGTAGTCAAGGTTCGAAGACGAGGTTGAGACTGCCTATAACTTTTTCAATTCTGAAGCAGATGTGTGACTTATTACATGCGGGAGTTTTTACCCCAAACTTAGATTTGACGTTACAATGTATGTTTCGGCTTTCTTCGCTGCGGTGAGTTCACTGTTAAAGCTCGGAATGATGATGTTTATTCATATTTGAAATGTCAGGATGTGTCGTTCTTGACAGATCATTCTATGTTTTGTCTTACGCTACCTACTTCCAAGACTGATCCATTCAGTGTAGGCGTTGATATACCGATATACAGAAATAACTCCATTAATTGCTGTCCAGTGTATTTGATGGAACATTATTTGTGTCTCCGCAGAGAGCAGCTTACATCTACTGCGTTTTGTTATGATATCTCGCCACTATTCATAGACGTGGATGGCAAACCGTTCACTAGGACGAAGTTTCTTTATTATGTGAAGCAAGTTTTATGCAGACTCGGTTATGACGAGAATAAATATAGTGGTCATTCATTTCGAATTGGTGCTGCAAGCAGTGCAGCAAAAGCTAACATTGAAGATCACATGATACAAACTCTCGGTCGATGGTCTTCATCATGCTATACCAGGTACATCAGAGTTGCACACAGTGCTATACAAGCTGCACAGGCCCGGATGTGTCATTGACTTCGTACAAGGTAAACAATACTGTGGATGTGATAGTTTGTGCACTTTATTTAACAGCAGGTTACACACAGATGTTATATTTTTCTACATGTTCTTGTTGGGTACAAACTATTAATTAAGTTTGTTATGAGTACACGCAGACCTAATTAATTTCTCCTTTTGGGGGCACTCATTGCTATTTTTAGTTTAACGATATCAATTCGTTTTGGACTATTTTTCCCCCTTTTCGATAAATTAATTTATATGTACATTTATGTGCGGCATCAGTTGAAACATTTGCCAGACTTGTTGATACAACATTCACTCGCCTGAAGCGACTCGTCCGAGTACGTACGCTCGACACAACATTCTGTACGCTCGTCTCACCTCATTATCGGCTCGCCAGTCGGTACACTCGACTGCCCTGGACGACCCACCTCTCTATAGTTCCGAGTAACGCCTCGACTCGCCAGATCGGTTACGCTCAGACCTACCCTGCACCACTTTCCTCACTATAGTCGGTACGCTCGACTCGCCAGTCGGTACGCTCGACTAATTTCGACGACTCACCTCTTTATAGTCAGTACGCTCGACTCGACAGTCGGTACGCTCGACTCGCATTCGAGTTGTTAACTCAACTCAGATCTTTCTAGTCGTCCACTTGATGCACATCCTAGTTGTTAACTCAACTCAGCTCTTTCTAGTCGTATGCTCAACTCACCTCTTTCTAGTCTTTCACTCGACTCGTCACCCTCTAGTCGTTTCACGCGAGTTATTAGCTCTACACATTCACTCCGCCATAGTCGTGCAAGAGGATAGCTACTGCATACGTCTCACCTCTTGCTCAGAGAAATCTGGTCTGGCACATGCGAGTCTGATGAAGCACAACACCAAATAGCAGGTAGCCCCCAATGAGGAGCCAAATATGTTAGATATGTGGTCATGTAATATATATGATACATGTAGTACCGGTACTATGTTAGCTTAATAAGATATTTCATGTTTTCTATATACAGTTGCATGATGTGGGGATTGGTGGGTCAGAGGGATGGAGTGGGGTTATTGAGTATTTCAGATAACTGATAAAGGAAGGACAAGACAAGTTACAGCATAATGATGATCTTCCTGCAAGTTTAGGTAATAGTCAATCGAGTAATCTGGTAATAGTGTATAAATACACGGCTACAATACACGGCTATAATACACGGCTATAATACACGGTTACAATACACCACTATAATACACGGCTACAATCATGGCTATAACGGCTATAACACGGTTACAATACACCACTATAATACACTACAATATGGCTAATACACGGCATAACAACGGTTACAATACACCACTATAACACGGTTACAATCACCATAATACGGCATAACACGGCTACAATCACTGATAATACACGGCTATAATACACGGTCTACATGGCTAATACACGGCTACAATACACGGCTATAATACACCACTATAACACGGCTACATCATGGCTATAATACACGGCTCAACGCGGCTATTAATACACGGCTATACGCGGCTACAATCACGGCTATACTATATAACACGGCTATACACATGGTATAATACACACGGCTATTACACGGACGGCTAAAATACACGGCTACGGCTATAATACACGGCTATAATACACGCAGGGCTTCTAAAATTTTCAGTTTATCAGTTCTGGACCGATTTTTGATATCTCAGACCGATTGAGATTTGAAATCGGTCCGAGAAAAATTACCTATTTGCTGCTTTTTCCTATCAACCGTGTAAATGTTGACACCAAGTAATGTCAATTTTGTGACACATATCCGGGGAATATCCGTGTTAACAAACATCGTTGTGTGTTTGGTCAGATGCATTCGGTGTGTTTCGGCTTTCATCGATATGGTTATACTGATGAAAGCCGTAACACGCCGAATGCCTGTGTGTTTGGTCGCCTTTCAACACATTTCTCCACGTATCGATTTTTCATAACACGCGCGTGGTAATTGTTACAGGTGAAGGTCTCAATAGATGAAGAGCGGTTTATAAATAGACTGGCTTTAGCGTATTTAAAATAAAATAAAGAACCTATGCACTGTGGTTAATATCCGTGTTTGTAATATTTAATATTATACATTGCATCCCCAAGTTACAAGTAACTGACACGGACTATTCCATATTAAGTGTGGAACTGTTACATTATGCTGTATTAGGGGTAATTTTTGGTATAAATAAAGTATGTACGAATGGCGTAGATCCTGATGAGATGACTCGTGAATAGCATGCTCATTGGGATCTACAGTTTGCAAACAATTTGATAAAGGACAAAGGTATCTGTCATTTTATAAGTATTATGATTCGTCTAGAGCTGTCGTTTCGCAATTTTTCCGTTTTACGAAAACATACGAATCGTCTCCTAAATATATGAGAATCGTCTCGCGTTTTTGCCATCTCGCCTTCCGCTTTTGGAAATATATTTTGCTGTCACCCGAATTATAAAACGCAGGTAACGCAGGGCGACTTACCCTGTGTTATAGACAGAACATTCGGGTTAGTTTTGCTCATGCGCGTTGATGCAGATCGTGAAGCAAAAATGCGCGATCTTCTATCTGTGGGTGAAGTTGCGAAAAAGCAAGATTGAATACGATACAACCGCGTATTTTCTTTCGCAAGCTCGCGATCATACTTCGCATTTGCGCGATCAACCTATGCTCGATATCGCTAGAACGCGTCCCCAACAGGAGACGTAAAAATAGTATTAGGAGACGATTCTCATGTGCTGCTGAAACATGCTTTTATTAAGAAGTAGAACAAATGTGCACAGACACCAATAATATGATAATATAATACACGGCTACAATACAATACACGGCTACAATACACGGCTATAATACACGGCTACAATACACGGCTATAATACATGGCTATAATACACGGCTATAATACACGGCTATAATACATGGCTATAATACACGGCTATAATACACGGCTACAATACACGGCTATAATACATGGCTATAATACACGGCTATAATACACGGCTATAATACATGGCTATAATACACGGCTATAATATAATACACGGCTATAATAATGGCTATAATACATGACAATAATACATGGCTATAATACACGGCTATAATACACATGCTAAGTGCAACAATTTTACTTTCCAAGATCTTGTTGATAGGTCACTGATGTCACTGATTATGACATGAAACGTCATAAACTACAAGAGAGCATTGGCATACACTGCACAGCAATCTGGTAACAAGTGTGCCAAAGACCAACATATACGCTATCTAGGCCTGGTCAGTAAAGGGAAACAAAGGGTGATAACTCATCATCAGACCAGATGGCCGCGGCCCGCATGTCGAGCCCGCCGAGACATTTGATGGTCTTGGAGTGTATTTATTTTAAGATTGAATTAAGGGTTGTGGATAAGGTATGTAAAAGCTTTAAAGCAAACTTTAGTCATTTGACCTTGACCTTGGGCATGTGGACCACATGGGCAGGCTATAGAATGAAAATATGAATGATGAATAAGAAGTATTGAATGTTGGAAGTAAATCGGAGTAAATGTTGTGGAGATATAAGGTATGTAAACACTTTAACACAAATTTCAAGTCATTTGACCTGGGGGCACAGGAGCTGCATGAGTGAGCACATAATGAATATATGGATGATGACCAATAAGCATACAACGTTTCAAGCAAATCCGACTTACGGTTACAGAGATAGTAGGAATTTTAACGCAAATTTTGACAAAAAGTAATTTTACCTTGACCTTGGGCACAGAGGCCGCCTGAGTGGGACACAGCATGAATATATGGATGATGACTAATAAGCATATGAAGTTTCAAGTCAATGTGTCTTAGTACTGCAGAGTGATAAGGTAGTTAAAAACTTTAACGCAGATTTTGGACGGACGGACACAAGCATTGACACACGGACGGACGTTCCTACAAATGGCTACTTATGTGGCCAACCCTAACCTTTTCCTTTATTCATCCCCATTTTTAGCCACATAAAATCACGGAACAATAGAATATTGCATAACCTATTGTTCTCCTAGCCACATATGTATCCATTTGTAAGCTCGGACGGACGCACGGACGGACGCACGGACACCTGGACGTCATTGTGATCACTATGTCTCGCTTTCCGCAAGCGGGCTCGACAAAAATGATGACAGTCGAGAGGGTTCTATCTCTTGCCATAGTGAACAGGTATAGGAAGTTTAGTAATTTTAGACTGGCTGTGAATCTCATCGAAGGCACTACACAATCTATATGCAATCAGACGCGATCATTGTCACACTAAGAATGTTGTTCAATATTAGTTTTCTTTAGTAACTTACCGAGATTATCCCTCAGCAGGCTGGCATCCTTGTGGATATCAAAGCTGTAGTTCTGTATCAGTTTCACCTTCATGCGCGAGAAGTTCTCCTGGTTTGACAGTTTCCAGTGGTGGTCAGCCGTGTGTCTGGGGACAATGTAGGCAAGGTGAAGGTCAAATAAACTTAACCTCTCGGATAAAGATATTTTCTAACGATAGTTAAACCTTCAAACACTGTGGAGTATTTATGTTGAAATGTGCTCTGTACAAGTTTCTTTACCAGATTTACAACCATCAAGGGAAATAAATCGTGTATTTCAAAACGGGTTGGTGAATAAATAGAGGATCTTACAGGAGTGATGATTTAATATGATATTTATTAAACAAGTTTACTGATTTCATAAGAAACGAGGCTATGCCAAGTTCTTATGATATCAGTCAACAAGTTTAATTAATATCATATTAAATCAACACAAAGGTTAGATTCTATTTATTGAATTAGCACATCACAATACGTTGAAGCTAAAATTATCACCTAGCGTGTTTTCTGTACCGACCTCATTTGCATATTTATCACACTAGTGTATTATGATTTTTATTACACCGTGTTATTACACTGTGAAAGTCTATTTTATGCAATAAACTTCATTTATTTAAAGCAAAATGGGGAGATTAATCAACACACTGGCTAGAAAGGTAACATACAAGAGATTGTGCAGGCCCGTAGCCAGCAGGGGGTCGGCGGGGGGTCGGAGCAGCCTCGAGGTCCACTTTTTTAGCCTCGAGGTCCACTTTTTTTGACCCCCTAGATACCTCAGGCCCCTTGGGCCTTCGAAACGACTCCCCCTTCAAACAGGTCTGGCTAAGGGCCTGTTGTGAGTTTCTTTATCAGTTTTACAAACATCGAGGGAAACAAATCCCGTATTTCAAATGGGTTTTAACCCTTTCACCCCTAAGTAACTGGAACGGATTTTGACATGTTAATTTTGCAACCAATCTAACTGTCACAAAATGGTTTTCGGACTAGTCCATTTATGAAACGGGGTATTTTTGGTTCTCAAAATATGAAAATTGCTTTCAAAAAGTGCAGATCCTGATGAGACGGCTCGTGACACATCTGGATCTAAACTTTTTGCCAATACCACTATACAGGCCTGTGGCGTTGAAAGGGTTAAAGCAAATATCAGCAAAATGTGGGGAGTACTAGAAAGCTACTACATAGTTCCCACCTGCCGGCCCAGGCGCCACGCTCCCCAGTGAAGAAGCGTTTGGAGGCGCGCCACTGGCGCAGTGCGGAGAGATGCTGGTTACGGAGCTGGGTGGTCACGTTCTGGAACCTCCGCTCCTCCAACGACACCCGCCTAGTGTATGCCTCCACAATCTGGCTCTATATACACACAGAATATCAAACAGTAGCGAATGACAACATGAATTGGAAAACAACTTCTCTGATGGAAAACATTAGTTTTATTTATACAGCTGAATCTCGTTATCTCAATATCGTTTATCTCGATATACCTGCTTATCTCGATATACCTGCTTATCTCGATATACCTGCTTATCTCGATATACATCCCAGGTCCCAGCAGAATTCCCTATATAGATCATATATTTTACTCCTGATAACTCAATATCGGATATGTCGATATATCGGTTTACTCGAAGTGGAAATCGAGTCCCGATAGTATGTTTCCTTCAAATTTGTATTCTGATATGTCGATGCGAAAATTAAGCGCCCGGCGCCGCCAAGTCTGAATCAGCGCGATTATCTCAGGAAAGTTTTCACACGTCTATAGAAACCAAAGACACCGCTGCCGCTAAAATGCGTTTAAAATTGCATGACCAGTTAAAGCAGTTCACTTAAAACCATAATTAATAAATTAAACTTAATGCGATATCAAATCTCTTTTAACAGAAAAATGAATTAAGCGGTGTAGCAAGAAGTAAATCGTCTGTTAATTATGAAAACAGTTTAGAATAAACACTCAAGCCGCGATTTAATCGCGATTTATGAAAACAACGGAAACGAAGTAAAGAGGCATTTCTGAAGCGATTTTGTTCAGTTTTTTTTTCTCGAGAAATTTGGCGAATTGTTATCTCGAAGTTCGGATATGTCGATATATTTTCATCAGTCCATTCGACTTCGAGATAACGAGAATGACTTGTATATTGAATTGTATTAAATGGACTGTCAGCAGCTAAGGTCATTTTGGTCGGGGTTAATGGGATCGAATGCCATATTTCACCACTACCAATAGGGGGAAAATCTCACAATACGAACTGAATAGTTACATAAACAAGAATGCAGCCCATCGCTGTGGTGGCTGGATCATAAACAAGAATGCAGCCCATCGCTGTGGTGGCTGGATCATAAACAAGAATGCAGCCCATCGCTGTGGTGGCTGGATCATAAACATGAGTATTGATAAAGAAGTTATATAAGAATAGAGGAACATGTATGCATCAACTGAATGAAAACAAGAATTCCGCCACAGAAGCGGTATCGCGCCTGCCGAGGCATTTGACCGTGAACATTACAAGTAAATAAATGACCTTGACTTGAGAATTTGGATGTGGGGGTGTGCGTAATGAAGCATCATCCCTAGACAAACATTGATGTGAAATATTATCAAAGTCTGGCAAAGGGTTAAAGAGATATTGTGAAAAAACAATAACTTTAACGCATTTGCCTTACAAAAAAAACGGACGTCGCGGACGACGACGCGGACGACGGAAAAAGCGCCGACTATAGTCGCGCCTCTGCTAAAGCAGGCGCGACAAAAAGGATGATGACAAACATGCATATGAAGCTTGAAGCAAATCACTCATATGGTAAAGAAGAGTGAGTGAGTGAATAGGGTTTAACGTCCGCTTTTCTGACATAGAGGTACAAGCCTCAGGGAGTCTACACGCAGACGGGTCAACGGGGTCGAGTCCCATATCCACCTGTCCAAGGGGGGTAAATCCCAACTTCAGAACTCAATATTTACAATCAAAATATATATTCAGTCCTGAAATTAGAACAACCTGATCTGGTGCCAGGCCCTCGCCACACCAGCATCATTTATCCCATCCCCTAAAAGTAATAGGATTAGCGCTAATCTTACTTTTATATATGGGGCATAGCCCGACTCAACTCTCACATACAAGAAAGCCAAAAATGTACATGAGGGCCAAATCCGGTATAGTGGGTTCCGGAAAGTATGAACCCAATCGTTAAGCCAGTTTAGTCGCTGGTAAAGAAGAACTAAATCAAAATTTAAAATCTACTGAAAAGAAAAATTCAAGTTATTTGACCTTGATTGTGGGCATGGGGGAGCATGGGTGGGGCGGGGAATGAAAATATGGACGATAATAAACATGTACCTGGTGTTTGAAGCCAATCGGTCACACGGTAAAGAAGTTATAGCAGAATGGAAAACGTGACGGACGGATAGGCGACTTTATTTATGTTTTACAAAGCCGCACAACCAAGATACCAGTATAGACAAACTGAAGGTACCTGGGGGTCATTTCACTAACCTTTCTATGACTAAAATGTTCGTAAGTGCAAATTTAGGATCGTCTGGAAATTTCAATTGATTGATTTGCATATGCAGCCTATGCTCAATAAATGCAAATCTATTAATTGTTTACAAGAACACAATGTTAATGTAACATTTACAGACTATCATCATTTTGCACTATGAACATTTGAGTAGTACAATGTTAAATGAAACTAGATTGGTCAGTAAGCGAGGCTTACGGAATATCCCCCGTGTGGGCCCAGGTACCCCTAAAATATGTAAAAATTTCCATGTGTGTGGGCATGAACGTGAATTTGTCACAGGGTGGTAGAGGTCCATTGGAGCAATGAGTGTGTGAAATGTGAAGCAGATCCGAGCAAGGAAATAGAAGTTATAACCGATTTCTCTGATGTTAAGTTTTGTAAAGAGACTACCGTATAACCTCGAATTAACGCCCCCTGAGGCGTTACATTTTACAAAAGGGGGGGGCGATTATTAGCCAGAAAAAAAAATAATAAAAAAATATTTACCAAGGACCGCCAATTTCAAACACTGAAATTGGCGGTCATTGGTAAATTTAATTTTTTTTTTTTTTTAATTTGGGAGGGTATATTGCAGGGGGGCGTTAATTCGAGGTTATATGGTATGTATGTGACGTTGACCTCGAGATCAGCGGGGATTTGTCACAGCATATGAAATATTAAGAATTTTCAATGAAAGAAATAGAAGTTATAACATATTTCTCTGATGTTAAGTTTTGTGAAGAGACTAAGTATGTCACCTTGACCTTGGGATCAGCGGGGGTTGGACAGTCATAGATTTGTCACAGCATGATAGTACAACCTTAGAGGAATGCACAAGTGAAATAATAAGAATTTTCAAAAAAGGAAATAGAAGTTATAACTTATTTCTCTGATGTTAAGAAATGTAGTTGTAGAGACTAAGTATTTGACCTTGACATTGGGATCAGCGGGGGTTGGTTACCTTGACTTGGTCATGGATTTCGGAATTTCACGCATGGTAGTAGAGCCTTACAGGAATGCATGTGTGAAATATTAAGAATTTTAGATGAAGAAATAGAAGTTAGAACAATATTTCTCTGATGTTAAGTTTTGTAAAGAGACTAAGTATTTGACCTTGACCTTGGGATCAGCGGGGGTTGGACGGTCGTGGATTTGGCACAGCATGGTAGTAGAGCCTTACAGGAATGCATGTGTGAAATATTAAGCATTTTAGATGAAGGAAATAGAAGTTAGAACAATATTTCTCTGATGTTAAGTTTTGTAAAAGAGACTAAGTATTTGACCTTGACCTTGGATCAGCGGGGGTTGGATGGTCGTGGATTTGGCACAGCATGGTAGTAGAGCCTTACAGAAATTGCATGTGTGAAATATTAAAGCATGAAGGAAAATAAAAAGAAGTTAGAAACAATATTTCTCTGAAATGTTAGTTTTTGTAAAGCGATTTTAATATTTTGACCTTGAACCTTGGTATCAGTTGGGGAAGTTCGTGGATTTGGAACACAGCCATGGGTAGTTTAGTGCTACAGGAATACTTTTGATAAAATATTAAGCATTAAGATTTTGAAGGAAAAATAAAGAAGTTACAATTTTTCTCTGAATGTTAAAGTTTTTGTTAAAGAGACTAAAGTATTTGACCTTGACCTTGGTATCAGCAGGGGTTGGATGGTCGTGGATTTGGCACAGCATGGTGTAGTAGAGCCTTACAGGAATGCTGATGTGTGAAATATTAAGCATTTTTAGATGAAGGAAATAGAAGTTAGAACAATATTTCTCTGATGTAAGTTTACGGACTAAGTATTTGACCTTGACCTTGGGATCTGCGGGGGTTGGACAGTCGTGGATTTGGCACTTGCTTGTGGTAGTAGAGCCTTACAGGAATGTATGTGTGAAATATCAAGCATTTTAGATGAAGGAAATAGAAGTTATAACAATATTTCTCTGATGTTAAGTTTACGGACGCACGGGGACGGAACGGACAGGACGGACGTTTCTTACGAGAGATCACTTGTGAGGTTATTTCCTTTGATGTTTACACTGTGGGGTTAACCTCACAAATGTAGCAACTTATTCCGTTTATTTTCTTCCTTAACGATTCTCTTACGGAATAATCGCCATAATTAATTTGCAAATGAGCTAGCCATTAGTTAATTATATTTGAAAAACACTTATCCAAGTGTCTTAAATAGGGCGGTGGGTGGGTTTCAGCACAACCAGCAAGCCTCCTACAATGTAGCTCTGTGTAAGTACGGACGGACGGACGGACGGACGGACAACCTGACTCCAGTATACCCCCCACAACTCGTTGCGGGGGGGTATAATGACCCACTGGAACTTGATCTTGCTCTTACAGCGGTTGCAGTCCAGCCTGTGCATGTTGTCTACCATGTGACAGATACTGCACAACTCTGGGCCCTACTGTATTTATATTTTACCAACTGGACAACAGGGCCCGTTTCACTAAACTTCGTACAACTAAAATGTTTGTAAGTGCAAGATTATGAAAGTCTGTAAAATTAGACAGACTATTGTTAAAATCAAGTAAACCCTGAGCATACCTGGAACTTGATTTTGCTCTCGCCCCCCTCGCGGTTGAGCTTGTGCATGTTGACCATCATGTCCTCGTGACACGCGGCCCAGTAGTCAGCAGTGCGCACCACCAGGTCCAGGAACACAGTCTCCATGAAATGGGCCTTCTGGGGGCTGATCTGTCACATTGTGTAACAAGCAGGGGTGTAAAAGTTTGCAAAAATCCACTCGACCTGCAGGACTAGTAGAAGCAAAAAGCTACTCGCCCTTACCAATTTACCACTCGCCCTGCACAATCCATGTAACTTGACTGTATATATTATAAGCATAACATGTCCATTTCACTGAATCAATGCCACCGTAATAACCATATATGTGTATACAGGGATATATATGTGTAACAGATACATATGTGTATACAGGGATTCCACTGGGGAAAATAAAAAAATAGCCACTTCAAAAAAAAAAAAGGAATAACCAATAGGATAAAAATAAACAATTAGCAATAAACTAGATGACCGCGGCCTGCATGTCGCGCCTTGGGGCGAGGCATGGACACTAAAAAAAGAGATATAGTAGACGGAAAAACTTTAACCAACAAGAGTGCCGCAAGTCACAAAATACGCCCGTCGAATATGGGCCAGACAGCACAGCGAAGATGCAGAAATGTGAAGCTGTCACCAAGGCAAGAAACATTAATGAGAATTTGAAAGTCTATAGCATTATTTCTTCATCTCGTTGTGCTAAACATGTATACTAATTTAGGCAGAGATAGAAAAGTAGAGTGTAAAGTAGAAATGATAGGGAATTGGATACAATAATGTAGAAAAAATGGGTAAGTTAAAAAGGTGATATTTTTGTTAAAAAATATTTTTTCGGCATAAAAACACCAAGGTGCACATCCTCAATATGTGTAGAAGACGTGTGTATAGTTTCAGAACGATCGACTGAACAGTTTCGGAGGAGTTGTGTACACAAACTCTGTATTGTATATAGAATTGCATAGAAAAATGTAGAAAAAATGGCTAAGTTAAAAAGGCGATATTTTTGTTAAAAAATATTTTTTCAGCATAAAAACACCAAGGTGCACATCTTCAATATGTGTAGAAGACGTATGTATAGTTTCAGTTCGATCGACTGAACGGTTTCGGAGGAGTTGTGTACACGAACTATGCGCTTTTTCTTCAGCCGCCCGACCGCCCGCCCACCCGCACTCCCGCCCGCCCGCCGTGCGGTAAAACATAATACGTACTGTTTTCTTAAAAAACGGTCGTATAAAAATCGGACAAACGTACGTACGTACGGACGGACGTACGCCAAAGTGCCGACTATATCGTGCTTTCCGCAAGCGGGCGCGACCAAAAATTTTAACGAAAAATTTCAAAGTAATTAGACCTTGACATTGGGCACAGGGGCCGCACGGGAGGTGGGTAGAATGAAAATATAGATGATGATAAACACCCATGTGAAGTTTCAAGGTAATGGGCCAAAGCAGGTGCAGATTTAGTACATGAAAAAACTTTAACCAAAAACTTTAACAAAACACTTCAAAGTAATTTGACCTTGACATTGGGCACAGGGGGCGCACAGGTGGGGGTAGAATGAAAATATAGATGATGATAAACACCCATTTGAAGTTTCAAGGTAATGGGCAAAGCAGGTGCAGAGATATAGTACATGAAAAAACTTTAACCAAAAAAACTTTAACCAAAAACTTTAACCAAAAACTTCAAAGTAATTGACTTTGACATTGGGCACAGGGGCCGCACGGGAGGTGGGTAGAATGAAAATATAGATTATGATAAACACCCATGTGAAGTTTTAAGGTAATAGGCAAGGCAGTTGCAGAGATATAGTATAACGAAAAACTTTAACAAAAAAACTTAACCAAAAAACATAACCAAAAACTTTAACCGGACACACGTACATACGTCAAAGTGCCGACTATATCGCGCTTTCCACAAGCGAGCGTAACAAAAAAAACTTAACCAAAAACTTTCACCAGACACACGTACGTACGCCAAAGTGCCGACTATATCGCACTTTCCGCAAGCAGGCGCGACAAAAACTTCAAAGTAATTTGACCTTGACATTCGGCACAGGGGCTGCATGGGTGGGGGGTAGAATGAAAATATAGATGATCATAAACAGGCATGTGAAGGTTCAAGGTAATGGGCAAAGTAGGTGCATAGATATACATGTAGTACATGAAAAAACTTTAACCAAAAACTTTAACCAAAAACTTCAAAGTAATTTGACCTTGACATTGGGCACAGGGGCCGCACGGGTGGGGGGTAGAATGAAAATATGGATGATGATAAACACCCATGTGAAGTTTCAAGGTAATGGGGAAAGCAGTTGCAGAGATATAGTATAACAAAAAACATTAAACAAAAAACTTAACCAAAAACTTTAACCGGACATACGTACGTACGTCAAAGTGCCGACTATATCGTGCTTTCCGCATATAGTGTAAGAAAAAGCTTTAAGCAAAAAAGTTTAAGGAAAAAGTTTAAGGAAAAATTTCAAAGTAATTAGACCTTGACATTGGGCACAGGGGCCGCACGGTAGAGGGGTAGAATGAAAATATAGATGATGATAAACACCCATTTGAAGTTTCAAGGTAATGGGCGCAGCAGTTACAGAGATATAGTGTAACAAAAAACTTTAACCTAAAAACTTTAACCAAATACTTTAACCAAAAACTTTAACCAGACATACGTACGTATGCCAAAGTGCCGACTATATCGTGCTTTCCACAAGCGGGCGCGACAAAAACCCATTTGACCTTGATATTGGGTACAGGGGCCGCACGGGAGGGGGGTAGAATGAAAATATAGATGATGATAAACACCCATGTGAAGTTTCTAGGTAATGGGCAAAGCAGTTGCAGAGATATAGTATAACGAAAAACTTTAACCAAAAAACTTTAGCCAAAAACTTTAACCAAAAACTTCAAAGTAATTGACCTTGACATTGGGCACAGGGGCCGCACGGGAGGGGGGTATAATGAAAATATAGATGATGATAAACACCCATGTGAAGTTTCAAGGTAATAGGCAAAGCAGTTGCAGAGATATAGTATAACAAAAAACTTTTAACCAAAAAACTATGTTTTACACTGCAGCTCCATTATAACGCGGGTCTCTCGTGGATCCCAATTTATTTTTTTAAAAATCGAGAAAAAAAATTAAAAAAAAAAAAACGTCGTGTAATTAGTTGATTCGTGATTTCTGTACTTTTATTCAAACAACGAAGTTCAAAGTCCATGAAAGGATTATTATTAGTATGTTAGCAAATGTAATACCTTTAATCAGGTAATCAGGCATATTTATTAATCAATTCAATTACCTTAATCCCAATTGACATGTATTTGCGATGAGAACCATTATCAGTCAGGCCAGGGCAGATGCCAGAGACACCATTAAACAGCGGAAATTGACATCGTTTTTTAATAGAACTTAGATTATTATAGACAGTAGAGTGAGCAGCACATTTAAAAAAAAAATTAAATGAAAAAAATAAATAACGTGACAATGTTACCACAATTGTTTACTACACTTACATGTACATGTATACTGAGCAAAACTAGAAACGTCCCTCCATGTTTAAGGAAAGATTCATCAAAAACCAAAAGGGTTACTTTTAAAAATCAAAATGGAAAAACAAGTTCATTCATTTCTGTATCAAAGCCAATAAATTGCATTTGGATATCTTGTTAAATATTCGAGAGATAACCGGCCAAGGGCGGTAGGGGTCAAAATCAAAAATCACAAAAACTCAGAAATGTGTTACTTAATGTTTAGAGATGGAATTTCAATAAGTAATGTGGCAAATTCAGTAAATCTCGTTAGTACCGAGTGTGGCCACCATTTGCATGAATGCATGCAATGATCCTACGCCGCATCGACGTCGAGTGACGTAACGCAATACCAGTGCGTTGGGCAAATTCCTCCATTCCCGTTGTAACGCCCGTGTAAGATCGCGAACATTGTCAATCTGATGGTTAGCTCGTGCTTTGCGGCCCAGCTCATCCCATATGTGCTCAATGGGATTGAGATCCGGGGAGAGCGGGGCCATGGCATGACGTCGACGTTGTTTTGCTGTAAATATTGAGTGGTGACCCTGGCTACGTGAGGGCAGGCATTGTCGTGCATCAATGTCACACCAGGACCATGCTGACGGATAAATGGTAAGGCATGTGCATTTAGCACATCTGCAACATAACGTTGTGCATTGATGTTGCCCTGTACAACAAACCAAATCTGTCTTCCGGTTTCCCACGATCCCACCCAGACCATTACGCTCCCTCCCCCAAACCTGTTCTTCTCAACAATGCAACAATCGGTGAATCTTTCATTTTTACGCCTGTATACCCGTAATCTTCCGTCAGCATGACTAACTGTGAACCGAGATTCATCGGTGAACAAAACTCGGTTCCAGTCAGCCCTTCTCCAGTTCAGATGACGTCGCACCCATAACAGTCTGGCAGCACGGTGACGTTGGGTCATTATCTGACCAGTGTACGGGCGGCGTGCCCGGATTGGTTGGGCGTTACGACGTAACCGGTTGCGAATGGTCTGCCCTGAGACACCGTATCGCCTAGCAGTGATCTGTGGCTGCCAATCGACGTTGACGTAAGTGCGTCAAACATAATTGTAACGATCGGCTCTAGCCGTCGTTACACGAGGCCTACCAGGTCGCTGCCGGTCGTGAACAGCCCCAGTCTGCTGGTACCGGGCTGCAAGACGATCAATCGTCTTCCGACAGCAACCAAACCGAGGCGCGACCGCCCTGGCGGCCATCCCACCCGCAAGCATCCCAATTGCCTGATTTCGCTCGTTTTCGGAAAGCCGTGGCATATCGAAAACAGTGAAAAATTAAAAAAGTTTTTTAATTTTCCGAATAGCCCCTATCGCATGAATGGTACGACATGAACTGAATCACCTTATCGATGACAAGTATAGCGTGCACGTGCAAAAAGTGGAAATCAACGTTCCGGTCACTGGCCGCTATGTAAACCGTGTGTATCGGCTAAACTCTACACGATCGTATTCTGAACATCGCCACGGTTTAAAATACATGTACTTTGAACATGTGGTACATACATAGACAGAGCTACACCGGCTATAAAACAGGGACGTTTCTAGTTTTGTTGAGTATATATGTATATTTATGGGGCCTTATGGTGACAAGCGTAGATCCAGATCAGCCTGTACATATGTACAGTCTTGCCAGGATCAACCTTGTTCACCATACCACCAATGTAACGCCTGATCAGAAGCTACACTGGTCACATATCCCATGAGCACCATTTCTCCAGTCACGTAAATGTACCGCTTTTTGTCACCAAGTAATGTCAATGTATCTGTGTTAACACATAATTGTTGCTAATAAATGGTTGCGTGTTCGATCGCCTTTCTTTTTCTTTACTCCCAGGTGTAATATTTAGCGTTCTATAAATAGACTGGTGTTTCAGCATTATCTGGGTATGGGATCACGTGGTCTATTGTTTACACTGCAGCCCACGGCAATCTCGCTTAAATCGTTAAATTTCATTCATCAATATGACTGTTGCAGCGTAAACAATAGATCACGTGACCCCACATCCTGAGATTATGCAGGACACGTGACCATAGGCATTATTTATCATCAATTAATCCTTTTAAGCGCCTGTTGATCGCGAGTAGTATACATTGTAATAAGCGTCTGTCTATCGCGAGCACTATACAACGTAATAAGCATGATTTTATAAATAACTCATATGTTTAATACATTAATACAAGTTTGTATGTCATAGGCATTATTAATAATTACTTTAACTTCTGTTCAAATGACATGATTTTATATGGGTCTGTTGCTAATGGAATTCCCGCAATAGTTCGTAACCGAAATGCGGATGATACCAGTAACCCGTGCAGTACCAGTACCCGTGCATGTCCCGAAATTTTATAACGCGGTCGGATTCGATCGTGGTTTGAAATCTTGGACCCCGACCACCGCGTCATCATGGAGCTGCAGTGTATTTCTCTTGACCTTTAAGGTACGTTGATTCATATTTTAGTTAAGGACAATGAAGTGGCATGATTTTGAGTACTAATATGGCAAACATGCTCAGAATGTTTCATAAGCATGGGCTTTTATGAAACATTTCAAGTCTGTTATCGGTGCTCAAACATGTAAATTTTACTCATTGATTTTGGAGGTCTAGATCCATTGAAAAAATATGTGGATTTTATTTCTTTTGAAGAAAAATTAATCATAATGGTCATTTCTGTGAATCACTATCTAAATGAAACCTAAAGTAAGCGCAACACTTACGTAATTATCTATAAACGTTTCCCACTCCTCGCTGAAACAGTACGTCTTGAAGTCGTCAAAGAATGTCGGGCTCATTGTGGTAGACGGCATGTGTGGCAGGTTCACGTCGAGATTGAGCAGCGTGGAGGTCTTGTCAAATAGGGCCTTCAACACCGGCACAAGGAAGCTGTAGTTTTCTGTCTCGTCTACAAAGTGAAAGTGAATGGGTTTAACGTCTCACCAACAGCTAAGTACTTTTTCATCAATAACAAAAAAGTCACCCTCCCCAATGCTTTTATATGTCAGATGAAATTCCATCAAATATTGATTTTATTGGGAAAAAAAGATTTTCCCATGGGAATTTAACATGGGGGAAAAGGAGGTGGAGGAGCTGGGTGAGGAGTCAAAAAATTAAAAAAATTGGAAATGGACTCCGAAACTTGGTTAGATAGCTTGGAAATGATGTAACTAAGAAAACAAGTCAGATTTTGAAAATTGCTTTTTTTGCAATAAAATTAATAATTGATAATAATTTCTTCATATAATTTTTTTGGGGAGGGCGACTGTAATTGATGAAAATTATTGACATTTAATTTTTTTTTTTAATTGAATGTCTTTAATAGCCAACAAAAGTTTGTCGGCAGAAAATGTTGGACAGACAGTAGGCGAGGTTTAAACACACAACCTCTGGATTGGAAGTCAGGTGTTCTAACCCCTAGGCCACAACCCATCCCTTAAATTTTGACCCTGAATGCAAAAGTACAGTGGAGTCTTCCTAAACTGGACGCACTGGGGTGTCAAGGGCCGTTTCACTAAACTTTGTACGACTAAAATGTTTGTAAGTGCAAAATTATGATAGTCTGTAATTTTCACATTAACACCGGATTTACATGTACATGTATTGAGCATAGGCTGCATATGTTCAATAAATGTAAATTCATCAACTAATATTTCCAGACGATCCTAATTTTGCACATACAAATATTTTAGTACTACAAAGTAGCCTATTTCACCAACATGGCAAAGTATACTTTTTTAATTCCTTAGTTGCGTTTCAAATCGTGTGTCGTCTACGTGTAATACGTTTTCGGCCATGCGTTGCGTTTCCCCACTCTTGCGCATGCGCGAAAGTCGAACAAACCGTGTTCAACGCATTGAGTTTCAAAAGCGTGTAATCCGTGTACAACGGTTGTAAACGTATACAACGATTGTAAACAACGTATTGAGTTTCAAAAGCGTGTAATCCGTGTACAACGGTTGTAAACGTATACAACGGTTGTAAACGTATACAACGCTAAGGTAAACCGTTTAAACGATTTAACGCTTTCTTTGACGAACGGTTACACGCATCTACATGTACACAGCACCGTACAGATGAAACCGTGTTATACGTATAACACGTTTACGGGTTTTAACGCATTACACGTTTTGGTATGCCAACCTTGTATCGCGTAGAATGCGCATGCTCTGATCGTTCTTCGCGTGTGTATATATACTTCTAGACTCACTGCAGGGCTTCTAACATTTTTCCGGTTCTGGACCGATTTTTGAACTCTCAGACCGATTGAGATTTGAAAACTAGTCTTAAAAATCAGTCCGAGAAAAATTGCCAGTCGCCTGCTATTTCGCTATAAACCTTGTAAATTTACCGGTTTTGACCACCAAATAATTTATGACACATATCCGCGGGCCATATCCGTGTTAAACCAGTGTGCAGCTCGCTGTGTATTCAGTTTCTCCAAATATCGATTAATCTTAACACACGCGTGGGACAGTTGTATAGCGGATTAGTGACTGAAATAGACTGGCTTCAGCGTAAAGATAATACGAGAGTTCCTAGACTCGCCATTTCTGATGATGTTAAAATAAAATAAAGAAACCATGCACTGTGTTTATCTGTGTTCGTAATATTTAACCCCAATTAACTGACACGGACTATCGGCCCGGGCTATTCCATATTAAGGTAGGAACTGTTACATTACGCTGTATTAGGCGTCATTGTTATGTATATAAAATGTACATAGGAATGCTGCAGATCCTGATGAGCCGGCTCACGTGATCTACAATTCTCAAACATTTTGATAAACGACAAGGTACATCTGTCGTGTTAAAAGCGTGACTCATTAGTCATCAGGGATTAGGGATCAATTGAAGTGCTAAATCACACCGCCGATGTACTTTGAACTCGATCTGAGGGTATGTATTCGCGATATTTTAAAAGGGACGAAACAAGGACGCCTCGAAGCGATCGGGGCCGAACAGGTATTTGTGTTAAAATGTGTAAACCGTTGTTACACGTTTTCTTCAAAACGCTTTCATATAGCTACACGCTTCCAGTAAAGCGTTGTACACGTTTTCAACTCTTTCACCTCGCTACATATGTATACGCCAAAGCGTGTTATACGCCTTGAAGCTAAAACGTATTACACGCTTTAAAAACTAAACGGTTTGACAATGTGTATTACACGTGTACGAACCGTATTATACGTTTAAACAACGTATACAACGCTTTTAAACTAAACGGTTTGAGAATGTGTATTACACGTGTACGAACCGTATTATACGTTTAAACAACGTATACAGCGCTACAGCAAACCGTTGCGTTCGCGTTGCGTTCGCGTTGCGTTCGCGTTGAGTTTGCAAGTGTTGTCTACGGTGGAACAAAAACGGAGACTGCACTGTACTGTACGGGTTACTGGTATCATTCGCATTTCGGTTAGCAACTATTGTGGGAATTCCATTAGCAACGGACCCATATAAAATCATGTCATTTGAACAGAAGTTAAAGTAATTATTAATAATGTCTATGACATACAAACTTGTATGTATTAATGTATTAAACATACAATGTTTTTATAAAATCATGCTTATTACGTTGTATAGTGCTCGCGATAGACAGACGCTTATTACAATGTATACTACTCGCGATCAACAGACGCTTAAACGGATTAATTGATAATAAATAATGCCTATGGTCACGTGTCCTGCCTATTCATGCGGTTGATACGTGTGCATAATCTCAGGATGTGGGGTCATGTGATCTATTGTTTATGCTGCAAGTCATATTGATGAATGAAATTTACGATTTAAGCGAGATTGCCGTGGGCTGCAGTGTAAACAATAGACCATGTGATCCCATACCCAGATAATGCTGAAACACCAGTATATTTATAGAACGCTAAATATTACACCTGAGAGTAAAGAAAAAGAAAGGCGATCGAACAGCAACCATTTATTAGCGACAACTATGTGTAATTGAATTGATTAATAAATATGCCTATTAACATGATTACCCGAGTAAAGGTACATGTATTACATTTGCTAACATACTAATAATAATCCTTTCATGGACTTTGAACTTTCGTTGTTTGAATAAACTTGCAGAAATCACGAATCAACTGAAAACACGATGACTACGACGTCCGACGATTTTTTTAATTTTTTTTTCTTTGTTTTTTTTCTATTTTTTTTTTCTTTATTTTTTTAATATTTTTTTGGGATCCACGAGAGACCCGCGTTATACGCGACCGCGTTATAATGGAGCTGCAGTGTAGTTAGTTCTTTGCAATTTTGATGAAATCGGCTACTGGTTCAGTCCTCTGCAAACAGTCTGTATTGGAGAGTGAATTTTTATGTAAAATGAAAATGCAGCATAAACCTTGAAATATATAGGATTAGAGTATGTTTAAAGCCAATCTGGACGAGGAAAATTAAGAATGTGTCGAGGCCGTCAGTTAAGACAGGTTTGCAGAGAAATGCGAGAATGTCTGCGTGGTTTGGATGCAGATGATGAACAGCCACTATCATACACCGTGACACAAATAAGCATGGCAGAGCCACAATCGTCCTGAGTGTTTTACAAACATGTACATACAATCTAGAAACCTGTGTGTACCTGTGACGGCACGCATAATGATGTCGTTGAGACTGCCGATCATGTAGGCCGCCTCAGCGGAGCTCGAGATCAGCTTCGTCTGCACCTGCAGGTATAAATATCAGAGTAAGCATCATCGTACAGGACTACCGATTGCCGAGGTTGGCTCAACATACAAAAGACTATCAATTGCCGCAGTTGGCTCAACATACAAAAGACTACCAATTGCCATGGTTGGCTCAACATACAAAAGACTATCAATTGCTGTGGTTGGCTCAACATACAAAAGACTATCAATTGCCGTGATTGGCTCAACATACAACTACTAAACATACAAAAGACTATCAATTGCCGCAGTTGACTCAACATACAAAAGACTATCAATTGCCGTGGTTGGCTCAACATACAAACGACTATCAATTACTGCGGTTGGCTCAACATACAAAAAGTCTATCGAAGTTGGCCGCGTCGGCTCAAACATACAAAAGACTACCAATTTGCCGTGGTTGGCTCAACATACAAAAGACTATCAATTGCCGTTGGTAAGGAACTCAACACAAAAATCACCAAAGACTACCAATTGCCTGCGTTACCAAAGGCGGTTGGCTCAAAATACAAATAACTATCAATTGCCATGGTTGGCTCAACATACAACTATCAATTGCCATGGTTGGCTCAACATACAACTATCAATTGCTGTGGTTGGCTAAACATACAACTATCAATTGCCGTGGTTGGCTCAACATACAACTATCAATTGCCGTGGTTGGCTCAACATACAACTATCAATTGCCGTGTTGGCTAAACATACAAAAGACTATCAATTGCCGCAGTTGACTCAACATACAAAAGTCTATCAATTGCCGTGGTTGGCTCAACATACAAAAGACTATCAATTGCCGTGGTTCGCTCAACATACAAAAGACTATCAATTGCCGTGGTTGGCTCAACATACAAGACTATCAATTGCCGCGGTTGGCTAAACATACAAGACTATCAATTGCCGCGGTTGGCTAAACATACAAAAGACTATCAATTGCCGCGGTTGGCTCAACATACAAAAGACTATCAATTGCCGTGGTTGGCTCAACATACAAAAGACTATCAATTGCTGCGGTTGGCTCAACATACAAAAGACTATCAATTGCCGTGGTTAGCTCATGTATGTTGAGCCAACCGAGACAATTGATATTAAGTTTTGAAGAAATTTCGCAGGGGAATATGTCACAGTACGAAATGCACTATCGAGGACAAGTTGTTTGTTTGTTTGTTTGTTTGTTTGTTTGTTTGTTTATTAGTGTTTAACGGCCTATCAACAGCTAAGGTCATGTAAGGCCAGGCGAACGGGTTCGATCCCATTTTAACCTGCTGCATTGGGGGGGAAATCCCAAAATCAGAACGGAATATTTACATCGAGAACAAATATATTCAGCCCTGAAATTAGAATAACCTGACCTGGTGCCAGGTCTATACCACACCAAGTCACTTGGTCCTTTCCCCTAAAATAGGATTACGAATATATTAATACTCACATAAGGGGTATAACCAGATTCAACTGTCACATACAAAATGCCAAAATGCCAAAGACGTACATGAGGGCCAAACCAGGTCTCCAGTCAGGATTCCGGTAAGGATGAACCCCGATCGTTAAATTACCCATCGCGTGCTCCCACCTGCCACCCACTGGGGACAAGTTGTGTATTCGTGCCTGGTTAGCTCAGTTGGTTAGAGATGGTACGGTAAACCAGAACTATTTCGACAGTATGCCTAAAAGTAATATTTTTTTGTCAGAAATAGCTCCAAGCGGTTTGGAGAGCCAGAATTGAGCACGGCAGCCATAGAAGCTTCATGCTTGCCAATGGTTGTCCTGAAATATTGGCCTCTGTTTATAAAGCAAAGCATCTTCTCCAAATTTCAACTTGAAATCACGAAGAAGCTCAGAATCTTTTAAAAGTGGGTGGGCCCTAGTCGTCTGTGAATCAGTGTATTATTGTATAGAACTATGTATATACCAGCATGTGTAGGCGGGCAGTGGCCGCGGCACACAGGTCGAGCTGATGCTGCTCGGCGAAGGCAAGGATCACACTGAGGCCCAGGTGGACCATTTCCTGCCAGCCCGCGCCCGACTGCACGTCCCACACTGCCAGGGAGTCCAGCAGGCACATCGAGTCCTCAATCAGCTGTAATATAGCAGCAGGTCCAGATTGTACATTTACAGGTAAGTCAGAATTGAAATTCAGAAAGAACTAAAAATGTGGCCTGTCGGCACATGAATGGCCCGCTGAGAGCTAAACAAAACAATGGTATATTTGAAAACACAAAAGACTGGAGGATGGTGGCTTTGTCACAGAATGATAGAGGACCATCAGAGGAATGCACGTGTGAATGAAATATGAAACAATTAAGTGAAAGGAAACAGAAATTATAAGACATTTACCCGAGCGTTAATGTTTCGATCATACTAAGAAAGTCACCTTGAAATTGGGTTCAGCCCAAGGATGATGGATTTGTCATAGCATGATAGAGGACCTTCAAAGGAATGCATGTGTGAAATATGAAACAGTTACGTGAATTTTCCCAAGCATTGAAGGTGAAGGTCAACTGAATGACACTGGATAGATAGCTACAATGTGAAGAAGCTATTGATGAAGTTTGGTACTGATCCGACTAATGGATCAAGGGATATGTGATATTTGGACTCAGCACCTTTGCTGAATATCAATGATAATTATCAAATATAAAATGCAGCTTAAATCACAACAGCGAAATTTGACCATGGAGATTGAGACAGACACATGCATGACAAAGAAATATGCCACAACACATTGTGCTGCTGCTATATATATATATATATATATACCATAAAGATTCTAATAGACACCCATGCTCTAATAGACGCCCACCCCCCACTTTTTACGTTGAAAACGACACATTTTTTGGCCGATTTTCACGAAATTAGTGCCTCTAATAAACGCCCAGTACCGACTTGAAACAAAATCAGAGCTAATTGTCAAATTAGATTTTTTTTCTTTCCATTATTTCGAAAGCAACTTCCTTTAAAATGGGGGAAAAAACATAATTGCTACTTTCACTTTCAAAAGCGGAAGCGAAATTCAACTGTTTCCGGTGTCACAGTAAATTCCTCATCAGCAGTAGCTATTTGCACGGACACAGGGTGATCAGAATTTACACGGTTACGGAGACGCCATTTTCAAAGCATCTCAAACCCGACAGATCCGAAACGCTGACGAAACGTCCGTAGGCGTAAATCTGATTAGCATTAATGATTGACGCTGTCTTGATATACATAACCATTAAATTTAACATTTCTACCGACTGTACCATAATGACTAGAGTGGGCCGAAACGTCTTGGCCCAAATGTTTATAAACTGACTGGCGTTTGAGAGTAACGTCCCTTAGTTACGTTTTTGTTCAGATAGCAGAACATCGTATATTTTTTTTATCATTTTCCCTTTGCTGAATAACACTTGCCTCTATTAAACGCCCACCCTGGACTTCGGAGCCAGTGGTGATTCTAATAGATGCCCGGGCGTCTATTAGAATCTTTACGGTATATATAGTCAACATTACCCAAGTCCAGAGGACTGAACAAAATCGTTTGAGTTAACGAAAATGTGAGTTTGCGAGAGTTATTATATAGGAAACATGTACATGGGACCAATAATTTGAGTTATCCGTAGTTTGACTTAGTTTGAGTTTGAGCTAACGAGTGTTAACTGTATTATCCAAGTCCAAGAAGCAGCTAAACTCTATCATATTGTCGACACCTCAATAAACAGTACAATGAAATAAATTATATTGGAACCCATCTAAATTAAGTATAATCAGTAGCATATTTCACCAACATTGCAAAGTATACTTATCGAGCAAAGTATACTTTGAGGGAGTAATCATTTATCTTTCCCGAAATGCATTATGTCATATAGAACTAACGACAGCATATATTTGATGATTAGAAGTATGCAGAATTATTATACTGAATTTATTACATTATCACAGCCAAAATGGCTGTGATAATGTAATAAATTCCGTATAATAAAAATTAATAAATTTATCATAAAATTGAAAATTTCTCCCTCAAAGTATACTTTGCTAGAAAAGTATACTTTGCAATGTTGGTGAAATCAGCTACAGATCCCCAGGGTGTCCAGTTTAGAGTGGTTCCATTGTATCACCTATTGAGGAGCTAACACTGGCATGGAGGAGTAACTTCCAAGGTGCATGATCACGTGGTCATAACAACAACAACAGTGGCTGAAAGTGTTGAAATTTTGAAAATATTATTTGATATTTTCCTTAATATGAAACGGATTTTGATGAAATATGGCGCAGCAAACACGTCTTCATGAGCTGCATTTGGTGGTCCAGGGAGTTTGGCACAGACTTATGTCGTTTTTGCGAAGAATCAATTTCCATGTCAGAGAAAATACAGAGACCACCAAATGCAGCTTAACAAGATGCGTTTGATGCGCCATATTTCATCAAAATCCGTTACGTAATAAGGACACTATAAAAGAATAGGTACTTTGAATCAGATGGATTCTGGAAATTTCAGTACTTGTTGTTGTTGTTAGTACCACGTGATCATACACCTTGACTTCACGTACAGTTGGGCTGTAGATACCGCCGACATTGCCGCGGTCACTGATGAGGAAACAGCGGACAATTCGCATCAGTTCCACCGCATTCTCCGTGTACCACTGCGACGTATGGCCTGTAATAGAGTGGGGAACAAATATTGACGTCGCTATTTTTGTTATTTATATCTGTATAAACATGGTCTGCAAGCACATGAGAATTGTCAGAGAAAATAGCCCAACAAGGTTTTTTTCTCCAGAATTGTGATCATGACAAGACATCATCGGAGATAAAGGGCAAGGAACATCATCAAAATTAAGCACAGCTAACATTTCTCAGCATTTGGTTTAGAGAGGTTCCACTGTATAACAATTTTACTCCTATTTATCTTGACTGTTTCAAGCTATTTTGTGACTATTCCTTTTTTTTTTAAATACAAAAATACTGACAAACACTGGAGATACAGAAGACCGTATAGTTGTAGCATACTCTATGTATAGCAGTATATACTGCATACAAGTGTATGAGCAAACAGAATTCTCTGTGATGGAGACTGATGTAAACATGTCTGTGTATTACACCGCTGCCAACCAATGTGACATACCGGCGTCGCGTATCTCCGAGGTACACGAGTGCAACATCATCTCGAGCAGGCGCCGCTTCAGCTCCAACATGGGCCGTATCAGGGTGTACGTCTTACTCAGGTGGTGCAGCCAGGAGAACACCTGGCCTCGCTCCTGGAGTGGGGAATGACATGTCAAAGCTAGGGAATACTTCTGTATTCTGGGGCCCGTTTCAATATGTATATGTTACTGTTCACATATTGGAATGGATTTTTAAGGAATTAAATGCGAGGGATCGTTAGCAACCGCAGTATTTAGTTCCTTAAAAATCAAATATGTGAGCAATAACATACTTATAATTAGCCAGGTTTATAATGCAGTATCCCATCCGAGTATTGATTTTCCATTACCTGTCAAACAGGTAGTCCTTAAATGTGGTAATATGTAACTTATTGGGGTTAAATCTGTGATATAAGTGGAGCGCGATAATGGCCAGCAATTGCCTTAGAAAGTAGTGAGAATTATAAACTTTGTATGATAACTAGAAAATGTATTCATAGAACACGGATGCCCCACATACAACTTTGATAATAAACGAGGCAAAATTCCAAGTCCAAAAGCCATGACCCGGGGGTCGAATAAAAAATCAAACTATACTTTGTGCATCTACTCATCATAAGGAAGCTACAGGTCTGTAGCTATTACGGTTAAAAGTTTTATGATTTACAAGGCAAAATTGCCAAATTCTAAGTAAAAAAGGGAGAGCTAATCCATGACACGGGGGTCAAATCAAAAATCGAAATAAAATTTGAGCATCAACTCATCACAAGGAAGCTACATACCAAGTTTCAGGTCTGTAGCTGTTACGGTTTAAACGTTTTACGAGTTACAAGGCAAAATTGCCAAATTCTAAGTCGAAAAGAGGAAGATAATCCATGACACGGTGGTCAAATAAACTGCAACCGGATACGGAAAATGCAACGGAAAAAATGTGCACCGACCGGGGATCGAACCCGGGACCTTCCCAACACCAGCGGGACGCGCTAACCAACTGCGCTACCGGAGCACGATGCTCTCGATCGGTATATTTATATCTACATTCAACTCATGATTACACATGGTATCACTTCCATTACAAAACAATTGAAGTAAACTTTGCGCATCTACTCATCGCAAGGAAGCTACATACCAAGTTTCAGCGGTGTAGCTATTAGGGTTTAAAAAGTTTACGACTTACCAGGCAAAATTGCCAAATTCTAAGTCGAAAAGGGGGAGATAATCCATGACCAAGTTTCAGATCTGTAGCTAGTACAGTTTAAAAGTTTTACAACTTACAAGGTTGGTGACGGATGGACAAGGGTAACACTAAATGCCCCCTCCACTATCGTGGTGGGGCATAAAAATGTTGCCTATTTCTACCATTTTCCACCAATGTGTAGACACCATTAAATGTGAACACATCGATGAAGATTTTCCAACATTGGTCGTAAGTGGAAATTTCAAATTTGCTTTTAATAACAAGGTTGGTGACGGATGGACAAGGGTAACACTAAATGCCCCCTCCACTATCGTGGTGGGGCATAAAAATGTTGCCTATTGCTACCATTTTCCACCAATGTGTAGACACCATTAAATGTGAACACATCGATGAAGATTTTCCAACATTGGTCGTAAGTGGAAATTTCAAATTTGCTTTTAATAACTTCTTAATCATACGGTCGCCTCTCTATGCTTTTACGATGTGTAACATTTGGTTAAAACTAGGACATAATAACCAGATTCAACAACATTGACCAAAGACACGGTTATTTGCATATCGAATTACAGCCTGGTATTGTTGAACATTGGCAATAGCAATACATCCATATTCCAAAATTGAAAGGGTCAGTGTAGGGGGCTAACTCCCTCAATGAGTTAGCCCCTTCTTCCAGTGACCCCTCGACCCCCTTCTACATGACAGTGAGCAGAACAACGAGTGGATTCTGGCAGAGTTCCGAGTGGATTCTGGCAGAGTTCCGTAAATGTGTTTGTCAATATTAAAACTCTTGTTTTCAATTAACTGATTACCAAGGCATGCACAGATTAATTAATGTGTTGGCAATTAATGTGTTGTTAATTGTGTTGGCATAAGTATGTATTCCATACACTAGCATTGACCAAAGACCCTGTTGAAAATTGTCATGTGAATATCAAATACAGCCTCAGTGTCAAATGTTGGCAATAGCAATACAATTATACTCCAAAACTAGAAAAAGTCGATGGCGCGCCATCGCAATATACCCACTTTCCCCAAATGCTAAGTCCGAAAGGGGGAGGTAATCCATGATGGAGGGTCGGATAAAAAATCCGAATTCACTTTGCGCATCTGCACATGATAACGAAGGTACATACTAAATATCAGGCGCATAGGTATGAAGGTGAAAAAGTTTTTCGAGTTACAAGGAAAAAATTGGAAATTCGGAGTCCGAAAGGGGGAGATAATCCATGATGGAGGGTCGGATGAAAAATCCGAATTCACTTTGCGCATCTGCACATGATAACGAAGCTACATAGCAAATATGAGGCGCGTAGGTATGAAGGTGAAAAAGTTTTTCGAGTTACAAGGAAAAAATGGGAAATTCTGAGTCCGAAAGGGGGAGATAATCCATGATGGAGGGTCGGATGAAAAATCTGAATTCACTTTGCGCATCTGCACATGATAACGAAGCTACATAGCAAATATGAGGCGCGTAGGTATGAAGGTGAAAATGTTTTTCGAGTTACAAGGAAAAAATGGGAAATTCTGAGTCCGAAAGGGGGAGATAATCCATGATGGAGGGTCGGATCAAAAATCCGAATTCACTTTGCGCATCTGCACATGATAACGAAGCTACATACCAAATATCAGGCGCGTAGGTATGAAGGTGAAAAAGTTTTTCGAGTTACAAGAAACGTGACGGACGGACGGACGGACGGACGTACGGACGTACGGACGGACGGACACCCGTGACGAAAACAATATACCCATTTTTTTTTACAAAAAAGTGGGTATAATAAAGGGGTCAGTGGAATAAGGGGATAAAAAGGAGTTATCCCCCTTCTTCCAGTGATCCCTTGACCACCTTACCTTCCACGAGGCCTGGTCCGATCCCTCAACCCCCTTCCACATGACGGTGAGTAGCACAATGAGTAGATTCTGGCAGAGTTCCTCCGAGTCCTCCATGGAGTCCATGAGAAAACTTCCCTTCAGTCCCAGGCTCTCCAACATCCGCCGCCCGTTGTCCACCTGTGTCACCGACAATGATTCAGCCCTCGTTTCCATGGTTTCCAATCTCATTTCCATCGTGTCCACACTCTGGCTGTGCGACAGAGATGTGGATGATGAATTGGATTCAGTTGGAAGAGATGCGGCACTAGAATTGTTCCGTAGAAATTTTCTCTCCGCCGCGCGCTGACCAATCGCACTTAAGTCCTCTGTGCTTGTGCTTGGACTTCGATCCAACCTTGAAAGGTCATCATTGGAATTGTCAAGGTCATCGAAGAGTGTTGATTTAAGATACATGGGTGTGTGTGGAGTGTGCGGAGTGACAGATGGATCCGAGTCTGATGCACGTATAGTGTTAGTTGAACTTGCCAAGTCTAAATGCATTGGGGGTTCCACAGTTTTATGAGATATGTTACAGCTATTTACAGATGCATTGCTTGTGCAGTTTGTACAATTATCACAGATACCCGAATCACCATTATCACTAATGTCTCGTCCATGAATACATTCGTAGCTCCGATTGCCTCCCATTACATTTAGGCCGATAGAGTTATCTCCAATATCACAGGAATTATTTTTGTTCCCGGCATCACAAGTTGAAAGCTCAATATTGTCTTCCTCACAACCATCTTTCATCGCCATGACATTATCACAGATATCGGGGTCAAGGTCACTTGTTGCCATGGTGATGGGGTTGAGAATAAATAACTTTGTAATCGCCTCCTGCCAGCCCAGTTGTTTGGCAAATTGTTTGGCGGCACCAGGCTTGGACACCAAAATGGAGAGCAGCTGAAATATAAGACAAGGTCCTTAAGAGCTATTTCATCCCTAAACATATATGTAGCCAATTTCACAAAAATTGCTATGGGCTTTTCCAGAATTAATGGATGGGTGAGGGGGGGGGGGGGGGGTCGGGGTGTCGGATGGCAGGTGATTTTTTTAGCCACCACCACAAATAATAAAAATTCAATTATCGCTTCTATAATAATACTATAATAATTGATTATCATTTTTTGCCAAAATATGTTTTTGTTTAGAAAATTTTGTTTTCTAATAAACATATTTCGCCTCCTACGATGATTCTACAGTGTTCTGTTGGGGCCACGTTACAAACTCGGGTTTTGGCTATCTCAACCTATCCGCGAAATTACGAGGCGAAATTGTGGCGTCTATGTAGAGATCCTCCGTTGGCTTATCGGAGCACCGTCTTGCGTATGATGAGGTTGGTGTGTCGATTCAATGGTAATGTATATCCCTTTACCGAATTGTGTACACTTTACTTATTTACAACTCCTTCACACATCAGTTAGCTTTTGTCGCTTGCAAACACATTGGCGTACGTATGTGAGTCCGAGGTTAAAGTTTTTCGGTATACTATCAAAGCCTCGGCGAACGCCTCGGCGGACGCGACATGCAGGCCAGGGCGATCTAGTCTGCGTAAGCAGTCAATTAATTGATAATTCCCTCCTCCATAGTTCCAGCTAAGCGACTTGTTTTTATTAAGATTTACTAAATATGTAATGTTAGAATGTTTACAATCCATATTAATTGGGTAAATAATGCATGGTTATATAATAGCATAGGAATTTGTAGTTTTGGTAGTTCTGAGTAGAGATGTTCAATGTATCGGTCTAGGGGGTTTATTATAGGAATGAACGGTCTTTTTGTGGAATTTATCGGGGTATAAACTTGGAAAAGTCGCGGGAATACTGGACGAAGGCCGTAAGGCCTCGTCCAGTATTCCCGCGACTTTTCCAAGTTTATATCCCCGATAAATTCCACAAAAAGGCCATTCATTCCCTAACCAGCAATTGAAATAAATTCATCAAGAAAATGTGTTTATTTTTCGTTTTATTAAGAAATATTTTAACTGCACCTCACGGTTACGGAAAGTAGTTTGGCGTGGGAGTTTACTGGGATATAAATTTTGGACAGAGACTTGCTACGAGCCAATCAAATGTTAGGGAATTGTGTAAATATGTTTGCGCTGGAATTATTTATGGTTACAGTCTGCTATAAAATGCTATCTCGTCCCTGGTGCTCTTTTACCTAGTTGACAGTTGGGGTCCAGTCATATTGGTTGAAAGCTGCCCGGTTTGACTGTAGGGTGTAGGTTTTCGCGGACTCAACCTATGCGCAAGTTCGCCATGCGAAAACGCAATATTCTATTATATTCAATCTCGCCTTGCGATCACGCCTTTCGCTCTTGGAAATATGTTTTGCGATTGAAGTGTGTAGAATGCGTGTTGGAATTGCGTTCTATGTACATGCATACACAAAACACAATTTCAACACATACAAAAAGTGGAAGGCGAGATCGCGAAAAAACGAGGCGAAATTATCGCGATATCGGGTAGCGAAAATGCAGACGAAAACGTAAGATTCAATATAATAGAATCTCACGATTTTGCTCTCGCGATTTGGACTCATGTTTTCGCGATATCATATATAGGTCGAAATCGCGTAAATGTGAAACTGTAACATGGCCCTAACAGGACACCGTACAATTCTCATGTTTTAGGAGGCGATTCTAATGTTTTGCAAAAAAATAAATTTCTAATAAACATGGTTTGGCAGCATATGAGAACCGTCCCAAGACGAGTGTTTTAGGAGGCGATTATAATTTTTTTTTTTAAATAATTCTAATAAACATGGTTTAGCAGCATATGAGAATTGTCTCCCAAGACGAGTGTCCTGTTAGGGACATGTTACAATCTCGTCTTTTCTGATTACTGATGGTGAATTTGGTAATTGTTAGTCGCATATGCAATTTATCCCGTCAACACAGTGCGTATGTGCCATGTGCGTATGTGCCATGAAACACGTTGCCGTGAAACAATTTTGATATACTGCGTATGAATATGTGCGGTGGCTGTTTTTTTTTTTATGCATTTTAAAGCCATTAGTAGGTTTTGACGGGATAAATAGAATAGTAGGTTAGTGCCGTGAATGGGAAAAGTATCTGGCACGGCACAGAAACGGGATGTGCTCGGCGGAGCCTCGCCCATCCCTTTTCCTGAGCCTTGCCAGATATGTTTTCCCATTCACGGCACTAACCTACTATTCTCTATAAGCCCGGTTTTGTCCGATCACGGCGTACATGTGAAGTATCAAGGTATTGGGTGAAGCAGTTGCAGAGATATAGTACACGAAAAAACTTTAACAAAAAAATTCAAAGTAATTTGACCTTGACATTGGGCACAGGGGCCGCACGGTTGGGGGTTAGAATGAAAATATGGATGATGATAAACACCCATGTGAAGTTTCAAGGTAATGGGCGAAGCAGTTGCAGTGATATAGTACAACGAAAACTTAACATTGAAAACGCGAAAACTTAACATTGAAAATGGCTAAGTTGACTGCGCGGAAAAAATGGGTCAAGTTAAAAAAAAAGTAACATGTTGCAAAGTGATATGTGGTGGGCACGCCTTGATTATGAAGCTGTGCAAGTTTGGTGATCCTAGGTGGTACAGTACCAAAGAAATGGACTTAAACACGAAAACTTAACATTGTAAACGCGAAAACTTAACATTGAAAATGGCTAAGTCGACTACAACGCCGGAAAAAAATGGTCAAGTTAAAAAAAAATAACCTGTTGGATAGTGATATGTGGGTGGGCACCCTTTGATTATGAAGCTGTGAAAGTTTTGGTGGTCCTAGGTGGTACAGTAACAAATAAAATGGACTCAAACACGAAAACTTAACATTGATTGTGGACTCCGCCCCCCGCCTTCCCGCCGCCCCCGCCCGCCCGCCGCCCGCCCCGCCGCCCGCCCGCCGCCCCGCGCCGCCCGGCTTTCGCCAATCCAATCGCCTGTAATATTTTCTCCAAAAAACCTGGCTAAAAAAGTAACATGTGGATAGTGAAATGTGTGGGCACACCTTGAATTATGAAGCTGTGAAAGTTTGGTGGTCCTATGCTACAGTACCAAAGAATTGGACTTAACACGAAAACTTAACATTGTAAACGCGAAAAGTTAACATTGACAAAGCTAAGTTTTTTTTCCCCCCACCCCCCCAACTGGCGCAGAAAAATGGGTGAAGTTTAAAAAAAAAAGTAACATGTTGGGAATAGTGAAATGTTGGTGGTCACCCCTTGATTATGAAGCTGTGAAAGTTTGGTGGTCCTAGTGGTACAGTAAACAAAGAAATGTAACTCCAACATGGAAAACTTAACATTGATTGTGGACCCGCCGCGCCGCCCCCACTGGAAGTGATATGTGGTGGGCACCCCTTGATTATGAAGCTGTGAAAGTTTGGTGGTCCTAGGTGGTACAGTAAACAAAGAAATGGACTCAAACACGAAAACTTAACAATTGATTGTGACCCGCGCCGCCCCGCCCGCCGCCCGCCCGCCCCCCCGGCTTTCGCCAATCCAATAGCCAGGATATTTTTAAAAAAAAACCTGGCTTAAAAAAGTAACATGATGGATAGTGATATGTTGGTGGGCAACCCCTTGATTATGAAGCTGTGAAAGTTTGTGGCCTAGAGGTACAGTCACAATAGAAATGGTCTCAAACACGAAAACTTAACATTGATTGTGGACGCCGCCCATATGGCGCTAAGTTCGATTGTGCGCGGAAAAAAATGGTCAAGTTAAAAAAAAAAGTAACATGTTGGATAGTGAATTGGTGGGAGGGCACCCCTTAGATTATGAAGCTGTAAAGTTTGGTGGTCCTATGTGGTACATTACCAAAGAAATGGACTTAAACAACGAAAACTAACATGAAAAAGCGAAAACTTAATATTAGAAAATGGGTAAGTCGATTGCGCGGAAAAATGGGTGAAGTTAAAAAAAAAGTAACATGTTGGATAGTGATTGTGGTGGGCACGCCTTGATTATGAAGCTGTAAAAGTTTGGTGTCCTTAAGGTGTTACAGTAACAAAGAAATGGACTCAAACACAAAACCTTAACATTGTATTGTGGTACGCCGCCGCCGCACGCCCGCCACGCACCGCCGTCCGGCCCCGCCCGCCCGCCCGGCTTTCCGCGCCAATCCAATAGCCTGGATTTTTTTTTCAAAAAACCTGGCTAATAAATTAACATGTTGGATAGTGATATTGGTGGTCACCCCTTGATTATGAAGCTGTGAAAATTTTGGTGTCCTAGGTGTACAGTACCAAGAAATGGACTTAAACACGAAAACTTAACATTGATTGTGGACCGCCGCCCATTGGCTAAGTCCGATTGCGCGGGAAAAAATTGGGTCAAGTTTAAACAAAAAAGTAAACATGTTGGATAGTGATATGTGTGGCACAACCCCATGATTAAGAAGCTTTGGAAAGTTTGGTGGTCCCTAGGAGGTACAGTAACTCAAAGAAATATGACTTAAACACGAAAACTTACCATTGCAAACGCGAAAACTAATATTGAAAATGGTAATTCCGATTGCGCGAAAAAAAGTGAAGTTAAAAAAAAAGTAACATGTTATGATAGTGAAATGTGGTGAGCACACCATTGATTATGAAGCAGTGAAAGTTTGGTGTCCTAGGTGGTACAGTAACAAAGAAATGGACTCAAAACAACGAAAACTTAACATGATTGGTGGACGCCTCCCGCCGCCCGCGATCCGCACGCCGCCGCCGCGCCCGCGCCCCGCACCCGCCCTGGCTTTCCGCCAACCAAATAGCCCTTGGATTTTTTTTCAAAAAACCTGCCTAAAAACGAAACATTTGGATAGTATATGTTGTTGGGCACCCCTGATTATGAAGCTTGTGAAAGTTTGGTGTCCTAGTGTACAGTAAACAAAGAAATGGACTCAAACACGAAAACAAAACATTGAAATGTGGACGCCGCCCGCGCGCCGCCCGCCGCACCGCAAGCCCCCCCCTCCAACCGCCCCACCCCCACCCTACCCCACCCCCCCTACCCGCGCCCCTACGGCTTTCGCCAATCCAATAGCCTGGATTTTTTAAAAAAAAACCTGCTAAAAATTAACATGTTGGATAGTGGATATGTGTGGGCACCCCTTGATTATGAAGCTGTGAAGTTTGGTGGTCCTAGGTGTAAAAGTAAACAAAGAAATTGGACTCAAACACAAAACTTAACCTTAACATTGTGATTTGTGACGCCGCCCAATTGGCTAAGTCCGATTGCGCGGAAAAAAAGGTCAATTTAAAAAAAAAAGTAACATGTTGGGATAGTGAAGTGGTGGGCACCCCTTAATTATGAAGCTGTGAAAGTTTGGTGGCTCCTAGGTGTACAGTACCAAAGAAATGGACTTATAACTAAAACTTAACATTGAAACGCTAAACTTAATAATGAAAATGGTAAGTCGATTGCGCGGACAAATGGTGTAGTTAAAAAAAAAAGTAACATGTTGGATAGTGATATGTGTGGGGCACGCCAAGATTATGAAGCTGTAAAAAGTTTGGTGGTCCTAGGTGGTACAGTAACAAAAGAAATGGACTCAGACACGAAAACTTAACATTGATTGTGGACGCCGCCGCCGCCGCCCTTCCTCGCACGCCCCGCACGCCCGACGCCGGCCCGCCCGCGCCCCGCCCGGCTTACGCCAAATCCCAATAGCCTGGATTTTTTTTCAAAAAACCTGGCTAAAAAAGTAACATGTTGGAATAGTGATATGGTGGTGGGCACCCCTTGATTAGGAAGCTGTGAAAGGTTTGGTGGTCCTAGGTGGTACAAGAACCAAAGAAATGGACTTAAACTCGAAAACTTAACATTGATTGTGGACGCGCCCATTGGGGCTAAGTCGATTGGCGCGGAAAAAATGGGTCAAGTTAAACCAAAAGTAACATGTTGATAGTGATATGTGGTGGGCACCCCTTGATTATGAAGCTGTGAAAGTTTGGTGGTCCTAGGGTGGTACAGTACCAAAGAAATGGACTAAACACGAAAACTTAACAATTGACAACGCGAAAACTTAATATTGAAAATGGGTTAAGTCTATTGCGCGGAAAAAATGGGTGAATTTAAAAAAAAAAAGTAACATGTTTGGATAGTGGATATGTGGTGAGCACACCCTGATTAGTGAAGCTGTGAAAGTTTTGTGGTCCTAGGTGGTACGAGTAACAAAGAAATGGACTCAAACACGAAAACTTAACATTTGGATTGTGGACGCCGCCCGCCTCCCGCCCCGCACCGCCGCCGCCACCCGCACCGCCCGCCCCGCGCCGCTCCTGCTTTCGCCAATTCCATTAGCCGTGGATTTTTTTTTCAAAAAACCTGCCTAAAAACGTTAACATGTTGGATAGTGATATTGGTTGGGCACCCCTTGATTAGAAGCTGTGAAAGTTGGTGGACCCTAGGTGGTACATACCAAAGAAATGGACTTAAACAACGAAACTTACATTGTAAACGCGAAAACTTAACATTGAAAAAGGCTAAGTCGCTAACGCCGGTGAAAAAATGGGTCAAGTTAAAAAAAAAGTAACATGTGATAGAGATATGTGGTGGGCACTCCTTATGATATGAAGCTGGAAAGTTTGGTGGCCTAGTGGTGACAGTAACAAAGAAATGACTCAAACACGAAAACTTAACATTGATTGTGGAAGCCGCCCGCCTGCCCGCCGCCCGCAAGTCCCGACCCGCCGCCCCCGCACCGCCGCCCGCGAACCGCCCGCCTTCGCCAATTCCAATAGCCTGGACTTTTTTTTTCTTCAAAAAACCTGGCTAAAAAAAGTAACATGTTGGATATGATATGTGGTGTGCACCCCTTGAATTATGAAAGCTGTGTAAGTTTGGTGGTCCTAAGGAGCTACAGTACCAAAGAAATGGACTAAACACACGAAAACTTAACATATGTAAACGCGAAAATTTAACATTGAAAATAGCAAAGTCGACTGCGCCGAAACAATGGTGAAGGTTAAAAAAAAGTAACATGTTTGGTAAGTTAAATTTGGTGCCCCCCTTGATTATGAAGCTGGTGAAAGTTTTGGTGGTCCTAGGAGGTACAGTAACAAAGAAATGGACTCAAACATGAAAACTTAACATTGAGTGTGGACGCCGCCCGCCGCCCACATGGATAGTGGATATGTGGTGGCACCCCTTGATTTATGAAGCTGTTAAAGTTTGGTGGACCTAGGTGTACAGTAACCAAAGAATGGACTCAAACACGAAAACTTAACATTGATTTGTGGGGACCCGAGCCGCCCCGCCCGCACGCCACCAGCCCACCCCGCCCCGGCCCGCACCGCCCGCCCCCCTCCTGGCTTCCGCCAATCCAATATCCAGGATTTTTTCAAAAGAACCAGCCTAAAAACGAAACAATTGGATAGTGATAAGTGGTGGGCACCCTTGATTATGAAACTGTTGAAATTTTGGTGGTCCTATGTGTACAGGGGTACCAAAGAAATGGACTTAAACACGAAAACATAACATGTAAACGCGAAAACTTAACATTGAAAATGGCAAAGTCGACTACGCGGAAAATGGGTCAAGTTTAAAAAAAAAGTAACAGTTGGATAGGATAAGTGTGGGCCCCTTTGATTATGAAGCCAGTGAAAGTTTTGGTGGTCCTAGGTGGTACAGTAACAAAGAAATGGACTCAAACAAACCGAAACTTAACATTGATTGAGGACGCCGCCCGCCTGCCCGCACCCACGCTCCCGCCCGCCGACCGCCCGCCGCCCCCCCGCCCGCCCGGCTTTTCGCCAACCAATAGCCTGGGATTTTTTTTCTTCAAAAAACCTGGCTAAAAAAGTAACAGTTGGATAGTGATATGTGGTGGGCACCCCATGATTATGAAGCTGTGAAAGTTTGGTGTCCTAGGTGCTACAGTACCAAAGAATTGGACTTAAACAACGAAAACTTAACATTTAAACGCGAAAAGTTAACAATGAAAATAGCTAAGTCCGACCTGCGCAGAAAAAAAATGGGTGAATTAAAAAAAAAGTAACATGTTTGGATAGTGATATGTGGTGGGCACCCCTTGATTATAAGCTGTGAAAGTTTGGTGTCCAAGGTGGTACAGTAACAAAGAAATGAGAACTCAAACATTAAAACTAACATTGATTGTGACACCGCCCCCGCCCATCTGATAGTGATATGTGGTGGGGCCCACCCCTTATATGAAGCTGTGGAAAAGTTTTGGTGTCCCTAGGTGGTACAGTAACAAAAGAAATGACTCAAACACACACGAAAAACTTAACATTGCTTGTGACGCCCGCCCGCCGCCCGCCAAAACCCCGCACACAGCCTACCGCCCACCGCTCCCGCCCCCGCCAACCTCCGCGACCCCGCCCGCCTGGCTTACGCCAAATCCAATAGCCTTGGATTTTTTTTTCAAAAACCCTCCTAAAAACGTAACATGTTGGATAGTGATATGTGGTGGGCACCCCTTGATTATGAAGCTGAGATAGTATTGGTGGTCCAAGGTGGTACAGTACCAAAGAATGGGACTTAAACACGAAAACTTAACATGTAAAACGCGAAAACTTTAACATTGAAAATGGCTAGTCGACTACGCTAAAAAATGGGTTTCAAGGTTTAAAAAAAAGTAACATGTTGGAAACTGATATGTTGTGGGCACCCTTTGATTATGAATCTGTGAACGTTTGGTGGTCCAAGGTGTGTACAGTAACAAAGACATGGACTCAAACAACAAAAACTTAACATTGATTGTGTGGACAGCCGCCCGCCTGCCCCCGCCCGCAAACCGGCCGCCCGCTCCGCCGCCCGCAACCCCCGCCCGCGCCCGCCCGCTTCGCCAATCCAATAGCCATGGATTTTTTCTCAAAAAACCTGGCTAAAAAAAGTAACATGTTGGAATAGGAAATGTGTTGGGCCACCTTGATTATGAAGCTGTGAAAAGTTTGGTGGTCCCATAGTGCTTACAGTACCAAAGTAATGGACCCTTAAACACGAAAAGTTAACCATTGTAAACGCGAAAAGTTACCATTGAAAATACTCAGATCCGACTGCGCAGCAAAAAATGGGTGAAGTTAAAAAAAATTAACAGTTGGATAGTGATATGTGGTGGGCGACCCCTTAATTAATAAGCTGGAAAGTTTGGTGGTCCTAGGTGGTACAGTAAAGTACAAAGAAATGGACTCAAACATGAAAACTTAACATTGATTGTGGACGCCGCCCCCGCCGCCACTGGATAGTGATATGTGTTGGCACCCCTTGATTAATGAAAGCTGTGAAAGTTTGGTGGTCCAAGGTGGTACAGTAACAAAGAAATGTGACTTAAACACGAAAACATTAACATTGTAAACGCGAAAGTTAACATTGAAAAATAGCTAAGTCGACTGCGCCAGAAAAAAAGGGTGAAGTTAAAAAAAAAGCAACATGTTGTGATAGTGATATGTGGTGGGCACCCCTTTATTATGAAGCGTGTGAAAGTTTGGTGACTAAGGTGTACAGTAACAAAGAATGGACTCAAACATGAAACCTTAAACATGATTGGGACGCCGCCACCGCAGCCCACTGGATAGTGGAAATGTGGTGTGGCACCCATGATTAATGAAAAAAAGCTGTGGAAAGTATGTGGTCCTAGGTGGAACAGTAACAAAGAAATGGAACTCAAACACGAAAACTTAACATTGATTGTGACGCCGCCCATATGCTAAGTCGATTGCGCGGAAAAAATGGGTCAACGTTTTAAAAAACAAGTAACAGTTGGATATGATTATTTGTGGGCAACCCCCTTGATTATGAACTTGTGAAAGTTTGGTGGTCCAAGGTGGTACAGTACCAAAGAAATGGACTTAAAACACGAAAACTTAACATTGAAAACGCGAAAACTTAATAATGAAAATGGGTAAGTCCGAGTGCGCGGAAAAATGGGTGAATTAAAAACAAAAAGTACCAGTTATAGTGATAAAGTGGTGCACGCCTTAGATTATGAAGTGCTGTAAAAGTTGGTGGTCCTATGTGGTACAGTAACTGAAGAAATGGACTCAAACACGAAACTAACATTGAAATGTGGACGCAGCCGCCGCACGCCCGCACGCCCCCGGCCGCCCGCCCGCCCGCCCTGCTTTCGCCAACCAATAGCTTAGGATTTTTTTTCAAAAAAACCTGCTAAAAAAGTAACATGTGTGGGATAGTGAATTTGGTGGGCACCCCTTGATTATGAAGCTGTGAAAGTTTGGTGGTCCTAGGTGGTACAGTTACCAAAGAAAATGGCCTTAAAAAACGAAAACTTAACATTGATTGGTGGACGCAAGCCCGCCCATTGGCTAATGTCGATGCGCGAAAAAATGGGTCAAGTTACACAAAAAGTAACATGTTTTGGAGGATAGTTATATGTGGTGGGCACCCCTTGATTATGAAGCAGGTGAAAGTTTGTGTCCTAGGAGAAACAGTACCAAAGAAATGGACTTAAACACGAAAACTTACATTGAAAACGCGAAAACTTATATTGAAAATGGTAAGATTCGATGCGCGGTAAAAAATGGTGACGTTAAAAAATAAAAGTAACAAGTTGGAAAAAAAAAACAATAAGGGGAGTATGTGGTGAGCACACCTTGATTATGAAGCAGTGAAAGTTTTGGTGGTCCTAGGTGGAACAGTAACAAAGAAATGGACTCAAACAAACACGAAAACTTAACAATGAATTGTGGACGCCGCCCCCCAGCCCGCCCGCGACGCCGCCGCCCGCCCGCAGCCGCCTGGCTTTCCGCCAATCCAATAGCCTTGGATTTTTTTTCAAAAAAACCTGCCTAAAAACAGTAACATGTTGGATAGTGATATGTTGTGGGCCACCCCCTTGATTAAGAAGCTGTTAAAGTTTGGTTGGTCCATAGTGGTGCCAGTTACCAAAGAAAAATGGGACTTAAACACAAAACTTAAACATTGTAAACAGCTAAAACTTAACATTGAAAATGGCTAATCAACTACGCGGAAAAAATGGGGTCAAGTTAAAAAAAAAGTAACATGATGATAGTGATATGTTGTGGCACCCATTTGATTATGAAGCTGTAAAGTTTGGTGGTCCTAAGGTGGTACAGTAACAAAGAAATGGACTCAAACAACGAAAACATAAACATGAATGTGGAACGCCGCCCGCCTGCCCCACGCCCGCACCGCAACCCCCGCCCGCCCGCCGCCCGCTCCTTAAACTAATGGTCCGCCCGGCTTTTCTTCGCCACTCAATAGCCTGGATTATTTTCTTCAAAAAACCTGGCTAAAAAAGTAACATGTTAGATAGTGATATGTGGTGGGCACCCTTGATTATGAAAGCAGTGAACAGTTGGTGGTCCTAGGTGCTACAGTAATCCCAAAGAAATGGGACTTAAACACCGAAAACTTAACATTGTAAACGCGAAAAGTTTAACATTGAAATAGCTAAGTCGACTGCGCAGTAAAAAAGGTGAAGTTAAAAAAAAAGTAACATGTTAGGATAGTGATATGTGGTGGGCACCCCTTGATTAATGAAGCTGTGAAAGTTTGGTGGTCCCTAGGTGGTACATAAACAAAAAAAAAAAAAAAAGAATGACCTCCAACATGAAAACTTAAAACATTAATGTGGACTGCCGCCACCGCCGCCCACTGGATAGTTGATATGTGGTGGGCACCCCTTGATTATGAAGCAGTGAAAGTTTGGTGGTCCAAGGTGGTACAGTAAACAAAGAAATGGACTCAATCCACGAAAACTAACATTGATTGTGGACTCCGCCCGCCCGCCCGCCGCCCGCCCAGCCGCACCCTCCGGCCCGGCTTTCGCCAATCCAATAGCCTGGATTTTTAAAAAAAACCCTGGCTAAAAAAGTAACAGTGATAGTGATAGTATGGTGGGCACCCCCTTGATTATGAAGCATTGAAAGTATGGAGTACCTATTGTACAGATAAACAAAGAAATGGACTCAAACACGAACACTTAACATTGATTGTGGGACGCCGCCCATTCAAGTACGATATGCCGGAAAAAAATGGGTCAACGTTAAAAAAAAATAACATGATGGATAGAGATATGTGGTGGGGCAAAACCCCTTGATTATGAGCTGTGAAAGTTGGTGGTCCTAGGTGGTACAGGTACCAAAGAAATGGACTTATACACGAAAACTACATAGAAAACGCAAAACTTAATAATGAAAATGGTAAGTGATTGCGCGAAAAAATGTGAAGTTAAAAAAAAAAGTAACATGTTGGATAGTGATAATGTGGTGGGAACGCCTTGATTATGAAAGCTGTAAAAGTATGGTGTCCTAGGTGGTACAGTAACAAAGAAATGGGACTCAAACACGAAAACTTAACAATGATGTGGACGCCGCCCCAGCCTGCAACGCCCGCACTGCCCGCACATAGCCCGCCGCCCACCCAGTCCGCCGCCCGGCTTTCGCCAATCCAATATAGCCTGGATTTTTTTCAAAAAACCAGTGGCTAAAAAAGTAACAAGTTTGGATATGAATATGTGGGGGCACCCTTGATTAAGAAAGCTGTGAAAGTTTGGTGTCCTAGGTGGTACCGTACCAAAGAAAATGACTTAACACGAAACTTAACATTTATTGATGGACAGGCTGCCCATTGGCTAAGTCGAATTGCGCGGAAAATATGGGTCACGTTAACAAAAGTACATGTTGGATTGTGATATGTGGTGGGCACTTGATTATGAACCTGGAAAGTTTGGTGGCCTAGGAGGTAACAGTAACAAAGAAATGGACTCAAATACGAAAACTTAACATTGATTGTGGACGCCCGCCGCCCTGCCCGCCAGCCGCTCCCGCCCTCGCCCTGCCCGCCGCTCCGCCGCCCGCCCGCCCGGCTTTCGCCAATCCAATAGCCTGGATTTTTTTCTTCAAAAAACCTGGCTAAAAAAGTAACATGTTGGATAGTGATATGTGGTGGGCACCCCTTGATTATGAAGCTGTGAAAGTTTGGTGGTCCTAGGTGCTACAGTACCAAAGAAATGGACTTAAACACGAAAACTTAACATTGTAAACGCGAAAAGTTAACATTGAAAATAGCTAAGTCGACTGCGCAGAAAAAATGGGTGAAGTTAAAAAAAAAGTAACATGTTGGATAGTGATATGTGGTGGGCACCCCTTGATTATGAAGCTGTGAAAGTTTGGTGGTCCTAGGTGGTACAGTAACAAAGAAATGGACTCAAACATGAAAACTTAACATTGATTGTGGACGCCGCCCGCCGCCCACTGGATAGTGATATGTGGTGGGCACCCCTTGATTATGAAGCTGTGAAAGTTTGGTGGTCCTAGGTGGTACAGTAACAAAGAAATGGACTCAAACACGAAAACTTAACATTGATTGTGGACGCCGCCCGCCCGCCCGCCGCCCGCCGGCCCGCCCGCCCGACCCGCCCCGGTTTCTTTTCGCCAATCCAATAGCCTGGTTTTATTTTTTAAAAAAAACCTGGCTAAAAAAGTAACATGTTGGATAGTGATATGTGGTGGGCACCCCTTGATTATGAAGCTGTGAAAGTTTGGTGGTCCTAGGTGGTACAGTAACAAAGAAATGGACTCAAACACGAAAACTTAACATTGATTGTGGACGCCGCCCATTGGCTAAGTCGATTGCGCGGAAAAAAGGTCAAGTTAAAAAAAAAGTAACATGTTGGTTAGTGATTTATGTGGTGGGCACCCCTTGATTATGAAGCTGTTGAAAGTTTGGTGGTCCTAGGTGGTACAGTACCAAAGAAATGGACTTAAACACGAAAACTTAACATGAAAACGCGGGGAAAACTTAATATTGAAAATGGGTAAGTTGATTGCGCGGAAAAAATGGGTGAAGTTAAAAAAAAAAGTAACATGTTGGATAGTGATATGTGGTGGGCACGCCTTGATTATGAAGCTGTAAAAGTTTGGTGGTCCTAGGTGGTACAGTAACAAAGAAATGGACTCAAACACGAAAACTTAACATTGATTGTGGACGCCGCCCGCCGCACGCCCGCACGCCCGCACGCCCGCCGGCCCACCCGCCCGCCCGCCCGGCTTTCGCCAATCCAATAGCCTGGATTTTTTTTCAAAAAACCTGGCTAAAAAAGTAACATGTTGGATAGTGATATGTGGTGGGCACCCCTTGATTATGAAGCTGTGAAAGTTTGGTGGTCCTAGGTGGTACAGTACCAAAGAAATGGACTTAAACACGAAAACTTAACATTGATTGTGGACGCCGCCCATTGGCTAAGTCGATTGCGCGGAAAAAATGGGTCAAGTTAAACAAAAAGTAACATGTTGGATAGTGATATGTGGTGGGCACCCCTTGATTATGAAGCTGTGAAAGTTTGGTGGTCCTAGGTGGTACAGTACCAAAGAAATGGACTTAAACACGAAAACTTAACATTGAAAACGCGAAAACTTAATATTGAAAATGGGTAAGTCGATTGCGCGGAAAAAATGGGTGAAGTTAAAAAAAAAAGTAACATGTTGGATAGTGATATGTGGTGGGCACACCTTGATTATGAAGCTGTGAAAGTTTGGTGGTCCTAGGTGGTACAGTAACAAAGAAATGGACTCAAACACGAAAACTTAACATTGATTTGTGGAGCCGCCCGCCCGCCCAAAACCCCACCGTCATCTGCCGCCCCGCTCCGCCCGCCCGCCTGGCTTTGGGCACCCCTTGATTATGAAGCTGTGAAAGTTTGGTGGTCCTAGGTGGTACAGTACCAAAGAAATGGACTCAAACACGAAAACTTAACATTGATTGTGGACGCCGCCCGCCGCCCGCCCGCGCCCGCCCGACACCCGCCCGCCCGCCCGCCCGCCCGCGCCCGGCTTTCGCCAATCCAATAGCCTGGATTTTTTTTCCAAAAACCTGGCTAAAAGTCAGATGCTACAAACTCTTCTCAAATTCCAACTACTTCTAGTGGGGCAAACGCAGCTGACTCTAGAAGTTTCCGAATTAGGTCTAACGAAATTCAGGAAACAACCACTAGAAATATGAAGGAAGTTTCAAATAATAGACAAAGCGATGATAGTCTCAGTTACAGTGATTATGATGACGACGTTGCCGACGCTGACTGGCAACCGGAGAAGAAAGAGAGGCGAGCCTGGGTACCTGTACAGGAAGGACAGACTGTTAAAAAACACCGGAATAAACGATACATTCATAT